>CM065723.1:49638037-49648037 GCA_033310375.1 Conus canariensis | reverse complement strand
AGATAACCACAGCACTGTTCAGATTGAAACCTGTGTGGATCAGGACACCACCATCTTCACAATACCAAAACAAAGCTCCCGCGTGCACAGGTGAATTCCATTTTCCTGTAAGCATGAGAGACGTGGACCATCACAATGGATCTAGAAGGAGGAATTCAAGCTGTGGGAATGAAAATATAACCACAGGATGCTAAACATCACATACTCTGATCGTATCACCAGTTGACAAGTGTGTCAGATTATATGGCAGAATACAGGACCACACGAAGATATACTGACATCAGTCAAGAAAAGAAAAACTACGTTGGCATGTCATGTAATAGGATCCAATGGCCATGCAGGAACGATTTTGCAGAACACCGTTGAAGGAGGGTGACGGTGGAGAAGAAACAATACACAAACAAACAAAACCCGATGGACTGACAACATTGCAGATTGGTCAGGGAACCATTTACAGAGATAGGCCTTGGCACACTACCAACAGAACTGAAGGAACCTGTTGAAGAGTTCTTCAGTGTGGTGTCCCCGTGACTCTCTACATACTTAAGGGAGAACAAGAAGAAGAAGAAGGAGGAGGAGGAGGAGGAGAAGGATTAAGAGGAGTAGGAGGAGGAGAAGAAGAAGGAGGAGAAAGAGAGGGAGGAGGAGAAGAAGAAGAAGAAGAAGAAGAGAAGAAGGAGGAAGAGGAGGAGGAGGAGGAGGAGGAGGAGGAGAGAAGAAGAAGAAGAAGAACAACAACAACAACAACAAGTATTTTCAGGTAACACAGATATCGGGCAGTGAACTCTAGAGAGTTTATGCATAATAAGGACAGGAACATGAGCCCAAAGTGTCAGTTTTCGTTCAAGCTTTAGACGACATACGTGTGCCTGCAGATAACAGAAGACGCCCAAGGGGAGTGTGCCCAGAAAGAACAACAGACAGGAAACAAGACAGCGAGAAAAGGTCGGTCAGTGGGGCAGGCAGAAAGAGAGAGTGGAAAGAATACAAGAACACAAAGACAGAACCGAAGACAGCCACAAAATAGAAGACGTTTGTTTTTAGCATAGAATTTCCAGAAGGTGAAGTGGTCTCCAACATTCTCAACAATTCTTCCTGGTCCGTCACAATGCCGCTTTACTGACTCTCACATCTTGGGCATCAATTACACAGACCATGTGACAAATGAAGGAAGTCCGCAGAATAATTCAACAGGCAATTGGACCCCACGAAGACCTACTCACAGTCATCAAAAAGCGGAAAATGAAGTGGTACGGACATGTCCCGTTCAGCAGGCCTTGCAAAGACAATCCTGCAAGGAACAGTCAGAGGAAGCCGCAATAGAGGAAGACAAAGGAAGAGAGTGCACTGGAAGGAACCTGGCGGAATCTCAGCGAGCGGTGGAAGACAGGGACAGATGGAGGAGAGTGGTGGCCGGATCATCAGGGGTGCCCCAACGACAACAGACGATGTCAAGGGATAGGTAAAAGGTAAAGGTAAAACATCACCGCCCCGCCCAAGTACCCCCCCCCCCCCTCCCCAGCCTCCGCCCCATACGCACACCTTCCCTGTCCCCTGCCCCTCACTGCATCTGCCCCCCTTTTTTTCCCGCCACACCACTGCACCACCGGTCATCAAATATTTTCAACGATCTTTAGACTAGCGTTGTAGTAAACAAAATGGGTGTACTGAATGGTGATGTGTGTGATTTCTGTATCTTAGTTTAACCATAGCATTACACATAGGTTTTAGCACTGTACGCTCACTCAACATTTTCGGGAAACGTTGTTGGATTTAATGATGATAAAAAGATGGTTGTCTGCATTTAACTTGCGGATAACTGAACCATTAGCCATACTTGGGTTTAACCAAAAAAAAATGTACATAATCATGAATCATCTATTTTATTTCATCGTATTATTTGCTGAACACTGTCTATATCAGTGTGGGATAGAATGAACATTACCGAGACTGCGAGCATTCCTCAACAAGCTGAAATATGAATATAATGCTGAAGAGTATATTGCTCGAAGAAACTTTGTACGTGGAGATTTTATTTCTGTTTGCAGAACCAGACTGAACCATGAATGCATTCTTGCTTTGCACTTCATGTTATTATTGATATGATCATAGCCGTCTACAACTGTTATAAAGAAGCCTAACAGAACCTCAGTGGAAACTTTGCAGAACCTGTAGAAACCAAAGTATGTTAGCTTTCATTACACAATCGGCTTACCTCTCTCTCTCTCTCTCTCTCTCTCTCTCTCTCTCTCTCTCTCTCTCTCCTCTCTCTCCTCTCTCTCTCTCTCTCTCTCTCTCTCTCCCAGGTACTTTTTACTTGTTTTGAGAATATCAATTTGAGTTGTAGTTATGAACGATATGTTGTTTATTTTCCTGTCTACCATGTTTGTACCCTGTATCTTTCCTTATGTATCTTTCCTTATGTATCTTTCCTTATGTATCTTTCCTTATGTATTATTTCCTTATGATTATTTCTATGTATCTTCCTTATGTATCTTTCCTTATGTATTATTTCCTTATGTATTATTTCCTTATGTATCTTTCCTTATGTATCTTTCCTTATGTATCTTTCCTTATGTATATTTCCTTATGTATCTTTCCTTATGTATCTTTCCTTATGTATTATTTCCTTATGTATCTTTCCTTATGTATTATTTCCTTATGTATTTTCCTTATGTATTATTTCCTTATGTATCTTTCCTTATTATATCTTTCCTTATGTATTATTTCCTTATGTATCTTTCCTTATGTATTATTCCTTATGTATTATTTCCTTATGTATCTTTCCTTATGTATTTTTCCTTATGTATCTTTCCTTATGTATTATTTCCTTATGTATTATTTCCTTATTATATTTCCTTATGTATTATTTCCTTATGTATCTTTCCTTATGTATTATTTCCTTATGTATCTTTCCTTATGTATTATTTCCTTATGTATTATTTCCTTATGTATATTTCCTTATGTATTATTTCCTTATGTATCTTTCCTTATGTATCTTTCCTTATGTATCTTTCCTTATGTATTATTTCCTTATGTATCTTTCCTTATGTATTATTTCCTTATGTATTATTTCCTTATGTATCTTTCCTTATGTATCTTTCCTTATGTATTTTCCTTATGTATCTTTCCTTATGTATCTTTCCTTATGTATTATTTCCTTATGTATATTTCCTTATGTATTATTTCCTTATGTATATTTCCTTATGTATCTTTCCTTATGTATATTTCCTTATGTATCTTTCCTTATGTATATTTCCTTATGTATTATTTCCTTATGTATCTTTCCTTATGTATTATTTCCTTATGTATCTTTCCTTATGTATTATTTCCTTATGTATCTTTCCTTATGTATCTTTCCTTATGTATTATTTCCTTATGTATTATTTCCTTATGTATCTTTCCTTATGTATTTTTCCTTATGTATCTTTCCTTATGTATTATTTCCTTATGTATCTTTCCTTATGTATCTTTCCTTATGTATTTTTCCTTATGTATATTTCCTTATGTATTATTTCCTTATGTATCTTTCCTTATGTATCTTTCCTTATGTATTATTCCTTATGTATCTTTCCTTATGTATCTTTCCTTATGTATTATTTCCTTATGTACTATTTCTTATGTATTATTTCCTTATGTATCTTTCCTTATGTATCTTTCCTTATGTATATTTCCTTATGTATTATTTCCTTATGTATCTTTCCTTATGTATCTTTCCTTATGTATCTTTCCTTATGTATTATTTTCCTTATGTATCTTTCCTTATGTATTATTTCCTTATGTATTATTTCCTTATGTATCTTTCCTTATGTATCTTTCCTTATGTATTATTTCCTTATGTATCTTTCCTTATGTATCTTTCCTTATGTATCTTTCCTTATGTATTATTTCCTTATGTATCTTTCCTTATGTATTATTTCCTTATGTATTATTTCCTTATGTATCTTTCCTTATGTATTATTTCCTTATGTATCTTTCCTTATGTATCTTTCCTTATGTATTATTTCCTTATGTATCTTTCCTTATGTATTATTTCCTTATGTATCTTTCCTTATGTATTATTTCCTTATGTATCTTTCCTTATGTATTATTTCCTTATGTATTATTTCCTTATGTATCTTTCCTTATGTATTATTTCCTTATGTGTCTTTCCTTATGTATTATTTCCTTATGTATATTTCCTTATGTATATTTCCTTATGTATTTTCCTTATGAATCTTTCCTTATGTATTATTTCCTTATGTATATTTCCTTATGTATTATTTCCTTATGTATCTTTCCTTATGTATTATTTCCTATGTATTATTTCCTTATGTATATTTCCTATGTATCTTTCCTTATGTATCTTTCCTTATGTATCTTTGCTTATGTATTATTTCTTATGTATCTTTCCTTATGTATTATTTCCTTATGTATTATTTCCTTATGTATCTTTCCTTATGTATCTTTCCTTATTCCTATCCTTAGTATCTTTCCTTATGTATCTTCCTTATTATATTTCCTTATGTTATTTCCTTATGTATTATTTCCTTATGTAATTCCTTATGTATCTTTCCTTATATCATTTCCTTATTATCTTTCCTATGTATATTTCCTTAGTATTATTTCCTTATGTATCTTTCCTTATCTATTTCCTTATGTAATTTCCTTTGTATTATTTCCCTTATGTATCTTTCCTTATTATCTTTCCTTATGTATCTTTCCTAGTATATTTCCTTATGTATCTTTTCCTTAGTATTATTTCCTATGTATTATTTCCTCTGTATCTTCCTTAAGCTCTTTCCCTTAATAATATCCATTATGTACTTTCCTTATGTAAACTTTCCATTATGTATTATTTCCTTATGTATCTTCCATACTATTATCCTTATGTAATCTTTCCTTAATGTATTATTTCCTTATGTATTATTTCCTTATGTATCTTTCCTTATGTATCATCTTCCTTATGTATCTTTCCTTATGTATTATTTCCTTATGTATCTTTCCTTATGTATCTTTCCTTATGTATCATCTTTCCTTATGTATTATTTCCTTATGTATTATTTCCTTATGTATTATTTCCTTATGTATCTTTCCTTATGTATCATCTTTCCTTATGTATTATTTCCTTATGTATTATTTCCTTATGTATCTTTCCTTATGTATCATCTTTCCTTATGTATCTTTCCTTATGTATTATTTCCTTATGTATTATTTCCTTATGTATCTTTCCTTATGTATCATCTTTCCTTATGTATCTTTCCTTATGTATTATTTCCTTATGTATCTTTCCTTATGTATCTTTCCTTATGTATTATTTCCTTATGTATTATTTCCTTATGTATCTTTCCTTATGTATCTTTCCTTATGTATTATTTCCTTATGTATCTTTCCTTATGTATCTTTCCTTATGTATCTTTCCATATGTATTAGTTCCTTATGTATTATTTCCTTATGTATATTTCCTTATGTATCTTTCCTTATGTATCTTTCCTTATGTATTATTTCCTTATGTATCTTTCCTTATGTATCTTTCCTTATGTATTATTTCCTTATGTATTATTTCCTTATGTATCTTTCCTTATGTATTATTTCCTTATGTATTATTTCCTTATGTATTATTTCCTTATGTATCTTTCCTTATGTATTATTTCCTTATGTATTATTTCCTTATGTATTATTTCCTTATGTATCTTTCCTTATGTATCTTTCCCTATGTATCTTTCCTTATGTATCTTTCCTTATGTATTATTTCCTTATGTATCTTTCCTTATGTATCTTTCCTTATGTATCTTTCCTTATGTATTATTTCCTTATGTATTATTTCCTTATGTATCTTTCCTTATGTATCTTTCCTTATGTATCGTTCCTTATGTATCTTTCCTTATGTATCTTTCCTTATGTATTTATTTCCTTATGTATCTTTCCTTATGTATTATTTCCTTATGTATTATTTCCTTATGTATTATTTCCTTATGTATCTTTCCTTATGTATTATTTCCTTATGTATCTTTCCTTATGTATTATTTCCTTATGTATCTTTCCTATGTATTATTTCCTTATGTATCTTTCCTTATGTATCTTTCCTTATGTATCATTTCCTTATGTATCTTTCCTTATGTATTATTTCCTTATGTATTATTTCCTTATGTATCTTTCCTTATGTATCTTTCCTTATGTATATTTCCTTATGTATCTTTCCTTATGTATCTTTCCTTATGTATTATTTCCTTATGTATATTTCCTTATGTATCTTTCCTTATGTATCTTTCCTTATGTATCTTTCCTTATGTATCTTTCCTTATGTATTATTTCCTTATGTATTATTTCCTTATGTATATTTCCTTATGTATCTTTCCTTATGTATCTTTCCTTATGTATCTTTGCTTATGTATTATTTCCTTATGTATCTTTCCTTATGTATTATTTCCTTATGTATTATTTCCTTATGTATCTTTCCTTATGTATCTTTCCTTATGTATATTTCCTTATGTATCTTTCCTTATGTATCTTTCCTTATGTATTATTTCCTTATGTATATTTCCTTATGTATTATTTCCTTATGTATATTTCCTTATGTATCTTTCCTTATATATATTTCCTTATGTATCTTTCCTTATGTATATTTCCTTATGTATTATTTCCTTATGTATCTTTCCTTATGTATTATTTCCTTATGTATATTTCCTTATGTATTATTTCCTTATGTATCTTTCCTTATGTATCTTTCCTTATGTATCTTTCCTTATGTATTATTTCCTTATGTATCTTTCCTTATGTATTATTTCCTTATGTATTATTTCCTTATGTATCTTTCCTTATGTATCTTTCCTTATGTATTATTTCCTTATGTACCTTTCCTTATGTATCTTTCCTTATGTATTATTTCCTTATGTATCTTTCCTTATGTATTATTTCCTTATGTATCTTTCCTTATGTATTATTTCCTTATGTATTATTTCCTTATGTATCTTTCCTTATGTATCATCTTTCCTTATGTATCTTTCCTTATGTATTATTTCCTTATGTATCTTTCCTTATGTATCTTTCCTTATGTATCATCTTTCCTTATGTATTATTTCCTTATGTATTATTTCCTTATGTATTATTTCCTTATGTATCTTTCCTTATGTATCATCTTTCCTTATGTATTATTTCCTTATGTATTATTTCCTTATGTATCTTTCCTTATGTATCATCTTTCCTTATGTATCTTTCCTTATGTATTATTTCCTTATGTATTATTTCCTTATGTATCTTTCCTTATGTATCATCTTTCCTTATGTATCTTTCCTTATGTATTATTTCCTTATGTATCTTTCCTTATGTATCTTTCCATATGTATTATTTCCTTATGTATTATTTCCTTATGTACTTTCCTTATGTATCTTTCCTTATGTATTATTTCCTTATGTATCTTTCCTTATGTATCTTTCCTTATGTATCTTTCCATATGTATTAGTTCCTTATGTATTAATTTCCTTATGTATATTTCCTTATGTATCTTTCCTTATGTATCTTTCCTTATGTATTATTTCCTTATGTATCTTTTCTTATGTATCTTTCCTTATGTATTATTTCCTTATGTATTATTTCCTTATGTATCTTTCCTTATGTATTATTTCCTTATGTATTATTTCCTTATGTATCTTTCCTTATGTATTATTTCCTTATGTAATTATTTCCTTATGTATTATTTCCTTATGTATCTTTCCTTATGTATTATTTCCTTATGTATTATTTCCTTATGTATTATTTCCTTATGTATTATTTCCTTATGTATCTTTCCCTATGTATCTTTCCTTATGTATCTTTCCTTATGTATTATTTCCTTATGTATCTTTCCTTATGTATCTTTCCTTATGTATCTTTCCTTATGTATTATTTCCTTATGTATTATTTCCTTATGTATCTTTCCTTATGTATCTTTCCTTATGTATCGTTCCTTATGTATCTTTCCTTATGTATCTTTCCTTATGTATTATTTCCTTATGTATCTTTCCTTATGTATTATTTCCTTATGTATCTTTCCTTATGTATTATTTCCTTATGTATCTTTCCTTATGTATCTTTCCTTATGTATCTTTCCTTATGTATTATTTCCTTATGTATCGTTCCTTATGTATCTTTCCTTATGTATCTTTCCTTATGTATTATTTCCTTATGTATCTTTCCTTATGTATTATTTCCTTATGTATTATTTCCTTATGTATTATTTCCTTATGTATCTTTCCTTATGTATTATTTCCTTATGTATCTTTCCTTATGTATTATTTCCTTATGTATCTTTCCTATGTATTATTTCCTTATGTATCTTTCCTTATGTATCTTTCCTTATGTATTATTTCCTTATGTATCTTTCCTTATGTGTTATTTCCTTATGTATCTTTCCTTATGTATTATTTCCTTATGTATCTTTCCTTATGTATCTTTCCTTATGTATCTTTCCTTATGTATTATTTCCTTATGTATCTTTCCTTATGTATCTTTCCTTATGTATTATTTCCTTATGTATCTTTCCTTATGTATCTTTCCTTATGTATTATTTCCTTATGTATCTTTCCTTATGTATCTTTCCTTATGTATCATCTTTCCTTATGTATCTTTCCTTATGTATTATTTCCTTATGTATCTTTCCTTATGTATTATTTCCTTATGTATCTTTCCTTATGTATCTTTCCTTATGTATTATTTCCTTATGTATCTTTCCTTATGTATCTTTCCTTATGTATCATCTTTCCTTATGTATTATTTCCTTATGTATCTTTCCTTATGTATCTTTCCTTATGTATCATCTTTCCTTATGTATCATCTTTCCTTATGTATCATCTTTCCTTATGTATTATTTCCTTATGTATTATTTCCTTATGTATCTTTCCTTATGTATTATTTCCCTATATATTATTTCCTTATGTATTATTTCCTTATGTATCTTTCCTTATGTATTATTTCCTTATGTATTATTTCCTTATGTATTATTTCCTTATGTATTATTTCCTTATGTATCTTTCCTTATGTATTATTTCCTTATGTATTATTTCCTTATGTATTATTTCCTTATGTATCTTTCCTTATGTATTCTTTCCTTATGTATCTTTCCTTATGTATCTTTCCTTATGTATCTTTCCTTATGTATTATTTCCTTATGTATTATTTCCTTATGTATCTTTCCTTATGTATTATTTCCTTATGTATCTTTCCTTATGTATTATTTCCTTATGTATCTTTCCTTATGTATTATTTCCTTATGTATCTTTCCTTATGTATTATTTCCTTATGTATCTTTCCTTATGTATTATTTCCTTATGTATTATTTCCTTATGTATTATTTCCTTATGTATCTTTCCTTATGTATCTTTCCTTATGTGTTATTTCCTTATGTGTTATTTCCTTATGTATCTTTCCTTATGTATTATTTCCTTATGTATCTTTCCTTATGTATTATTTCCTTATGTATCTTTCCTTATGTATTATTTCCTTATGTATCTTTCCTTATGTATCTTTCCTTATGTATCTTTCCTTATGTATCTTTCCTTATGTATTATTTCCTTATGTATCTTTCCTTATGTATTATTTCCTTATGTATCTTTCCTTATGTATCTTTCCTTATGTATCTTTCCTTATGTATCTTTCCTTATGTATTATTTACTTATGTATTATTTCCTTATGTATCTTTCCTTATGTATATTTCCTTATGTATCTTTCCTTATGTATTATTTCCTTATGTATCTTTCCTTATGTATCTTTCCTTATGTATCTTTCCTTATGTATCTTTCCTTATGTATTATTTCCTTATGTATCTTTCCTTATGTATCTTTCCTTATGTATCTTTCCTTATGTATCTTTCCTTATGTATTATTTCCTTATGTATCTTTCCTTATGTATCTTTCCTTATGTATATTTCCTTATGTATCTTTCCTTATGTATTATTTCCTTATGTATCTTTCCTTATGTATCTTTCCTTATGTATTATTTCCTTATGTATCTTTCCTTATGTATCTTTCCTTATGTATCTTTCCTT
>CM065723.1:49620537-49630537 GCA_033310375.1 Conus canariensis | reverse complement strand
AGCACTAAAATGAGTTCTCTCACCACTGCCCTGATCCTTCAGCACTAATGATTCTATCACACTGCAAGTGCTCCTTCCAGCACTAACATGAGTTCTCTATCAACACTGCCATGAGTGCTCCTTCCAGCACTAAAATGAGTTTTCTACCCCACTGCCATGAGTGCTCCTTCCAGCACTAACATGAGTTCTCTATCAACACTGCCATGAGTGCTCCTTCCAGCACTAAAATGAGTTCTCTATCAACACTGCCATGAGTGCTTCTTCCAGCACTAACATGAGTTCTCTATCAACACTGCCATGAGTGCTCCTTCCAGCACTGCCATGAGTTCTCTATCAACACTGCCATGAGTGCTTCTTCCAGCACTAACATGAGTTCTCTATCAACACTGCCATGAGTGCTCCTTCCAGCACTAATATGAGTTCTCTGCCAACACTGTCATGAATTTGTTTCCCAACACTGACGTAATAGTTCTTACCAACACTGATATGAGTTTTTTCTCCCTCCAAACCCTCACATAAGAACTATCTACCAACTCTGACATAAGATTTTTCCATCGACACAAATATGAATGTTTTCTGCCAACGCTGATGTACGATTTTTCTTACAACACTGATATGATTTTGTTTTCCTTCAACACTGACATAAGCGTTCTCTACCATCATTGATATGGATAGTTTCTTCCGGAACATACATATACATACATACACACACACACACACACACACACACACACACACACACACACACACACACACACACACACACACACACATATATATATATATATATATATATATATATATGTATTTACACGTACATGCACACACACACACACACACACACACACACACACACACACACACGCGCGCGCGCGCGCGCGCGCGCGCACGCACGCACGCACGCACGCACGCACGCACGCACGCACGCAACGCTGATATAAGTTTTCCTTCTTACACTGATATAAGAGTTCTCTACCAACACTGATATAAAATTTTCTTTTCAAAACTGACATACGACTTCTCTGCCAATACTGATATGAATTTTCAATTCCAACGTCAATTTAAATGTTCTCTACCAAGACTGACATGAGTTGTTTTTCCAGCCAAACTGATATGAGTCTCTACCAACACTGATACGAATTTTTCCTTCCAGCACTAACATGAGATATTTCTATCAGCACTGATATGGCTGTTTTCTTCCAACACTAATAGAAAGGTTCTTAACAACACTGATGCCATTTTTCCCGACCCAACATTGACAAAAAACTTTTCTCTATCAGCACGGATATGATTTTTTTTTCTCTCCAACACTGAGATGAGAATCTTCTACCAGCACTGATATGATTTTTTTTTTCTTTCCAACACTAACATGAGAATTTTCTACCGACACTGACATGACTTTTTCTTCCAACTCTGACATAAGATTTCCCTGCAGTGATTTTTTCTCTGTCAGTACTGACATAGGAGTTCTCTATCACACTAACGTGAGTTTTTCCTTCCAACCATAACATAAGAGTTGTTACCAACACTGATGTGAGTTTTCCCTACCAACACTAATGCAATTTTTCCTACCAACTTTGAAACATTCTTTTCTTCCAGCATTCGTTTGAATTTCCCCTGTCAACACTGGTACAAGATTTCGTCTATCAACATCGATAAAAGACACTGAAACGCGTTGTCTTACCAACATATACATATATTATTTTACTACAGATACGGATACGAGATTTTGTTAAAAAAAATCAGATTGAGTTTTCTCTATCAATGCTTAGGCTTATACACGTTTTCCCAAACAACATTCACAAAGACTTCTCCTACCAATACACACGAGGGTTTTCCTGTCAGCACTGCTCTAAGTGTTCTCTACCAACACTGATATAGGCTTTCCTTACCAACAGCAAGACGAATCTTCTTTACCAACGATCAGAGTTTCCCAATACAAGTAGATGTCTGTACTTTCTCGTCTGTTGACGTCGTACACCTTATATCAACGAAAAACGGCACCCTGAATACTGATTGCCATTGAGCGCACAAACCAGACAGACACTAGACAGCATTACCGTCATCGTCCTCATCCTGATCAGTCATTATCGATCATTGTCCCCGTCCTCATCAGTCATTATCGAACGATGAAACAGTTATCCAAATTCTCCAGTCCTTACATGCTCCGCTTTCGCCTATTACTTCATTGTCGATGTTGACCTTCCTCCACATTCGCGTTGTTGGTCACTTCGTGGGGGAAGTCTGGGGTACCGTGGGACTGATGGAAAGATACCACTGGATCGAGGTAGAGGCAGTCTGCTCCCTCCAGTGGGAGAGGGGAAGGGGCTAGGGGGTGAAGGTGGAGGTGGTTTGGCGAAGGGTTGAGAGGGGGAAGGAAGGTAGGTTGGATGGAGGGGGAGGGGGGTCTCACCTGTTCTGGACCCCACAACCAATAACAGTTGTTAGTTTGGAGCGGTTGTTGGAAGGGGGGAGGGGGGAATGTTTACTTTTTAATCAGTGGTGTCCTGTGTGCTGAATCCCAACAGGCACACAGAAACACATCGGACATGATTAAACGTAAGACAGGCTCTTTATACTTTGGTGACAGTCTGAAAGCGCCCTGATCTGGTTTATTCCTTGTGAAATAACTGACTCTGAGACGCTGGGCAAAGGGGGGGGGGGGGGAGGGGGGGGGGCGAGTCTGGCTTGTCTGTATACAACATTACATAGGGAGACGTTGGATACGGCGTCCGGATCATTTCTTGAGAGGAAACGGGAGACAAGCGGAGAGGGAGAAGTGGGTGGGGGTGAGAAGGTGGGAAGGGGGATGGAGAGGTTAGAAAAACAAAGCGAGGGAGGTAGGGTGATCACGAAAGCATTGCCGTGCGTGGTGCAATGTCACAAGGTGTCGACAAGGGCATTGCCATGTGGTGCAGTGTCACAAGGTGTGGACAAGGGCATTGCCATGTGGTGCAATGTCACAAGGTGTGGACAAGGGCATTGCCATGTGGTGCAATGTCACAAGCTGTCGACAAGGGCATTGCCATGTGGTGCAATGTCACAAGCTGTCGACAAGGGCATTGCCATGTGGTGCAATGTCACAAGGTGTGGACAAGGGCATTGCCATGTGGTGCAATGTCACAAGCTGTCGACAAGGGCATTGCCATGTGGTGCAATGTCACAAGGTGTGGACAAGGGCATTGCCATGTGGTGCAATGTCACAAGGTGTGGACAAGGGCATTGCCATGTGGTGCAATGTCACAAGGTGTGGACAAGGGCATTGCCATGTGGTGCAATGTCACAAGGTGTGGACAAGGGCATTGCCATGTGGTGCAGTGTCACAGGTGTCGACAAGGGCATTGCCATGTGTACAATGTCACAAGGTGTCGACAAGGGCATTGCCATGTGTACAATATCACAAGGTGTGGACAAGGGCATTGCCATGTGTACAATATCACAAGGTGTGGACAAGGGCATTGCCATGTGTACAATATCACAAGGTGTGGACAAGGGCATTGCCATGTGTACAATATCACAAGGTGTGGACAAGGGCATTGCCATGTGGTGCAATGTCACAAGGTGTGGACAAGGGCATTGCCATGTGGTGCAATGTCACAGGTGTCGACAAGGGCATTGCCATGTGGTGCAGTGTCACAAGGTGTCGACAAGGGCATTGCCATGTGGTGCAATGTCACAGGTGTTGACAAGGGCATTGCCATGTGGTGCAGTGTCACAAGGTGTCGGACAAGGGCATTGCCATGTGGTGCAATGTCACAGGTGTCGACAAGGGCATTGCCATGTGGTGCAGTGTCACAGGTGTCGACAAGGGCATTGCCATGTGGTGCAGTGTCACAAAGTGTCGACAAGGGCATTGCCATGCTTGAATGAATGACAGCTATTTTGTTTGCTATCTTAACATGAACATTTCACGCGCAGTCTCTCTCTCTCTCTCTCTCTCTCTCTCTCTCTCCTCTCTCTCTCTCTCTTTCTCTCTCTCTGTGCGCGCGTGCGCGCGTGCGTGTGCGTGCGTGCGCTTGCGCGCGCGCGCCTCTGTATGTGTGTGTGTGTGTGTGTGTGTGTGTGTGTGTGTGTGTGTGTGTGTGTGTGTGTGTGTGTGTGTGTGAACGTGCTGAAGTGTGTCCATGAATATAGTTATCTGCCTTTGTTATGGGAAGGAAACGGGGACAGATACTAGTCCTATGTGATGTGTGCGGTGAATTCTTTTAATTAAACACATTACAAGGCGTTTTCTAGAGTGAAAAAGTCTCGTCTCGTCTCGTCTTCTCTTGTCTCATCGGGTCTTCTCTTGTCTTTTCTTGTCTTGTCTCGTCTTGCCTCGTCTTGTCTGATCGTGACTTTTGCCGTGTCTTGTCTCATCTTGTCTTGTCTTGTCTCATCTTGTCTTGTCTCATCTTGTCTTGTCTTGTCTCTTCTTGTCTTGTCTTGTCTCATCTTGTCTTGTCTCATCTTGTCTTGTCGTGTCTTGTCTTGTCGTGTCTAGCCTCGCGTAGCCGTCAGTCGCCAACGTATTTATTACTGTGAGAGGTTTCCAACCTTATATAAAACACCAGATGTGTTCTCACTTCATGTGTACCCGTGATTCTTTCAGACACTCTCTGGCAGCAGAGATCTCCAAAGAACTCACCGCCAGGCGGGAGCATATAGAATGGAGGTCAGTCAGGTCAGAGCAAGGCATAATCATGGCCAACGGTTCCAGGCCAGAAGCAGCGTGTGGTCAGCATCAGGCTGAACGCACAGCCACTGGAATAAGTGGACCCACATTAAAGGATCTAGAGTCCATCCTCTTCAAGGACCGCAACTCAACAGAAGAGTTTGGAAAAGAGGCTTGGGTAGATGAGGGTTATGTCCCCATAACAATATACATCGTCATCATCTGGAAAAAGCAGCTCGGCTGCTTCTCTGGTGGAGATTAAACTGCGAATGGTTTATGGCATCCAACCTTTTGTCTGAATGTCTTCGACTGACTTTCTTTTTTGTTTATGACTTATGAACTGACTTACATCTTCATTGACTTACTTAATTTAATTACCGACTTCTTCTTACACGCTTAGTACTTACTTCTTTGCTTGCTGACATTCCTGACTGCTTGCTTACTTGCCAACTTGCATGTTGACTCATCTACTTATCTATTTGCCTACTTCTTTGCATATCCAATGATTCATTTGCCTTCTTACTCTCTTTACTGCTTACTTGAATTACTGATTTACTAATGTAACTTTTTAACGACTTCCTTTATCTATATCTTTTTTTTATATCGCTTTTCTTAAGGATTGTCAAGGATTACCACTTTTATAGAGGAGGCCGATTAATTAACACATAAACTTATAAATGAAATAAATAGGTGATCAATTTTTCCATACAGGCTTAGTAGTCTCAAAGATAAGGATGGAAAGACAGGGAAATCTGCTTCTCTCTCCCATCGGTTAGTAGAAGAAAGCAAAAAACTTTAACTGTTACCGTCTTCATACCATCATCACCATCAATGCCACAACTACTGCTGCTGCTGCTGCTACTGCTGCTACTACCACCTCCACCATCACCACCACCACCACCACCACCACTATTATTACTGATGCTGCTGCTGCTGCTGTTGATATACTTCTACAATGGTTACTTGTAGTACATTGTCATTTCTTTTCTTAAAGTTTTCAAAAATTCAATTTTCAAATAAAAGTGCATAATAGAAACCTCACCAAACAACTACAGCAGCCGCAGCAACAGCAGCAGCAGCAGCAGCAGCAGCAACAACAACAACAACAACAACAGCCACACGCACACACACACACACACACACACACACACACACACACACACACACACACACACACACACACACACACACCTCTTATATGTATACAAGAAAGGAAGCAGTTCCAAACATGGGAACAATGACAGTTATTCGTGATAAATGCCGCTTTTGTTCCTGTTGTTTATATTATTCTTGTCCTGTTGATAAAAAAAAGATACCCAAGATGTTAAAATGCCTTTCATGCATACTTATTTTCATGATTGGTTCATGATATTTAGAATGAAATGCTCTCTAAGAAATCCCACAACGACATATTAATGTGTAGTCTACAGAACTAGACAGAATGATGAAGGTTTTGTCTTCTCGAATAGGCTCGAAGCATGTCACTTTTAACGTTCATATTCACAATTATGTCTAAATTATACTAACAAATCAAAGCTGAGAATATAGAGAAACTCATCCTGCTGGAAAAAAAAGAAGGAACATTGCGGTCTATTCTGATTTAAAAACAAACAAACAAACGTTGTGACGATTTTGTTTGGCAAACAGTACTCGTGAATGTCGAACTGCAGTGATAAGATGATGAAACGAAAGAGTTATGGTCCATTTGTCAACTCTTTTTGAATAGAGAATGAAAGCACGCTAGGAAGTCCGTTTAACCTTTCCAGCGTGCACTTTCGTCCATATTTTGCAATTTAAAGTTCGTCAGCACTTTTCAGCTGCCACTGTGCCGTAAGTGTTGAAACTATTCATCAGTTCACATCAATATAATCTTGATGTAAAATGTGTTTACAGTTGTGCAGAATGCCACCAGGAGAAACCAAACTGCTCTCTCTTCAGTTAAGTCACTGGGGCCTTTTCGTCGTAAATGGGAGAGGGGAAAAAAATCACTGGGTTGTTGGTGTGGTGTTTCTCAGTGGCTTTAACAGTTTTGGTGCTTGTATGCTGATGTATATATGATCTTGTGTGGTCGGTGTTATCAATGTACCTCCCAGCAGTAATAAAGTGTAAAGATATCCAAAGCATGGGTGGGAAGAGGAGTCGACTTAGCACAGCGAGGCGACTGTGTGTGGTACACAGCGCACACCACCATGACAGTGCCGGCTTCTCCCCAGCCGTTGACACAGTGATAGCGGCGGTCACACGCCTTCACAACTCCCCGAGCCTCGGGGGGCGTGTCTCAGCGCTCTCTGACGTCGCTGGAGGGGGCGGGGCAGCATCGCACGCGCTGCCAGACTGACATCGGCAAGGGAGGGGGGGAAAGGAAACGGGTGGAGGAGGACGGGAGGGGGGAGGTGATGGTCGTAGGGCCGGCGACCAATGGAGAGTGAGAGTGAGAAACATGGCGGACGATAAAGTGTGAGGGTGGGGGGAGGGCCAGCGTCAGAGCAGGAGGGAGACAGAGCCAGGGAGGAAGGCAGCATAGCATCCCTGTCAGTTTGTTTCCTTCTCTCCGCCTCTTCCTCAGCATCTCTGGGCCTGGGTCCAGCAACCTCTACCGGCACAGGGTCGCCTGGCCACAGTTCTGGCACCACTTGTACCACGGACCACCTTGCTGCCACCAGTCACAAACAACTTGTCCGCTTGGAGAGTAGCTGGCGAAATCACTGTCGTGTGATCTAAGCGACACCTGTTGAATGGTCAGTGTACGTGTCCAGAGGTATTCACTGTCTTTCCACAGAGTGGTCAGCGACCAACTGTTGCAGCTGAGTCCCATTCCCAAGGACTGGTAGGCTTTTCTCTGTGTCCATGTGTGTGGTATGTGTGTGACTGGTGTATGTATGCCATCGAAGATCCGATTGGTTTAAAGTTTACCAAGTGATCGAACCGATTGTGACTGAGATTCTCTGATTGGTTCAGATCTGGGCAGAAAATAAAAACGAGTTTCTGTACATGTCAAACAACTTTTACAAACGTAACGCTAGAGAAGGTGGAGGGATGGTACCGTAGTGGGTGCAGCGACGCGTTTTGACCGTTAGACTTCAACACACCGAACAAAGAACAAATAAGAGAGAGAAAAAAACGTAATGGTCAGCTAGCTTATGTCTGGATGATGTAATCATGGAGGTCAGTAAAGAGTTGTGGGGAGAGCTGGGTAAATGAATAAACACACTTCAGCTCTACAGAGAGACTAGAAACTTTTTCTGGTAACAACTGGGGCCAGTGGCATCTCCTGTTCCGCGTTTCAATTAGAATATGAATTATTGCATAAAAGAACGGGCATGGAAGAGCTCAAGTGTTTAAGACTTTTTAAAAATGATTGAATATATCAGAATAACCACCCAAATAAATAGATTTGACGTCGAGAGACCGACAAAGTTTAACCAGTATCTTTTAATAAGAGTAACGCGGGATTAAAATCAGTCTTTGTTATCGTTAAATTTCTTGTTCATCTCCTTTCTTCTCAAGACTTTGTTCCCGTGACAATCATTGAACAGATGCAGTTATAAATGTGTGACGTTTGTTCTGCATTGCAATGCATTTCAGACTCTAAGACTCACAGACTAACTTTGCACTTTTTTCTTTGAATTTTCAGGTGTCAGACTCCGGGGAGTTTTGAGAAAATTACAAGATAACCAGACAGCAACCAACTGCAAAGCAGCGCTGACAATAAAATCTAACTGGACTCAACCGGTACCAGTCACATCAAAGAGTACATTTTTATAATACACGAAAAGAGTTAACAGAAAGAAAAGTTGATCATGCTGCAGACTTTTTACAAAATCATTTCAGTATTCTGACAAATCTGGATTACACTCAAATCAGAATACTGTAGAAAAGAAACACATTGCTGCGTGCTATCCACAGTTCGAAGGAGTTTTTGGATAGACGAAAAGACCCAGGCCACCACTGTTGACCTTGAAGACTGCCAACTGTGCAGCCATGGCTTGTCTGACCCCACCCTCAGGACGGCACGGCCTGCCCCCTGCTTGTGACAATGAAACACTATCTCTTCCCGACGATGTCCTCAATACCGAACTGCTGCATGACAAAAACCACCTCGGTATCAGCAACTCTTCCACCTCCTACACCAAGTCGCCAGCATCTCCTACCACGGGGGGCCTCCCCACGAACAACAACAGCAGCAGCAACAAGAACAACAACAACAGCACCAACATCAACAACAACTCGCACGCCACAAACTCTCCTGGGAGCTCAGAACTGTTGTCCGGGAAGAACTTGAGCTTCTCCCCAGAGCAGGTGGCCTGCGTGTGCGAGGCCCTCCAGCAGAAGGGCGACATCGAGCGCCTGGCCCGCTTCCTGTGGTCCCTCCCGCCCAGCGAGCTGCTCCGAGGCTCCGAAGCCGTCCTCAAAGCCCGAGCCACCGTGGCCTTCCACAAGGGAAACTACCGGGAACTGTACGCCATCCTGGAGAGCCACACCTTCGACGAGGCCAACCACCCGGCCCTCCAGCAGCTCTGGTACAAAGCCCACTACCTGGAAGCCCAGAAGATCCGCGGCCGAGCTCTGGGCGCCGTGGACAAGTACCGGCTCCGGCGCAAGTACCCGCTGCCCAAGACGATCTGGGACGGGGAGGAGACCATCTACTGCTTCAAGGAGAAGTCCCGGCAGGCGTTGAAGGAGTGCTACAAGCAGAACCGCTACCCCACGCCGGATGAGAAGCGGGGACTGGCCAAGAAGACGGGTCTGACCCTGACCCAGGTCAGCAACTGGTTTAAGAACCGTCGGCAGCGGGACAGGACGCCGCACCAGATGCCCCACCACATACAGTGAGTACTGTCCGCCCGCTGTGTCTGCACACGCCTGTTTGCTTTTGATTTTCATCTCATCTCTGATCTTTTGGCTTCTCTTTTACATTTCAGCTGTCTCTTTGAACCGACAGCTTCATTTTCAACAGAACTTTTCACTGTGAATTTTTTTAACTTGAATTTTCATTTCGCTTTTCAAGTTTTTTAACGTCACTTCGATAGATTCAAATTTAAAGTGCACACGATTGTTTGTTTTCAGTTGTTGTTGTTGTTTTGGTGCTGCTTGATTTCGTTGAGATGATGGGGGGGGGGGGGGGGGGGGGGCGATGTTGGTGGAATGACGATGGTGATGATGATTGAATATGGATTTCGTGATTGATAGCGCTCAGTGATGGATCTTCTGTCAGTTAGACTTTTTTTCTTCTCGCACGTGCACATTTTGTCTCCTTTCCTCCTGTCTTCCCTTTTCCTTCTCCTCCTCTTCTTCTCCTCCTCTCCTCCCTTCTGTTTTGTCCATCCTCTTCCTCCCTTCTGTTTT
>CM065723.1:49593037-49608037 GCA_033310375.1 Conus canariensis | reverse complement strand
ACGCACATTAGTACAGATTCACTTGGTGTGGTTAATATGACAGGAACAGGCATTGTTACGTAACTCTAGGTAACGGAAAAAGAAGACAACTTTTGCTCCAATAGTAACATGCACGTAACTCTTAACAAGCGATACTTGCGGCATGCATGCACCTAGCGCACACAGACACACGAGGCATACAGCGCAAACAAGGACCTTTCCTTACACTTTCGCCTCTTGGTCCGTATCATCTCCGCGGTCTTCTGTATTTTCGCTGCTTGTATTTCTACCGTGCTGGGTTCGAGTTTTTGATTGGGAACTGTTCACTTTGCTCCGCAGATCCTGTAGAGTTTGGACTAGGAATATTGTGAGTATTGGATGGATCTTGCTTTTTCTCAGAGCACATACCCTGACAGAGCACGCACGCTGACAGAGTCATTTTCGGCATGAAAAGTCTGGTGTGTTGAATGACGTTGGTACAAGCCTACTACCAAAGTAGAATAGAGCCTGATCATAAATTTCCACACTTAAAGCAACAAAACAGCAAAATGTGTCTCGGTGAAAATGTGTAAATTTGAGGACTGCCACCTTAGAGGCGTTTAGGAATGAGAGTGAGGTCAGGTTTAGAGAAAGATGTATACAAGCGGACACCAGACCCTGTCTTCATTTTATTTGTCAGTCAGTCTCAGTAGTCTTTATTCTCGAAGGCGGACAAACAGATGAACAGAGAGAGAGAGAGAGAGAGAGAGAGAGAGAGAGAGAGGGGAGAGTACCTACAACGGTGAAAAGCTTTTGTTCCCACCCTGTGAAATACACCCCATTTGGCGGCGAAAGTACAGGTGGCAAAAGTATAAGACGGCGAAAGTATAGGCGGCGAAAGGACAGGCGGCGAAAGAACAGACGGCGAAAGCGGGGACACGGAGAATAGAAGTTGTAAACGTACCCGTCAACCCCGAGGTGACACATGCACACAGCAAGAGACACATACAAACCCAAATTAACACTTGTTCAACCTTGGCGAAACGTTTGTGAGTCGAAACGAAAACTCTGACGTCACATCCCCGAACGTTCGCACAGTCCGCGTTCAAGTTGAGCAAAGTTTGTAATTTCACACTGGAAAACCGGACTTTACATGCCCGAATATAACATGCATCGGGACAAATATGTGTTGGCGTCATATACTATACCATGTCAGACCATAGCATTCAACGGCAGTTAGCCAGCTCTGTCAGGCCGAATTTTTCCGTGGCCAATGCAGTCATAAGACAGAAACCGGACTTTACATGCCCGAATATAACATGCATCGGGACAAATATGTGCTTTCCGGATGATTACGTCATTTACGAGATCTGTCCAATGCTTTTGTTGTAAACAGCCCGGGCCATGTATTCATTTATTTGATTTATTTATAACACATGTCTGTCTCTGTTTCTTTCATTGAACAAAAACCACACTCACAGAACAAAAACCACACTCACAGAACAAAAACCACACTCACAGAACAAAAACCAAAACCACACTCACAGAACAAAAACCACACTCACAGAAACAAATTGCTAGCTGAGAAAGTCAGCGTCACGTATAGTGCTGAACATTATCTCAATATTTCTGGGCGCAACAAATTAAAGTATTGGAAGAAGAATGGAAAAACCATTCAAATCTAAATTTGAAAATATCCGTAGCTTTATAATAAAATTGAGAAAGTGCGAAAACAGATGAAGACGACTTTGCAGTAAATGGTACCTATAAAAGTATAATGAATTGCGTCAAACATGTTTGTATCACTTTTTGAATGGGTGAAATTGTTGTAAAATCGAAGCGCGTGCATTCATTTGACACGACCAGTTTTACCTTTTCTGTTTGTAATAATATCAAACAGTATACGGCAACCATGCAGGACGCTTGTGGAAAATGATATGTGAACGTGCCAGTAATGAAAGTGTAAATTTCTTTGCTACTGAGTGGATGAACATTGAATGTTTGGGGTCAGTTTTGGTATACTGTATCTTATGTAAATATCATGAATGCTGTATTTTCACTTATGTCTCTTTAAATGTAAATGAAAACGAAATAGTCACGTACTCAGGAAGAAAGTCACAATCACTTAGTGAGGAATGAAACGTACAGACACAAAAATAAATGAATGGTCACTGAACTTCAATGCTTGAAATTATTAGAGTTGTGCACAACACACACACACACACACACACACACACACACACACACACACACACACACACACACACACAAGAGAGAGAGAGAGAGAGAGAGAGAGAGAGAGAGAGAGGAGAGAGAGAGAGAGACTTTCGACATACCCACCATCATCGCCACCCCTACTATAACCACCTTCACCATTCTCATCAACACTCAAAACTTTCTATGTATCTTTTTTTCTTATATCTATACACATATCCAAACAATCATTCGATCTCCACACATAAAGAAAAACGAACTAGTCCACTAATTAAAAATTCGAAGACTTTTCTCCAGCAAGCGGAATAATTCTTCGATCTGCATATCCAGAAAAGTGACCTACTCCACTAATTGAAAAAGTTCGAGGAGTTTTCTCCCCGCCACATATGACAGAATCGGAACTATTAATTACTTGTCATCTTGCAACGTGACCAGTCTCTATCTCAGGTCATACACAGAACCCAGCCAGAATCCTGTCCCGCCGTCTCCCGCCGTCTCCGCTTGCTGATTGGTGTCATACGGCCAGAAACTAATTGATTTTACACTATTGTTTTAGCGCCAAGGAGGGCCGAGGCGGGAGATCGTCGCCCGCAAAAGGAAGCGTGGACACTCCGCATGCAAGTCTTAGCCCTTTGTCTTGGCCGGGAGATGATCGTTCAAAGGATGAGGATGACTGTGCCCAAGCCTCAGGTTGCTGATATGAGAAGGGCTCAAATGAGGAGAAGACTAGGGTGTTGGTTCAAGAGAGGCGGTATTATTGGCAGCGAAAGCGGCCTCGTTCTTTTGATTACCGTCAGTGTCTTGTCATTAAAGGAAAGAAGGGCGAAGACAAAATGGGCAAGGAAGCGGGAGGAGAAGGGGAAGGGGGTGGGGGGGTGGGGTGGAGGGGGTTGAGTGTTAATTTTGTGTATGGCGTAGATTATTTACACGGTAAATAATTAAGGTTGTAAATAGCAGCTTTCTACGTATGGAATTCAGAACCTTTCCTGTCGAGTGGCGTCTATCGCCTTGGTCGGGTGACAGCCATAGTTGTGTTCCTTGTTTATGACCGAGCCTGCGGTGGTCCTTGTCTTTTTCTTTGTTTTGTTTGTTCGTTTGTTTGTTTATTGGTTTTTATGACTGGGTGCCAGGATAGCTCAGGGGTAGAATACAGAATAAAGGCAGACTTTGCGAGTTCCAGTCTTGCTGAAATCCAGTAATCAACATTACCTTTTTCCCCCTCTCTGTCTCAACGTGTCATCGCTTGGGTCCCCTACCCCAAATCGTACGCCGTACAGCCCTGTGACAGCCTACGGGATTCGAAATATATTGGGGAACTTGAAGTGTTTTTTTTTTCTTCTTTTTTAGCTAAACAGGAAAACAGCCTAGCATATGGCAGTGCGTGGATTTCGAAACTTGTTCTAGGAGACAGTAAGACAGCTCAGGCAAAAAGAACAGAGTTTAAACTGCTTGCAATAAACAAGCTTGTGAGCTTTTGAAATCTTTTCGCTTCAAATGCATGTTCTCTTTTTTTTTTTTTTTTTTTTTTTATTGTTTTATAAAGCAGTCAGCTTCAACCTGTCAACAAGAAAAATATAATCCGTGAATAAATTTGACTACAACGATAAAAACGTTGAAGCAGATCTACGTTTCGTGACTACTTTAGTGGGAAGATAAACATTTAGAATCTTGCAATTCATTCCTGAAATGTCTCCAGCGTGCTTTTTCTTCTTTAAATTGGATCCCTCATAGAGGGACGATGGAGTATAGAGTCTGACTCTCTTCTGCTCTTTGTGTTTCGTTTTGCTACTGTTAACCTTCTCATAAATATGAACTCAACCAATGAGAGGAAACCCAACAGAAAGAGATTTCCGTGTCTTTTAAATTCGAGCTTTGCATTGAGTGGTTAATTTTTATTTCCATATTACGTGATGTGTTAGGAGTTGATTTACTTAGAACGAATCAAACCAACTTCACATCGATGCAAAAGAACAGCCGAAATATCGACTATAAAAATCAAGAAGGCGATACAAAGTTATGAAAGACGGCAGTTAGTTCAGCAGTAAAAATGGTTCTGGTCTTTTTTTTTTTTTTTTCCTGTGATGATATGATTTTTATGCTTTAAAAGACGGAATAACAAATGCCGCTTCTGCTTTTTGGGTACGCAGAAGAAACTCATCTGTGTATATTTGAACATGAAAAGTACGTGTATTTTGCATACATTCTTTTATTGTTGTGCTAATGAGGTTTTCATTGCCGTATTTTACAACGATGCATAATTGATATTAAAAGCTGCTGGTTGAAGTTCATATAACGGATTAGGAGAGGACGGATGTTTGGATTTTGTTAGTTCCTTAGTGTTAATTTCTGATTAGTATAATAAAATCTGACGTGCAAGTCCTGACAAGTCAGTGTCAGCGAAGAGATTAATTTTGCTCTCCAACCTCGTAGGGAAAAAGATGTCAGATTTCAAACGAACATTATCCTCAACAGTGCTACATCGTTTTTGTAAGACATACTTTGCAACTGCTAGGTGTTGATGCTTATCTGATGATAATGCTCCCATTTCTCAATGTGTCCTAAAGATGATGTGTATACGACACATTAATTAAAAGCCAGTTCGGATGCCTCGCAGTGTAAACTTTGCATTTTCTGTACCAATTATCTAGAAGCGCTGAAAAAAAAAATCCTTGTGTATGTGAGTCTGGAACGTACAGGTGAGAATGACAGGTGTTTGTATACATCAACATCTAAACCCAATACAGTTCATTTGTAATTTTTGGAACATAAAGAAACTTTTGTTGCTTTCGATAACACGTGTTCAGTGTCAGTGCGATAATCCACGTTAACTCTGAAGCAACACATCAATGGTACCAACAATGTGTATTCAACAGCGTCAACATCAATTCTTTAAAAAAAAAAAAAAAAAAAAAAAGGTCAGACTGATGGATCTGACTCATTGTTAAAAAGGACAAGACTGGTCTTTTTAGGTGCGTAGCGTAACCCCTTTTCCACCGTGTAAGTATTAGGGTGATCAAATTCGAATTGATGTCACTTACAAAAAATGTTAAACGGGCGCTCCCGCGTGTATTTGTGCGTGCGTGCGTGCGTGCGTGAATGCGTGTGTGTGTGTGTGTGTGTGTGTGTGTGTGTGTGTGTGTGTGTGTTCACGGTAACTTTTATCCGCATACGAGTTTTGTCTGCATAGTGTACGAGTACAACATGGTTTTATACAGATTTGATAAAACTAACAACCAGATATTAAAGAAATGAGGAAGAATGACTGACCTTTGTGGGAAACCATTTGTTTTTATCTCAAGGTGGAACTGCAGTTGTCGACTTTCTCTTGTATGTGCTTTTCTGATTAAACAATCGTCATGTAAACATACGTACTTTCAGACAAACCAACAGTTTTTCATCTACAAAAAAGTCTGCCATGCCTAATATGACCGAACGTCTTTTTTTTCCCAATTCGTATAGAAAAATGTGATAGGTTTTATTTTCATTCAAGTAATTATTTTACCTTGGTTTTTTGTTTGTTTGTTTGTTTGTTTTTTGTTTGTTTGTTTTCGGGTTTTTGTTTGTTTGTTTGTTTTGTTTAAATGGTTAAGTTCTTCTCCTCTCGAAACCTGTCCCACTAACGGGAATAACTTATGTGTCTCTGCAACAATAGATCAGTCTGCATAAAGGTTTTTCGCAGTAGCTTACTGTGTGCGATTTTTGTGCCTTTGGTCCATACATGTTCTTATTATTTTTTGTTTTCCTTCCTTCGCTTTGGTATTGGAAATTATGACTGAATATTTCCACGTGAGATAGTTACAATCTTTAACGTAACATTTATTGGTACCTTGTTCAGAAATATCTCCCAGTTTTCCGGCAAAGCCTTTAATACATCACTAGGTATTGTGTCGGTTCCACCGAATGTTTTATTTTGTTTTGTTTTGTTTTTTAGCGCTGAGAGAAACCAGAGTCTATAACTCCCGTCAGTTGAGCATCGATACGTGCTATCTGATACAAGGCACTGGATCTTTATACAAATATCTTTGAATTTAGTATTCTTTGACACTTCTACTTTTGGGGAGAAACATTGTTAGTATGCATAATATCAGAAAATCTGCCGACGAACGTCTAGACTTTTTGTAATTTCATGGGAAGCTTTTTTACCTACTCTCAGTCCAGGAAAGACATAAAGGCTAGATGTACTCCATGTTCCATGTTCTTCTTTTTCCCCATAGCTTTTGTACACTTTTACTGCTGTAATCTCACCCGTATAAATTTACCAGGTACTGCCGCTTGGTCCATGCCATATTTTTGTTATTACGATGCGAATTTGCTTTCCCTGGTACAGCATGATTGCCTGTTTTCTTGCTCTCTTAACAGACTTTAAACTGAAGTTTTTCACCCACTTCATTTTCACAGACATCAAAATGGCGATCCACGATTGGTTCTTCCTATAGTTGCGTGTATGCCATCTTTCTGCAGCGCTCTGGTTTGTAAGCTGACAAGGTCGGTGTAAGATGTCATTTCCATACTCTTTATCTCCGTGGTAACCAAGGCGTTGAACATGACACGTTTGATTTCCAGCACGGGGTCTCTGGGTGGAGTGATATGGCGGGTGATGATACACGGGGTCTCTGGGTGGAGTGATATGGCGGGTGATGATGCACGGGGTCTCTGGGTGGAGTGATATGGCGGGTGATGATGCACGGGGTCTCTGGGTGGAGTGATATGGCGGGTGATGATGCACGGGTCTCTGGGTGGAATGATATTGCGGGTGATGATGCACGGGGTCTCTGGGTGGAGTGATATGGCGGGTGATGATGCACGGGGTCTCTGGGTGGAGTGCTTTGGCGGGTGATGATGCACGGGTCTCTGGGTGGAGTGATATGGCAGTTGATGATGCACGGGGTCTCTGGGTGGAGTGGTATGGCGGGTGATGATGCACGGGGTCTCTGGGTGGAGTGATATGGCAGGTGATGATGCACGGGGTCTCTGAGTGGAGTGATATGACGGGTGATGATGCACGGGGTCTCTGGGTGGAGTGATATGACGGGTGATGATGCACGGGGTCTCTGGGTGGAGTGATATGGCGGGTGATGATGCACGGGGTCTCTGGGTGGAGTTATATGGAGGGTGATGATGCACGGGGTCTCTGGGTGGAGTGGTATGGAGGGTGATGATGCACGGGGTCTCTGGGTGGAGTGATATGGAGGGTGATGATGCACGGGTCTCTGGATGGAGTGGTATGGAGGGTGATGATGCACGGGGTCTCTGGGTGGAGTGATATGGCGGGTTATGATGCACGGGGTCTCTGGGTGGAGTGATATGGCGGGTGATGATGCACGGGTCTCTGGGTGGAGTGATATGGCGGGTGATGATGCACGGGGTCTCTGGGTGGAGTGATATGGCGGGTGATGATGCACGGGGTCTCTGGGTGGAGTGATATGGCGGGTGATGATGCATGGGGTCTCTGGGTGGAGTGATATGGCGGGTGATGATGCACGGGGTCTCTGGGTGGAGTGATATGGCGGGTGATGATGCACGGGGTCTCTGGGTGGAGTGATATGGCGGGTGATGATGCACGGGGTCTCTGGGTGGAGTGATATGACGGGTGATGATGCACGGGGTCTCTGGGTGGAGTGATATGGCGGGTGATGATCTTGGCCTTTGGTGGCTAGTTGATAAGACTGACGGAATTTTCAGCCAAGATTTTATAATCGATTCTGAGGTTCAAATGCGAGTGCGCGCGCGCGCGTGTGTGTGTGCATGATTAACCCCACAGTGGTTGACGACCCCATCTAGCGCCTTCTTTGCAGAAGAAACAGCAGTTAAATCGTCGGAAGGAGATACTGTGATGCGGAAGCATTGAGCGTTATTGCAAGAGCCATTGCTTATGTCTCATTCTACAGGTATACCTTCCATGAAGTTAAACCCACGTGTCTGTTTGAAAAATGAGTCTGAGCATGTCGGAAATCTAGTTTTATAACGGTGATTTTTCACCTGGTATAAAACAAAAACAAATGAGCCACATAAGAAAGGTATAACATATACAGCCATCCATTTCAATTTCCTTCAGTCTAGAGTGTCAAGGTAGGAAAACGCCTTTGGGAAGGCTTAGAGGACTTTAAATGACAACGGCTCAGAGAGAGAGAGATGTGAAGGTTATTGGCAAATTAGTCGTAAATTCTTCAACTGGTACAGATCTTTGCGCTGCGCTGTGTAGTGGAGATCAAAGCTATCGGGTGAGTATTGACAGGTGATAGTCGTCAGCGAAGGCAGCTAGGATTCCTGAGTTCAAACCTCTAGAAGTCAAGAGAGGACAAACTATGTGCTCAGACCTCAGAGCATCACGAGGCGTTCCCAGAGACCCGAGTCCAGTGACAATTCACGTGCAGAGTCCATTGACAATTCACCAGAACAAAGGAGTCTTTTGTTCGTTGAACTGGTACTGCTGTGAGGTACTACTGAACTCATGCTATTAGCAGGCTGGTTTGAATGCGCGTGGTCGAAGTCACTGCAGCTTTAGAGAGAATGAATTTTGTGTGACAATGACTCTAGATGTTGTAAATGTCGGTGTCCATTGGAGAGAACGAGTTATTTGTTAGGCTATCATTTAGAAGATGTATATAAATGCTGGTGTGTGGAGGAACGTAGTTTTAGAGAGATCCATTGTGGAGATGAACCCGTCATGGAGATGGACATGGCTCTAGGGAGAGTCTGTCCAAATGTCTGTATCATCTGCACGTTGGGAAAGACGGAAAACACGACAGGAGAACAGAGAGACTGAGAGTGAGAGAGTGAGCAGGTCGGACAGGGGGTACTAGAGAACGTTGTATAGGAGGAACTAGTCTCTGACGCAGAGAAAGAGAGAGAGAGAGAGAAGAAGAAGAAGAAGAAGAAGAAGAAGAAGAAAAAGAAGAAGAAAAAGAAAAAGAAAACTGAAGAAGAAGAAAACGTGGTCCAAAACTCTGAGATGGGGGAAGAAGACGACAAGAAGAAAACATCCACCCGGAAGAAAGAGTCCCTAGAAAATGACCATGGAGACCCAGACCTGAACTTGTCGCCAAAAGGCCCAAGGCATCACCATCACTCAGTGCTTGCCCAGAGACAACGAAGCATTCTGTAGTGACCTGCTCATGTAACAGAGACAAGACTGGTATGGTGTGCAAGTGTGTGTCTGACCAGGTAAGAAACCTGTCGTAACATTTAAGCCAGGGTTAGATAGCATTGATCTGTTGCGTTTTCATCACACTTTGGTGCCTATGAATTTTCCATGTGGGCACTGTAAACTGTATTTCTTGTTCTCAATCATGTCAGAACAGAAGCGAACGCGTGACAACCTATTCCTAGAAAGAGTGGAATGTTTCGTTGGTGCATGAGTGCGTATGTATGTGTATGAGTGCAGAGATACTCTCAGTGTGTTAAACCTGACTTTTTCATCAACTTAAGCCATATCATCACGATTTCACTCAGCCTGAGCATAATGTTATCATATACTCACGAAATCAAACTTTGCTGTCGCAAACAACATAAAACGCGTTTGTGTTTTTGTTCTGGTATGAAATGATGATCTGATTCAATGTTTTAGAATTTGAAATCTTATTCACGATTAGGAAAGAATGTAAATCGCCTCCCCCGAAAGACCTGCTTTATCTATGTGGTTACCTTTCAAACCAGTTCCAAGTGCACCCTTTGTTGTTTGTGATGCTTTCCCTTTCTCGGAATTCGTCATTTCAGTCCGCTTCACACACTTGCTATTCTTCTCCCATGATCAGTCTGGAAGTTTGAAACCAAAACCAAATTGTACATGCGTTGCCGAACAGCTACTATGTCGAGCTGGCGTATCCTGTACCCAACTGGGAAACTGCCTCCCACAATGCACTTCGGCTTCAGGTTTCTTGAAAAACCAATCGAACCTGCTTTACCTAGCATGGACCGTTCAACAGGCAAAGGGCCGCAACTTGGCCACGGCAAGTGTCGGTAGGAAGAATGTAGCGACTTTGTGGCTTGTGTTTCTTGAAACACCTGTGCCGACCTGTTTCCCCACTGTGTCTTTCAATGAAAGTTTCATGCTGGCGATCACCTCAGTTTTGGTCTCTGACGGTGTTTCTAAAGAGGCAAGACGCGTTCACACAGTGTGTGTCTCGATGATCGATTTTAACTCTAGGGTGACTACTCCCAGTGACCTTTGAAGCGTTCGTCTGTGGTCTTGTGTTCGGCGTTGCCGTGAGCCACTTTCGCCGCTCCCCGACATTTGGGTTGATGGGCTGGGTGTACAGTGTCTCGGCGTGCAAACACAGGTTCTGCAGATGTCTGTCGGATGACGGGAGCATCTGTAGGTGCCGTGATTGTTACACGACATCTGACGCTTCGCAATTTTGTGAGTCTGGTCATGCTGATGGTGGAATTGCAGGAACTTTGGACTGTCTTGGGTTACTTTGTGACTAGGACCGCTATCTTGTGTGTGTGTGTGTGTGTGTGTGTGTGTGTGTGTGTGTGTGTGTGTGTGTGTGTGTGTTTGTGTCTGTGTGTGTGTTGTGTTGTGTTTTGTGTGTGTGTGTGTGTGTGTGTGTGTGTGTGTGTGTGTGTGTTGTGTTGTGTGCGTGCGTGTGTGTGTGTGTGTGTGTGTGTGTGTGTGTGTGTGTGTGTGTGTGTGTGTGTGTGTGTGACGCGCGCGCGCGCGCACGCGCGTCTGTAATATTAATCCTTGAATTCACTCCTTGACAATGCCCCTCTCTTCAGAATACCTCCCTCTCCCTCCAGCCTCCCAGCCTCTCCTCGTGTCCTGTCTCTTTATTTTTCTGTCCCTTTCTCCCTACCTCTCCTCCACATTCCTTCTCCCTTGTCTGTCACCACCCTCCCCTTCGCTGTTTGTCTGTATGCCTCTCTGTCTGTCTTTATCAAGCACAGATAGATGAATAGACAGACAGAGAGAGAGAGAGAGTCAAAGTCAAAAGTCAAAGTCAAAAATGTTTTAATGTCAGGCCTCCGGCCCATAACATGGGAGCAATAGCACAACAAGAATCATTTAGATTGAATAAACTGCATCCTTAAGTTTAACGCTTTGTAAACAAAATTAGATAACCGTAAAACAATACCTTCGTTTTCACTTGACATAAGTAGGTAGAATTTAAACATACATGGCTTATGGAAATATTTGGGCTGAATAAATTCGTTTCTTATTTCATCGTACAGTGGACATACAAGAACAAAATGTAATTCAGTTTCTGGTGTGTTTCTGCAGAACGGACACAAGTTATCATTAACACTGTTCTCTATATACTGTAAGAAATGTGACTTCAGAGGAGACATTCCAATCCGAAATCTTGCAAGTGTTCTTCGAATTTGTACGTTTTTAACAAGATACATATAAGGACTGAGAATCAATGTGCTCTTGAATTGAGAATAAACACTGTAAAAATCGTGAGACTGCAAGGAAGCGTGCCAATTCTGTTTATAACAATCTATCAATCTCTGTTTGAATTCTCTCATAAACAAATTAATGCTTCCAACACACTGTGCCTCCCAAACGACACCAAAACCAAATTCATATAAAACATTACGAATTTTGCAGGCCCAAGTGGTATAGTTTTGCCTCTGCAGGGACAAAAGCATTTTATACGCCTTTTTTGGATACCTATCATCATTCATATATACCACCCGCAGCCAAAATTTAACGCACCTAGAATATGTGTTGACAAAAATGGGAAACCTTCCAATTTCTCCATAAACTAAATGTCTTGGAGACTTTGGATGAACACCCATAAACCTTTTCAAAGCAGACAGATGCACTCTTTCAATGCATTCTTGGTCCTGTGACAGTCCCCAAATTTCTGAGCCGTACGTCAAAATTGGCTGAATCTGGCAATCAAACATTTTCAAAAATATGTTTGGAGAATGTTCTCCAATGGACCATAGAAGTTTCATAATAACACAAATACCCTTTTTAGCGCGATCTGCGAGATCTCGTAATGTAGGCTGAAAAGATAGCTTTGTTGTTAGATACATTCCTAGATATTTGTACATGCTCACAATTTTTAACTTTTCTTCTCCAAAATACCATTCTTCATTCATGGAAAGATAGCCACCGTTTCTGTAAACAACTATATTAGATTTCTCCAGGTTAACTATCAGATCTTGGCGCTTAGACGTGTTGTAAAGTATATTCAGTTGTGTCTGCAGACCTACCACGCTATCTGAAAATAATGCTACATCATCAGCGAAGAGCAAAATAAACAGCTCTACAGTATCAGGATACAGCTGAATTCCATGTCTACCATTACTGATGACATCCTTAGTTAGTTCATTAATGAACAAGGAGAACAGGACAGGTGAGCATACTTCACCTTGCTTAAGGCCATGTGGGCAGAAGAAAATTTCAGATAGATCACCACCTGCCCGAACACGAGTCTTGACAACAGCGTACATGCTTTCTATTGCCCAGGCAATTTTTCCTTTAATACCATTGTTGCTTAAAGTTTTCCATAGTTTCTCTCTATGAACTGTATCAAATGCTTTACGGAAATCGATAAAAGCAACATACAATTTCCGATGTCTTACAAGCTGTTTCTGAATCAGTGCCATGAGCGTAAAAACATGATCAGAGGTACTATGCTTTGCTCTAAATCCAGCTTGTTCTTCACCGATTATTGTGTTATCATCAATCCATTTAGTAATTCTTTTATTTAACACAAAGCTATACAATTTGCTACATACATTCAGCAGTGAGATTCCCCTGTAGTTGTCAGGCACATTAATATCCCCTTTCTTAAATACAGGGTGTAAGATTGACAAGGACCATTCATCTGGATACAGGCCATTGTCAAAAATGTGGTTGAAAAATTTAATCAAGAAAGGTACAATAATGTCAACACTGTATTTATAAAATTCTCCTAGCATACCATCCGGTCCAGTCGCTTTTTGTCTCTTTAATGCTTTGATTGCATTTTTTATTTCATTATCATTTATTCTCTCGTTTAGAGAGTCAATATTAATATCAAAGTCAGCGTCGGAGACACATTCAAAACGATCGCTACCAACACTGCCCAGAGCATTTTCATTTGCAACACTATTAAATACATTATTAAAGTGGTTATACCAGTCTTCAATGGAAATCATTGGTTGGGTAGATTTAGGTTTGACAGATCGAATAGTATCCCAGAATTTCTTTGGATTCTTCAAATTATCTTGTAAAGACATTATGATATTTTCTTTATGGCTTTTTTTCTTTTGCCTAATTAACTCCTTATAGGCTGTTCTCTTTACACAATATGCTGCCCTGTCCTGATCATTATGGGACCTTGAACTCCTGTGTAAATCTATTCTTAATAATTTTCTGCTTTGTTTGCACTCAAGGTCAAACCAGACCCTATTTTTCTCGGTTCCAAGGAATATAGTTTTCTTCATACATTCCCCAGCATAACTGAAGCACTCATGAAGTCTGCACAAGGCAAGGTTTATATCAGACTCAATTAAAAATGTTGCCTCGTTCAACAGACCTTGGACATACTCGGTTTGCATCAAAGCGGAAAACGTAGCACGTTTCGGATCCTCCCATTTATACTTCGAAACAGTAGTCCTGTTAACTTCTTTTCTTTCTACAACACATTCATTACTGTCAATCGTAAGAGCTAAAATCACCACTGCATGTTTAGATTCAACTTTATAAATTATGTTAAAGTCGGCACATCGAGAAAGTAACCCACGTGAGACTATGAAGTAATCTAGAACACTACTACCGGTTGGAGAAATATACGTAAAATCGCCTGAAAATTTTAATACTCGCAAGCCATTTACAATAGACAAACCAAACATTTCACACACAGTGATCAAATAACGACCAAAAGGGTTCATAGTATCATCTCTTGATTCCCTAGTTATACTTTCATCCGAACTGTGTGAACTGTGGAGGTCAACATGGGATACCACATCACACATTTCGTCCACAGGGTCAGAACTACTGGCATTAACAGAGCCAGTTCTTGAATTAAGGTCGCCAAGTACAATCAGTGGCAAATCACCATTTCCTCTAATTAGTTCAAAGAGGCAGTCTTCCAGCATAGAAACTCCATTGTATATATTTGTTTCAGCATAATATACAGAATTTTCAGGTGGCAAGTAAACTCCTAACAATAAACAATCAGTGTTTGTACCTAATAATTTATGAGACAGCTTCAGAGCAATCATGTTGTCGTATTCGATGTTCAGTCTTTCAACATATTTAACAAGTTCGTTTCTCACGAGAATGATAATACCACCGGACAGACGACCATGGACACTGTCTGAAACCTTTACACCAGGGGAAATAAATATCTTATGGGAAGGGAAAAAGGATTCTGGTACAGTTACGATGAAGGTTTCCACCAAAAGAACAATATCATAGCTATTTACAAAAAAAGACAAATCCAACACTTGAGTAATACTCCAAAATCCTTCAATATTAAAGACCGCAAAAGAAAGTAACTTTTTATCATCAACATGTTTTGATCTGTCAAACGGTCTATTTTTGAACGATTGACTGGTTCCAACGTTAGAAACATGAACTTTATTAATGTTTAATGGGCTTTGGCCTGACCTTCATTTGCCACATTCATCAGCGTCCTCAGTTGTGGATTGACTACAGTGCCAGTCACTGGGGAGCTTTTGCTGCTTTGGACAGGAAGAAGTTTGTCCACTGCTAGACTGGCTTCTGGTCAACACTGGTGACGGCTGACTATCATGAACCGTTTTAGGTTTGGGTTGACGTGAACCCATAGTCTTACCTTTACCCCTCCCCTTCCCACCCACACCTACATTTTTCGATGGCGTGTCTTGATGTGGGGTACCTGGTAGGGGAGAACCTCTCCCAAA
>CM065723.1:49578037-49588037 GCA_033310375.1 Conus canariensis | reverse complement strand
TTGTATCTGATGGGACCTTCACGCATGCGCGCAGCCTAGAAGAAAGCGGAGAGGGCAGGAGGCATATGTTTAACCAGCTGGAGGTGAACAACGAGAATGAGAAAAACGTCATCAACAAATCTTTCGGAGTATAGAACTTGAGCTGTGCGTGTGCATGGACGATAAAGAAAACAATTCAGGGGTCTAAAGAGTGTAGCTTCTTTCTTTCTTTCTTTCTTTCTTTATTTGTTACTTTCGTTGATACATAATTTTGTTTATTCATTTTATTTTATTTTTTCTTCTAAAACTGTTTAGTTTGTATGGCTATTTGTTTGCCGCCCAAGGAGGAATAATCACAATGATTTTCCGTCGATTTTTTTAAATCTCTTTATTATTTGTTACTCTACATCTACATATAATTTAATTAATTCATTTTTTAAAAACTGTTTAGTCTGTATGATTATTTGTTTGGCAGCCCATGGAGGAATAATCACAATCATTTTCCATCGCTTTTTGTCTTGGTTTGTTACCTCTCACTCTCCTTCCCCTCCCCGTCCTCTTCCCTCTCTCTCACTCTCCACTCTTCCTCAACTTCCATTCTCTCTCTCTCTCTCCCCCCCCCTCTCTCTCTTTCTCCCTCTCTCTTCTCTTCTCCTTTTCCTCCTCCTCTCTTAACTCTACCCTCTTTCCTCGTGCCCTATTCCTCGAACTCTACTCACCCTCTCTCCCACTGTCCCTCTGTCAACTTCATTCACCACTTTGGCTTCACAAGGGGAGTATTGCGCATGTTAATGTCTGTACTGTTTTTATTTTTTTGTGGCTGAGGAAGGCATATTGCCGAAAATTTCTTGTCCTGTTTTGTGTCGTGCATTAAAACTGCGTTACTTCACACTTTGTTTTGTGTGCTCTTCTGCTTTTTTGCTTGGTTTGTTTCGTTGTTGTTTTGTTGAGTGTGTTTGAATATGTACTTTGATTTTTTTTTTTTATCGCTGTTGCCTTAGCAGCCCATCACAAAACGGTGTCCACACCACTCGGACAAAGATGCCAACTGCAGATCAACACACTGAAAACTCGTGAGAGATGTGAGGGGATAGGCACGCGCTTCAAAACTTTATAGTTCCAATGGGGATTTAAAATAATAATATTAAAGGTGCCCCCCCCCCCACCCCCTGTCACTGCACCTCCACCCTCATCCCATGCCCTCCCACTAAAACGAAAATTAAAAAAAAAATGTTGGAAAGAGGGGAGGGATGGAAACTACGGGAGAGGAGGGGAGCTGTGTGAGGTAGCAAAGGGAGGGGGGGGGGGGGGGGAGTCTAAGGGTAATCTGACAAAGAATTCGAAAAGCCTGTCGATTTTTAAAAATTAAATCTGTTATCAAAGCAAGACTCTTTTGTGTGTGTGTGTGGGAGGGGGGGTGAGAGGAGGGTGGTAGGGGTTAGAGAGAAAGGGGGATGGGGGGTGGGGATGGGTACTGAGATTTGACTGGACGACCAGGAAAGGAAGGATTAGCGTCAGCTGGAAGCCTTCAGTGAGCTGCATCCCGGTGGGCGGCCCCAACTGTAAACAAGAGCGTGGATTTCTTAAAGTACTCTGATAAACAACAACAACAACAACAACAAATAGTAATCATGATAATAACAATGATAATGAAAACAACAACAACATTATTATTATTATTATTATTGTTATTATTATCATTATTATTATTACTGTTATTATTATCATCATTATCATTATTATTACTGTTACTACTACTATCATGATTATTATCATTATTATAATTATCATTATCATTGTTGTCATTATTATTATCATCATCATCATTATTATTACTATTGTTCTTTTTCATTTTCTTCTTCTTCTTCTTCGTCTTCGTCTTCTTCTTCTTCTTCTTCTTCTTCTTCTTCTTCTTCTTCTTCTTCTTATTATTTATTATCATTGACAAGGGTGGGTGGATCTGGAACCCCGTACCCCTTCACCGTCCCCTCAATCCGTCCATGTTATTAACAACAGAAGTAGACTGGACAATCGATTAACAAAACAAACAGAAACTTCAAAGCTAAACGAAGCAAAACAGAAGAAGAAGAAGAAGAAGGAGATGAAGAAGAAGAAGGAGGAGAACAAGAAGTATTGTGATGTACTATTTTGTGTTGTACTGTGCTGTATTCTATTACGTCCTGCTGTGTTCTGTTATATTTTACTGTGTGTACCGTATCGTATTCTATTCTCAACTGAAAGACTGACACTCAGAGAATCGAACCACGAACCGGCGATTTTGTCGTGTGTCCTTGTCGGGTGTTTCGTCCACTGAGTCACCACGGCGCTCCAGTGCTGAAAGAGGAATTAATCATGGCGGGTAGGAGGGAATGAAGGGGGGGGGGGGAGGTGGGGAAAGAGGAGTACAAAATGCGAAGAATCAATTATAAGATGTTCACCAGCAATCAGCTACCATCTGGGAATCCTTTATCCAGCTCAAGTGATAAGGCGTGAAGCGAAAAGAAAATAGTCTGGCGTGGAACTTAATGAGAGAAAGGAAAACAATGTGCTGACATGTGAGAACAATTCTGAAAAGTCTGTGGACAATTCCCTTTTCTTTTCTTTCTTTTCTTTCTTTCTTTTTTTTTTTTTCTTTTTCTTTTTCTTTTTTGAGACACTGAAGGAGAGTTGGTGATTGGTTTCCTGCTCAATTCGACACCCCTGCACAAGATGAAATGGCGATGATTAGAATTGGAGAAATATGCCACTGGTAATCTCTTTGTTGTTGGTTAGTTTGTTGTTGTTTTTTTTTACTACTGAAACTTAGTATTTGTTTCATATAAGAGGTTGGGGAGAACACAGGAGGGTAGATGAGGAGGAGGAGAAACAAGAGGAAGGGAGGGGGGGGGGAGGAGGAGAAGAAAAAAAAAACGAAGAGAAACAGAAGAAAAAGAAGATGAAGACGACGACGACGACGACGAAGTAGTAGTAGTAGTAGTAGTAGTAGTAGTAGTAGTAGTAGTAGTAGTAGTAGTAGAAGATGATGATGATGATGATGATGATGATGATGATGATGATGATGATGATGATGAAGAAAAAGGAGGAGGAGGAGGAGGAGGAGGAGGAAAAAGAAAGTGAAGAAGAACGTTATGATGATAATGATGACTAGAACAATCATTAAGAAAAAGAAGAGAAATAAGATGATGATGACTACAACAATGATAAAAACAAAACAAAAACGGGCAAACGATAGTTTCATCCCAGAAGTACCACATAAGGCACACACGCACAAAAATAACAAATATGAATTTTTAGTACATTGAGAGATAAGAAAACAGCATCTTTTTAATTTTGCAAAGGCAAATCCCATGAAGAGTCTTGAACCGTAGCGATGTAACGCGAAGAAAGACATGTTAAAGGATTGTTGGCACCTTCTCACACAAACAAGGCCCCTTTTCTAAGCGAACACACATAATGCTTTAGATGCAGAATGAAAAAAAGAGTATACAAATATGATTTGTAAAAAAAAAAAAGCGGAGGAAAGAGATGGAGATGGGGATGGAGAGGGGATTTCCAAGGGTGGAACAGGTATTACATGTGCAGGTGAAGAGCTTGAAGAGAGAATTCTATCATGAATCACACAGATCTATTCTTCAAAAGTAAACAGATATGTGACATGACATTCCTCTCTCTCGCCCCTCCCACCCCCACCCTCCCCAGCACCCCCCCCCCTACCCTTCACAAAGTGTTTTTGTACGCCCAGTTACGTGCTGAGACAGCAACATGGATACTCAGCCTGGCTGACAATACTGTGAAGAAGAGGAGGAGGAGGATGGACGGAGAAGAAGGAGACGATTTGAAAGGAACATCAGTAGTAGTGAGTGGGCCTGCAAGCACCAGAAGTAGCAGCAGATGTAGGGAAAATAAATGTGAAAGAGTCGGAGAAATATCAAAGATCTGTTGTCGGATCAGATTCTCCGCTTCTTCTTCTTCTTTTCTTCTTCTCTTCTTCTTTTCTTCTTCTTCTTTTCTTCTTTCTTCTCCTTCTTCTTCTTCTCTTCTTTCTCTTCTTCTTCTTCCTCTCTTCTTCTTCTTCTTCTTCTTCTTTCTTCTTCTTTCTTCTTCTTCTTCTTCTTCTCTCTTCTTCTTCTTCTTCTTCTTCTTCCTCTTCTTCTTCTTCTTCTTCTTCTTTCTTCTTCTTCTTCTCTTCTTCTTCTTCTTCTCTCTTCTTCTTCTTCTTCTTCTTCTTCTCTCTTCTTCTTCTTCTTCTTCTCTTTCCCTTCTTTCTCTTTCTTCTTTTCTTCTTCTTCTTCTCTTCTTCTTCTCTCTTCTTTCTTCTTCTTCTTCTTCCTTCTTCCTCTTCTTTTTCTTCTTCTTCTTTCTTCTCTTTTTCTTCTTCTCTTCCTCTTTTTCTTCTTCTTCTTCTTCTTCTTCTTCTTTCTTCTTCTTCTTTCTTCTTCTTCTTCTTCTTCTTTCTTCTTCTTCTTCTTCTTCTTCTTCTTCTTCTCTTCTTCTTCTTTCTTCTTCTTCTTCTTCTTCTTCTTCTTCTTTCTTTTTTCCTTCTCTTCTTCTTCTTCTTCTTCTTCTTCTTTTCTTCGTTCTCCTCCTCCAGTTCTTCCTCCTTCTCTTCCTCGTCTTCCTTCTTCTTCTTCTCCTCCTACTCTTCCTTCTCTTCTTCTTCCTCCTCCTCCTCAGCCTCCTCCTTCTCCTCCTGCTCCTCCTCCTCCTTCTTCTTCTTCTTCTTCAACTCAACGGGAAGGGAAGTCATTGGGGTATCAGAACGAAAGACATGAAAGAAAAATTTAGCTTTGCAGAGAAGGAGGAGGGGGTGGGAGCGTGGACATAAGCGGACTGGGTGGTGTGTGTGGGTGGGTGTGTAGGGGGGGGGGGGGCGCACAGGTATGGCTGTAGTAGAAAATTAATTTCCATCTCAACTGGACACCAGAAGAAGCACAGACTGGCAATCCGAATCTGAGAGATATACGACCCGTCTTGTGTCTGTGAACCTAATGACTATCCTAATGAAGGCTATAAAGTTTTCGTTTTCATGTTGTATTGTTTAGAGCCCAGCCGACCGCCAGACGCTACAGCAGGGCTGTTACCATGGCTGCATCAACTCCCAATAACGCACCCCCTTCTCTCTCTCCCCCCCCCCCCCCACATCCCATTTTTTCAAAAAGCTTTGTCCTATCACGCTAAAAAAAAAAAAAAAAAGGCTGAAAATTTGATCGATTTCTTCACATATTTTCAGATCAGCTGAGGGAGAAAAACTCTTACAGACGTCAGAAATTATGTCTGGTGGCAAATTTGGAAATAGACAGAAGATAGAAATGAAGAAGAGAAGAAGTAAGAGAAGAGATGGAGGAGAAAAAGCGAGGAGGAGGATGAACAAGGACAAGAAGAGCAAGAAGAACACAGGTGAGAAATAAACTTAGGTAAATAGAGGTAGAAGAGGAAGAAGAAGAAGATGATGAAGAAAGAAGACGAAGAAGAAGAAGAAGAAGAAGAAGAAGAAGAAGAAGAAGAAGAAGAAGAAGAAGAAGAGGAGGAGGAGGAAGAGGAGGAGGAAAAAAGAAGAAGAGGAGGAGGAGGAGGAGGAGACGACGACGACGACGACGACGACGACGACGACGAAGAAGAAGAAGAAGAAGAAGAAGAAGAAGAAGAAGAAGAAGAAGAAGAAGAAGAAGAAGAAAAGAAGAGGGGAAAACAAAGAAGAAAAAGGGTAAGACGAACTAGAAGACACAGAAAAAGAATGAGGAAAAAAGAAAGATCGAACACAAAAGAAATACTGAAATAAATGAAAGACAGCACAAAAAGAAAATATTAATGAAATGGGAAGTAGATATCGATATTAATCATTTGGAGAGAGAGAGAGAGAGAGAGAGAGAGAGAGAGAGAGAGAGAGAGAGAGAGAGAGAGAGAGAGAGAATTGTGGTTTTGAATTAAATTAAGATGTAGACAATTAGTGTATTTTAATTTTATTACATATCCAAAATTCAGATACATACAATCGGTGGGTAAGAGTCGCGTAAATCAAAGCTTGTGAGTGATGATTTCAACACACACACGCACACACACACATACACGCGCGCGCGCGCGCGCGCTCACGCACGCACGCACGCACGCACGTACAAGCACACACATACACACACAATTTCAATAATAACCATAAGCTTTAACGTAAGCAGTGTCCAGGTGTGTAATCAGGGATTTTAATTAACGTTTGGAGGAGCCGTTGGGGGAAGGAGAGTGGAAGGGAGGGATGGGAGGGAGGGAATGGAGGGGGAGAGGAAAGAGAGGATACAGGGGAAAAGCAGAGTAGAGAGGCGTCTGGTGCAGTGTCGTATATTCCAGGACAAGTTTGCCCCTCCCCCCCCCCACCACCCCCCTCTCTGTCACTCCCCTCCTTCACCCCTCCCCCACCCCCTCTCACCCCCCCCCCCCCCCCCCCCCCCCCCCCCCCCCCCCCCCCCCCCTCCTCCCCCCCCCCCTTCCACTATCTGCTGCCTGTTGTCCCCATCTCTCATGCAGACCCATCCAGCCAGTTATCAGGCCTTGGTCATAGACACTGGAGCCACCCCGTAGACCCGACATGCCAGAGATAGGAAGGAGCCTATTGTTTGCCCCCTCCCCTCCTCCTCCCCCCTGCCATTGTTTGGTCTCCCCCCCCCCCTCAACCTCCCATCGTGCCAGTCCTTTACAATGGCATTTATGGAAGGAGACAGTGGCCACTTGGTTCTGATGCAGGTACACAGCAAACCACACCTCCCACCTGCAAATTCTTTCCTGTTCAGTTTTCTTTCTTTCTGTCTTTCTGTCTTTCTTTCTTTCTTTTTCTTCTCCTTTTGACTTGTTTTGATCTCGTAGATCTTCTCTGCGCCCTCGCTGGCGAGAGTCTGGCTTTTTTTTTTGCTTCTGTGGTTTTAATTGTTTATTTGATTGTTTGTTGGTTGGTTGGTTTTTGCCGTTACTTCAGCGCTGCTCACTTTAGGCGTAACACGCCAGAATCACTTAACGTAGGAAGAACTATCGTCGTCAGTGCGCATTCGATAGCTCAAGCTTTGAAGATTACCGTAGAGTCTTTACAGCGTACGCATACACCACTACTTCGGTGCAGTCCAGTCCGAATCAGTAGACACTGGACAGTTTTATATCTCACGACGGGAAACGACGATGGCAACGTAAACGAGTAACGTATGACGTCACGCGTTAGCGTCGTGAAAAAGCCATCCAGATTCGCAGCAAGCATGTCGGGACGGGGTGCAAACAGGAAGTAAGTGTGGTCTAACTGTTTCGCTTTTTTAATGTAAAAGAGTTATGTCCCATGATAAAACAAAAGCCATCACACCGGCTTGCTTCATACCTTGAAAGTTGAAAGCGAACTCTCAGACACAAAATTAATATGTCTGCAGATTTGCACATGACGGGTAAGTTTTCTTTTAATTTGATTGCTCTTTGTGCAGAAGAAGTTGTAATTTTGTACATAAAGGCAATTTCTAGTCACTCTGAAACTATATCCAGAGATGACTCCTACTCCCCCCAATACCCCACCACCACCCCACCCCCCACCTCTTCCTACTCCCTGCTCCCCCAAGGTGCCTGGTTAACTCATCGAGTTCGCAATCAGTTCGCAGAGTTAGTGGCTGTGAGTTCGAACTCTGCTGGTGTGCAAATGTGTGTGTGGTGTGTGTGTGTGTGTGTGTGTGTGTGTGTGTGTTATAAGAGATTTGTTTATGGTTATTAATCAGAGCAGGCCTACAGGAGTATACTGGCGTCAAAAACCGATAACAGCTGTGTTCCCAGAAAACCTGATTTAATCCTTCAGGAAAACGGGGTTATCTTGTTAGCCCTGGGGATTTCTATTTTCCTCAGCATAATAGCTGTTTTCCCTGAGGGTCACAAAGGTAGTTCCATTTTCCCAAGGAAAACAATTATTTTCTGTTTTATCCCAAAGGATCACAACGGTTTCCCTTATTTCCGCGGGGAAAACAGTTTATTATCCTTAAGGAAAACAACACAAACATGAAAACATCTGTGATCCTCAAGCTCACAACCATATTTCCTGTGTTTTGCTGAACCAATATCTAAAGGCGATAATAGCGGTTTTCCTCAGGAAAAAAATACAACCTTTTCCTCGTAATAATACCTGTTATTATCCGAAGAAAAATAGAGAAACACCGTTGTGATCCTCAAGGGAAAGAATGGAAAACAGTTATTATCCTCAGAAAAACAAACAAACAAATAAAAAAAACTTGTGATCTCTGGAAAATAGTTGTAATCCTCAGGATGATAACTCTTTTCCCTCTTTTCATTACTTTCCTCATGGATTAGAGCTGTTTTCCCCGAGGACACAGCACTGTGGATCTAAGAGCGCAAGCTAGGCTCCGTAGTAGACCAAGATCAAATAGAGAATGACTGTGCCGCCGATCGAAAGACTAAACAAATTACAAAAACAAACACTACGCGTTTCGACCTTGTTGGTCGTCTTCAGGCAAGACAAGTGACATTCAAGATAAAGAAAAGGAACGACAATACTGTGATTATGAGATAATAGTATTTTATCAATTGTGTTTATGTGATTGATACATAGAGAGACACAGTAAAAAGAGAAAGGCCTTTTCATTATTGTGGCGGCGATTAAAATTTGAATAGCCGTTACGCCATTGTCTATGGTAAGTAGGTCACTGGGTCGCTGGTCACTTTGTCTTGGTGAAGCAGGTAGCGTCTGCTATGAGAGACTGTAACGAGTGGAACTTTCGGTAACACCTGGAACATTAATGGTTTTTTGAAAAAAAAATTTTCATATCAGAACAAGTTCGCTTTATATACAGTGGGTAACTACTTTTATGTGATTGGCGTGCGCTAACGCAGGTCGACGAAACATAGAATAACTAAATGCTTCACATTAAAAGAATTGCAGAAAACACACACACGCATGCACACACTCACACACGCACGCACACACGCACACACACACCGCGCGCGCGCACACACGCACACATACACACACACATACACACACACACGCACGCACGCACGCACGCACGCACGCAGACAGACAGACAGAGACACACACACACACACACACACACACACACACACACACACACACACACACACACACACACACACACACACACACGAAAACATACAGAAAAGAAGTAATTTTCAGTTTTCCCTTACATGCCACATGAAAGATGAAAAGTGAGACAGATTTTCTATCATGCATCGAAATCTAATGATGGGGGACATTATCCTGCATGTAGATAGATATATGGCAAGGAAATGAAAACCAGTAAGGTTTAAGTGTATCATGTCAATTCCAAATAAGACTGATTGCAGACATTTTTAATCTCCTCTGTTCAAGATTCACCTCCCAATCAGCCCCTCCCCTCCCCCTTCCCTGTCTTTTTTAATTCAAGGATTAAATTTTTGTAATAGGCTTCTAAATGCTCCCAAAATATTGACTTACGAGCTCAGTTACTCTTCAGGAGCAAGTTCACGCCTGATAGATATATTTGAAATGGTTTTCTGGTAAAAAAAAAAAAGAAAAAAAAAGGGGGGGTGGGGTGGGGGGGTCTTGTCAGAATCGAGTAAATCTACAAAATGAAGTTAGGAAGTCGATGAGTTTTTGTGTGTGTGTGTGTGTGTGTGTGTGTGTGTGTGTGTGTGTGTGTGTGTGTGTGTGTGTGTGTGTGTGTTCGTTCAAGTTTGTTTGATAACATAGAATGTCTGTCGTCAATTATAGGATTTTTCAAAAACAATTCATTGCGCGACATTTGTGCATCTATGCGACTTCTTTTCTATCTACATCCTGTTTAGCTTACATCTCCCCTGCTGCGAAAAGTGTAACAGGGTTTACAGGCTACATCGCTAAATCTTTGGGTCGTGTGCGTGTATATGACGAGAGAGAGAGAGAGAGAGAGAGAGAGAGAGAGAAGAGAGAGAGAGAGAGAGAGAGGCATTTACAGAAAATACTACGCCTCGTGAATGCGCAATGCTAATACAAACATAAATTCCAAACTACTGTAATCAACTG
>CM065723.1:49550537-49558037 GCA_033310375.1 Conus canariensis | reverse complement strand
GGAGTAATCGAATGTAATTTTTCGGCATGTAGCACATGAACAGATGACACTGACTTAAAGATATAGCGTAAGTGAAAAAAAAAAAAAGAAGAAAATCTTAGGTTCTGTTGCTACGGCCTTGTAAACAAAGATGGCGTCTTCTTTCACTTTCCCCACCACATCTTGGCAGAAGAACGTTTTCTTTCTGCAGGGTTCGTGGCCGCCGTGTTCTGATGTCAGTAACACACTGAGCGATCTGTTTATCTCTGGGGTTTTCACACCAGTCGCTGTGTGACGTTCATCACTGAATGCGTCTGTTGGCTTACAGTTGTAACCGCATGCTGGGGACAGTGAAGAGGAGCAAAGAGGAACACGTAGAGTTACTTCCCATGTCTGTTGTTCCAAGAACGAAACTGTCTGATGTTCTTCTCAGGCTGCACTGGAATAATGAAGACGTTATGAAAACAAACACATCGAATTATATGCTTGGTTTTTTTTTAAAAGGGCTTTTGTGACACGAAAAGAGAATATATATATAAATTGTGTGTGTGTGTGTGTGTGTGTGTGTTGTGTGTGTGTGTGTGTGTGTGTGTGTGTGTAAGTATACTGTGTATTGGAGTGTTGGTATTGTGTGTGTGTGTGTGTGTGTGTGTGTGTGAGTAGGAGAATAACAGATAAAAAAGATAGAAAAAATAGAGAGAGAGATAATGAGGATGAATTGAGTCTGTTTGTGTGTCATGTCACTTAGATAGAGATAGAGGAGGGCGGTGAAGAGAGGAGGAGAGAGAGGGAGAGAGAGAGAGGAGATAGAGAGAACGAGACTGCAAAGTGACTGTTTGTGTGTCATTTCTCTTTACTTGCATTTATGGGTGGTGATGGTGTGTGTGGTGTAGATGGGTAACGTAGGTGAATTTGCCTTGAGATTTTGTGGAATAGGATCAACACACGTTTGAGTGCGAAATCGGTGTTAAACAACGCCCACTCCCCCCCCCCCCCCCCCCCCCCCCCCCCCCCCCGCCTCCCCGACTCTAATCCTTGTCCTTGAAAGGCCAGTGTTCCGCTTAGATTCTTATTTTCATTGCTCCAAAAAAAAACAAAAAAACAGAAGAAATCTTCGAAGTTATGACTGAACTTCATTCGCCTTTTTATGAATTGTTTTAGTTTACTTACTAATACTTGTTTATTTATTGATTTATTAATTCATTTAAAATGTATATATTTATTGATTTGTTCCTTTACTTTTTGTGTGTACTTTATTGTTTGCATACTTTGTAATTTATCCTCAAGGCATCGAAGCATCACGGCTTAGCATATTCATGCAGCGTACGTATATACAGTAGTCAGACGAGCGCTCAGTGTAATCTCCTTCAAGAAACTGAAACGGAGTTCCCTGACCCTGTTCTGTAAATAATTATTGTATGGTTGCACACTATTCTTGAGGGAGAAATTTCCATATGATCCGTCATACAATTTTCACACTCCTGGAAGGCGTGTTTATGTCGCCTCTTATTGCAAAGAATCCATCCGCTGTCTGACATAAAGACTTTTTCTGGCTGAACTTTATACTAAACTTCCATTTTGATTACAGAAAATTATTTATGGTTCCAAGTCTGAAGGACGAGCTGCTTGTGTTGCTTACTGCTCAACAGCTTCCTCTCCAAAATGTTCAAAATATTCCCTCAGCCAGCTCTGCCCACACTGATGAGCTCACATCGGCCTTGGCAATTCAAATGGTCTCTGAATCAAAACAGAAAGACTTTTGCGTTCTCTCAACTCCCTTTCTGTTTTGTTACCCATCTACGTGTTCCAATCCTCTCGCTTTGACAAAACTCTGAACTTTAGGCTTCACAACAGAGTGAAGAATGGAGGAAGAAAGGGAACAGACCTTGTGTATTTGACAAGTACAGCAGTCACTTGGGAAAAATATTGAAAGGAAAAGGAAAGATATCTCTTATGTTTTTATTGCTCAATAAGATGGTCATTTTCAGAAGGAAAAAAAACTGTGGACGAAGAGCGCTGGCTTTATATCGCATGCTCCCTTTCCGCAGTTTTCCGCCCCCGAGTCTCGAACAAGTTTTCCGGTCGTCCCTTCTCCGTCGCGCTTTGAAGTGTGGTTGTCGCCCTTGTCTGTACTGGCTAGTAATAAGATGGAGGACATTGCTGGTCGACCTCAAGCTCCCTCAGCTCCTGGGTACACTTCTCTGGAATCTCAGAAACAGTTTTTGCTTCTCGGTCATGTCGGCATTCGAGGCAATGAGGAAGCTAGTCAATTTGCCAAGAATGCCGCAAGTTAATAATTGTGCAGATTCTCCATTCTTCACTCTGTTGTGAAGCCTGAGATTCAGAGTTTTGTCAAGGGCGAGAGGATTGGAACACGCAGATGGGAAACAAACTCTTTGCAATCCGCCCGAATATCAAAAGTTTTTAAACCACCTGCCATTGGTGACCGTAATGAAGAAACAGTTTGGGGCTGTTACGCACAGGTCACGCTTTTTACACCCACTTCAATCTTTTCCAAGGTAAAGAAACTTTGTGCTACACTCCACATGAAGTATCACTCACTTTAAAGCATGTTCTGAAGTGTTGGAGATTTCCATGACGTCAGACTAAACACCTTACAGCAGACTCCATGGAAAACCTTGTCAGGTATGTCCCTCCAGATGTAATTTTTGTAATTCCTGAAAGAGATAGATATTTTTCATGTAACTAAGTTTTTAAAAAAAGTACTATTTAAGTGCTTAAAAATCTGTTACTTTGACTGTATTTTGTTAATTATATCAAGAATTGACTTTATGGAGATGACAGCCCTGATACATCCCCTTGTGGTCGGCCAAGCCATACGCCACATGAATTGAACGGAATCAAAACTGCAAGAAGAAGGTAGAGGAAGAAAAGAAGAGGAGGAGGAAGAAAAGGAACAGGTCTTGTGTATTTGACAAGTACAACAGTCAGCTGGAAAAAAATATTGAAAGGAAAAGTAAAAATATCTCTTGTCTATTTGCTCAATGAGTTGGTCATTTTCAGAGAGAAAAAAAAAAAAAGGGGGGGGGGGGGGATCAGTGGACGAAGAGCGCTGGCTTTATATCACATGCTCCCTGTCCGCAGTTTTCCGCCCCCGAGTCTCGAACAAGTTTTCCGGTCGTCCCTTCCCCGTCGCGCTTTGAAGTGTGGTTGTCGCCCTTGTCTGTACTGGCTAGTGATGGCTCTTGATGTCGAGTAACCTCCCGAGCGAAGCAGGCCGGGAACAAAGAGTCGGCAGGGGTTCCAATTACTGCCGACAGGGCGATGGAAACAGCCCGGTGAAAGAGGTGAGGGGGCTTGATCACACCTTGTGGGACGCCGAGAGTCTCCTTGTCCCACCCGCACTTCAGCCCCATCCTCTTTAACACCCACCCCGCTTTTTTTTCTTTTTTTTTTTAGTCCACATTAGCTGGGTGGGAAAAAAATAAGGGGTGGAAAGAGAGTGGGGGGGGGGGGGGGGAGGGAGAAAGAGATTTGCAGAGCGGGATGAGCGGTGGGATGGGGTGGGTGGAGAGAGAGAGAGAGAGAGAGAGAGAGAGAGAGAGAGAGAAGACAGACAGACAGACAGACAGACAGAGAGATATAGAGAGATACAGAGAGAGAGAGAGAGATCAGGTGAGAGGCCTGAGGTTGATGAAGCAAAGGTGGTGATGTTGCTATTTGTGTTTTATCACATCAACTTATCACCGTTCGGGTAATGTATACGGAGTGAAATTAGTTTGTTGTTGTTGATGTTATTGTTTCTTTTTTCTTTTTTTTTCTTCTTTTTTCGTTTTTGTTTTTTGTGGTGATTGCTGCAATCGAATCAGTAGTAAGGAAACTGAGGCATTTAATTCAGTCGGTCAATTTCACAACAAGGAGCTGAAAATGGATAATGAATAGCGTACTTGTTCAGGAATGTCTGAGATCGAAAAGGTGGACTGTTTCCTCAGTCAGTCTTTACTAAACCGAAACTTACAAGAGAACGAAAAGAGTAACAGGGAACAATTCACCACTACTATCAGGGTTATCAGTAACAGGGAACAATTCACCACTGCAAACAGGCAACAGTTCACCATCAGCAATAATGAACAGTTCACCATCAGTAATAAGGAACAGTTCACCATCAGTAATTATGAACAGTTCACATCAGTAATAATGAACAGTTCACCATCAGTAATAAGGAACAGTTCACCATCGTAATAAGGAACAGTTCACCATCAGTAATAAAGAACAGTTCACCATCAGTAATAAGGAACAGTTCACCATCAGTAATAAAGAACAGTTCACCATCAGTAATAAGGAACAGTTCACCATCGGTAATAAGGAACAGTTCATCATCAGTAATAAAGAACAGTTCACCATCAGCAATAAAGAACAGTTCACCATCAGCAATAAAGAACAGTTCACCATCAGTAACAGGGCACAATTTATTGCTAGTAACAGGGGACAGTTCACCTTTAGAAACATGGGACAATTCATCATCAGTAACAGGGGACAGGTTACCACCGCCATTAGGGAACAGTTCATCTTCAGTAACAGTGAGGGGGAGAGGCAGTTTATTTTCAGTAAAAGCGAGCCGTTCACCATTGGTAACAGGGGACAGTTGATCATCAGTGACCGAGAGCAGGTCACCATCAGTTACAGAGAACAGGTCACCATCAGTTACAGAGAACAGGTCACCATCAGTTACAGAGAACACGTCACCATCAGTTACAATGAACAGGTCACCATGAGTTACAGAGAACACGTCACCATCAGTTACAATGAACAGGTCACCATTAGTTATAGAGAACAGGTCACCATCAGTTATAGAGAACAGGTCACCATCAGTTATAGAGAACAGGTCACCATCAGTTACAGAAGATAAGTCACCATCAGTTATAGAGAGTAGGTCACCATCAGTTACAGAGAACAGGTCACCGTGAGTTACAGAGAACACGTCACCATCAGTTACAATGAACAGGTCACCATTAGTTATAGAGAACAGGTCACCATCAGTTATAGAGAACAGGTCACCATCAGTTATAGAGAACAGGTCACCATCAGTTACAGAAGATAAGTCACCATCAGTTATAGAGAGTAGGTCACCATCAGTTACAGAGAACAGGTCACCATCAGTTATAGAGAACAGGTCACCATCAGTTACAGAAGATAAGTCACCATCAGTTATAGAGAACAGGTCACCGTCAGTTACAGAGAACAGGTCACCATCAGTTATAGAGAACAGGTCACCGTCAGTTATAGAGAACAGATCACCATCAGTTACAGAGAACAGGTCACCATCAGTTATAGAGAACAGGTCACCATCAGTTACAGAGAACAGGTCACCATCAGTTACAGAGAACAGGTCACCATCAGTTATAGAGAACAGGTCACCATCAGTTACAGAGAACAGGTCACCATCAGTTATAGAAAACAGGTCACCATCAGTTATAGACAACAGGTCACCACCAATTATAGAGAACAGGTCACCATCAGTTATAGAGAACAGATCACCATCAGTTACAGAGAATAGGTCACCATCAGTTATAGAAAACAGGTCACCATCAGTTACAGACAACAGGTCACCACCAATTATAAAGAACAGGTCACCAGTTATAGAGAAGAGGTCACCATCAGTTACAATGAACATGTCACCACCAGTAAAAGGAACATTGCCATCAGTTACAGGGAACATTACCATCAGTTACAGAGAACAGGTTACCACCAGTAAAAGAACGTTACAATCAGTTATAGGGAACATTACCATCAGTTACAAAGAACAGGTTACCACCTGTAAAGGGAACATTACCATCACTTACAAAGAACGAGTTACTTTTAGTAAATGGAATATTACCATCATTTACAGAGAACAGGTTACTATTAGTAAAGGGAATATTGTTATCGGTTACAGAGAACACTTTACAATCAGTTACAGAGAACAGGTTACTAAGTAAAGGGAATATTATTATCATTTAAAGAGAACAGGTTACTGTTAGTAAAGGGAATATTACCATCAGTTACAGAGAACATGTTACTGTTAGTAAAGGGAATATTACCATCAGTTACAGAGAACAGGTTACTGTTAGTAAAGGGAATATTATTATCAGTTACAGAGAGCACTTTACTATCATTTACAGAGAACAGGTTACTGTTAGTAAAGGGAATATTACCATCAGTTACAGAGAACAGGTTACTGTTAGTAAAGGGAATATTACCATCAGTTAAAGAGAACATGTTACTGTTAGTAAAGGGAATATTACCATCAGTTACAGAGAACAGGTTACTGTTAGTAAAGGGAATATTACCATAATTTAAAAAAGAACAGGGTTATTGTTAGTAAAGGGAATATCACCATCAGTTACAGAGAACAGGTTACTGTCAGTAAAGGGAATATTACCATCATTTAAAGAGAACACTTTACCATCAGTTACAGGAACAGGTTACTATTAGTAAAGGGAATATCACCATCAGTTGCAGAGTACAGGCTACAATTAGTTAAAGGGAATATTACCATCATTTAAAGAGAACAGGTTACTGTTAGTAAAGGGAATATTAACATCAGTACAGAGAACATGTTCACCATCAGTTACAGAAAACGCTCCCTCTACACCCCCCTATCCACCCCTCTCCCCCGCCACACCCCCCCTATAAAACTATTCACCCATCCAAACAAACTTTACTGACAGGGACAAAACACAACCACAGAGACGTCCATACGAAAACAGCTCACTCTACTCCCCCTTCCCCCCCCTCCCCCCCCCCCCCCCCCCTCCCACCCCCCCCCCCCCCCACCCCCCCCCCCCCCCCCCCCCCCCCCCCCCCCTCCCTCCGCTCCCCCCTTCCTCACAATCACCCTTTTGTCCACACAAAACGAAACGCGACATCTCCAAGTTCGTGAACGACGGAATAGAGGGAGACGAACATGTTACGGCTGGCTGACAAAGCGATAGAGATCTACCCCCGTCCACTTTAATACCACCACGACCGGTACCATGGAGACTCTGTGCGGCACGAAGCTAGGTGGTCCCCTCCTCCCCAGGGGATGTGACAGACTCGTTCGTGAGCGGCCGTTATCTGATGGACCCGTCATCTTTCAGGCTGGAATCCCTGCTGTCTTGCTATTTTCTTGGAGCGGCTTAATGACGGGTGCCATCTCCTGACACTCTTTGTGGTCACCAGGCTTGTTAAGGATTATCGATGAATCGATTAGATTTGTGATTAGGCTGGCTCTGTAGATGTGATTTGTTTGTTAATAAATTGTGTGATCATCATTAGAACCAAAGGTGAGAGATCCGCTTGGTGGGAGGCTAACGGAACGTCTTCTTCGTGGCGGCTCGTGTGTGTGTGTGTGTGTGTGTGTGTGTGTGTGTGTGTGTTTGGTGAGTGTGTGTGTGACTGTGTGAGTGAGTGAGTGTGTGATTGTGTGTGTGTGTGACTATGTGTGTGTGTGTGCGTGACTGTGTGTGTGTGTGAGTGAGTGAGTGTGTGTGTGTGTGTGTGTGTGTGTGTGTGTGTGTGTGTGTGTGTGTGTGTGTG
>CM065723.1:49540537-49545537 GCA_033310375.1 Conus canariensis | reverse complement strand
CAAACAGTGTTTTAACCGCTATGTCAGTATATCCTACAGTAAACTGCTAGCTGTGTGATGGCGAGAGAGATTCCATCGCACACTGTCTCTGGATTTGTGAACGCGTCAGAAGCTTTTGGAACTCCCTGGAAAAAAACTGTTCAGTAAACAAACTATGGGAGTGCGCACAGTTCAGATCTCATTTGCTTTTGCTCTGTCTGATGTGGATAAACACCTTATTACTGATTCTCCTTTTTTTTTTTTCATTACAGTGTTTGCCAAACTGTAAACACATACATGTGAAACAGAAACACGTTTTTCAAATCTGTGCAGGTTTAACACAGGATGAATGTACTACAAATCAGTATTTTGCAACGCTCAATAAACCTTTATAACATAAAAGATGTCAAATTACCTGCTGTACCACTCGTTTAGTTTACTGTATACTATTCATGCCCATTTGTGCATTCAGTCTGCTTGATTATTTTATTTTTTGTCCATTCTTTCCATCATTTCAGAACTATTTGTGTATCACCTTTTCTTTTTATTTCATGTATGTGTTTATATAATTTTCTAAAATACATTAAAATGGATATTGCAAAAAATGTTTCTTCACTCTTCGAAACATCTACTGCATGTTGCTTATATTCTTTCAGAGACCTTGCCGCTTTCCTTCATGTTTCTCTCTCCTCCTTCTCCTTCTCCTTCTCCACATCATCATCCTCGTCCTTGTCCTTCTTCTTTTGCCTGTGCACGTTACTTTTTTTTTTTTTTTTTTTTTTCTTTGTTTTTACCACTTTCCTTGGCCTTTTCCATCTTTTCATGCTTTTTTAGCTTTTGCTTTTCTTTTCTCTTTTTTTTTTTTTTTTGTTCTTTTTTTCTTTTCTGTGTTCTTTCGTTTTTGTTTCCTTTCTATCATTTTTTCGGTTCTTGCTTTGTGCTTTTCCTCTACTGTTTCTGTTCCATTCTGTCTTCTTTTTTTTTCTTTTCTTTTTTTCTTTTCGTTGTTTTCTTACTTCCTTTTAATCCTTCGCTTTTCTTTTTCATTCTCTGCTCCCACACACGTTTCTCGTCCCCTTTTTCTCCTTCTTCTCCTTCTCCTTCTTCGTCTGGTCCACACACCTCTCCTCTGCAGCCCCCCGCCCACCTCTCTCCTCCCTCTGAAGAAGGGGGCAGAGGGGTATTTAAATCATTTCACAAAGTCTGCGGCCCATAACTCCGGAGGCAAAGTTGTGAGCGTAGCTGCCCCTCCCCTTTCTCCTCCCCTTCCTTCCTGACGAACAACAACAACCCATCAGGCCAGACTACTACTCCCACGACAGGGAACGCCTGGGTGGGTGGATGGAGGCGAGGATAGGGGAGGGGGAAGGGAAGGAGGGGGGAGGGGAACGTTAGGAATCCTGGAAGGAAGCAGAGGACAGCAGTCAGTCCATGTTGGTTTTGTTCCCCTGCTGGGTCCAGCTTGATAAACAGTTCAACGTCAGTTCGTCCGACTACTGTGACGTCCACCAACTGTGGTTGTTCAGCAGGTGACAGTGCGGTCAGTATAATAAGCAAATGACCACGAGTCATGGAACTTCGCCGTCATAAACTTCCTGGCCCTTACTTGTTACAATCTTTGGCAATGTGTGACTGCAAATTCCCTGCACAGGCTTTTTACACCCAAAGTCATCCTCTGTGCTCCCTCACACACATGGCCAGCTGACGACAGTGAGTTTGTTACTGTTGGCAGGCGAGACGTTTTCACAATCTCATGGGCAAAACGAGTGTGGGTGCTAAGTATTTTTGACATCGAGTAAAATGTTCGCATAGAAGTCTTTTTAAGACAAAACAAGTTCGGTTCTGTCTCTCTTTTTTTCATAAAACAAAACTGTTTCTTTATTATCCACACGCAAAAACGCACATTCACTTCAGCTACACTTAAAAGCGCGCATGCATGCACGCACACACACACACACACACACACACACACACACACACACACACACACACACACACACACACACACACACACACACACGCACATCAACACAGCTAAACGCATTCTTACAAACGTTGAATTATAGTGAGACAGCGTACATCTGAAAGATGTAAGCAAGCTTTTTCATACCGAAAGAGATTTTTTTCTGTCTTTTAGTTTTTATTTCTTATTTTGATTTTTTGTTTCAACTGAGACTAAAATTGAGCCAATGTGCATTTACAGATTTGGCAAATTGGTAAAAAAATATTCCGGGTGGCAGAAGCAATAAAAATTAAGTCCCTCTACCAACAATCCTTTCACGGAGTCTACGGATTTTGCGATGGATGGACGTGCAGACAGACAGGCGGGCAGAAAGACGGGTTGATAGACAGAACTAACAACGTTACCATAGTCTGCAATTTGTCAGTCGTTTATAATTAATCAACGCAGATTAAGCGCTGTTTGGCGCTTTGACCAACCTGAGTTCTTTGGATTTTCCGAGCCAAATCTTAAACAATCTTAGCTAAGTTTTAATCATTAATTTTCATTTGCTAAGCTGTGACAGAATCGTCTGCGTGTGCCGTTGAATTTTTTTTAGGATTTTGTAAGCTTTGACATAACCGAGTTCTTTGAATTTCCGAAACTGCGACAGAACTGTTTAAATTCTTTTAGATTCCCTAGGTTCTAACAGCACTAAGTTTTTTTTTATTTACCAAAAAAAAAACCCTCGTAGCTCTAACGGAACTGTGGATGTTTTTTCTCCTAAGCCTTAACAGAAATGTTTGTGTTTTTTGAATTCCTGAGCTGTGATAGAACTGTCTGAGCTCTGTGGGTTTTCCACGCTGCCACAAAGCTGTCAGAATTTACCAGCTGCAGTGCCGTAGTGGTCTGCATCCCGGATTCCCGGCTGGAAGGGCATGAGCTCAATTTATGTGTGTGATTTTTCTGCACCGACTGGCACCTACCCAGAGCTGAGTTTGCCATGGGCTCGGTCGGAAAGACAGGATGCACACAGTTGACTTTCATCCACTTCATGGATGCGTCTCTGAAAGTGTTGCTAGAATTTTCTGACCAACTCTGCGGGTGTCTATATCTGTGCCTGACTGACGCCGGGATACATTATGAAAGTAGCGCAGAGCACAGCCCTGTCATGCAGTCTCAGACCAGAATGGACCTCCATAGCGTCATCACCATCATCCTCATCCTCATCGATAAGAATAAAATGAAAATCTGTGACGCTTCGTGCCATGCTCTCATGATGACTGGTTTTCCATTTCCTTTCCACGCCTGTGCCTCTGCTGAACTCGTGTCCAGGTCGCCGGTAAGGGCAGGTGCACGGGGACTGTCATTTGACAGGCGTAGTGGTATCGGCAGGTGCACGGGGACTGTCATTTGACAGGCGTAGTGGTATCGGCAGGTGCACGGGGACTGTCATTTGACAGGCGTAGTGGTATCGGCAGGTGCACGGGGACTGTCATTTGACAGGTGTAGTGGTATCGGCAGGTGCACGGGGACTGTCATTTGACAGGCGTAGTGGCGCCCCCCGGAAGGGTAAGCTCATTCACGCTAGCTCCGCGACTAAGCAATTATTGTTGCCTGCTGGGGGCTTAGCTGGTGGTGTCCTGCGTCTGTTGGATCAGAAGAGGCGCCACTGATCTCCACAAAGTGACTTGGCAGTAACGCATTGTCGCCTCTGGTGGGTTGCCCCATGATGACTTGACATTGACTGCTCCCTGTGGATTGCCGGTGCCAGGACTGTGGCGATACAAGCTGGGTGTGGCTTTGGACGGAGAGCAGGCATGAGCAACATGGGGCAAAGCCACTGAAGTGGCACCGACGATGAATCCGGTAAAAAAAAATATTGTTCTTCGCGGCTCTCTAAACTTATGTAGCACTGTCTTAGTTCTCGGGACTAAAGTTTAAACAGAAATTTGGATTTCCTGAATGTAAACAAAGCTCTCTCATTTCTTTGCATTCCCTAAACAGAACACTGAGTTCTTTGAATTCCCGGTATTCAGTCTATTTACAAACAAACAAACAAACATGTCATGGAAAAGTAGAGAGAGAAGAGAAAGCAAGTAATGTTTCACACAAGGTCTCCAGGTTAAACACTCTTTCCAAAAGCTGTTTCTTTTCCGGGTTGTCACATGACATACCCCAGGCAAAACGGCACATCCTCAAGCTGTTGCACCGCCGACTCCTCAAATGGCGCGCAAAAAAGATTCATCTGCTTTATTCTTGGAGCTTATTTCCTTTAGTCTGCAACATTGCACTCCGCACTTCAAGTAAGAATGGAATCAGTCCCACCACAGGGTTTACAGTATTACTATTTTGCAACGGGCCTGCCCGCTTCTACTCTGCTATCTGATCGTCAAGCGAGGCATGGTCACATGTGTACCAGCGGGGCTGTTCATTGCCTCATGATGCGGAATGCAAGAAATGTATTTCCCTGGACTGCAGTACGTCGAGAAGTGAGTCCACGCGCAAAATAGCAACGAACCCTATTTCGTACAAAAGTATGACGCAGGGGCAGTACAAGCAACATCATATTGCACGCTTATTTCGTGTCGAAATATTGTTTTGCGACTCCTGTGTGTGGCATAGCCCTTACCTTGCTTAGATGGCTTTTTTTCTCAAATGTCTTGCCTATAAAAGACCTGCTGGTCGAAACGCATTGCTTTTGTCTAATTCTTGATACGTTCCATTCATCTGGTGATGTGGTAACAACGTCTAATTCTGTAAGGCTGAATTGGATAATGTACAGTGCCCTGCAGCCTGAGACCAAGATATACATTCCGATTTTTCGCCCTAGTGTGTTCAGAGAGTGAAGTTAATATTTATCACATATATCAAAACTAGGTGATTAGGTTTTGACATTGTGTGCATAAAAAGTACACATACATGTCAGAGGGACTCTCTATGAGAGAAAGCCATAACAGTCTTCAGCTTACACACACATGCGCACGCGCGGAAGTGAAATCTAAGCTACATTATTTACAGAAACTCGTCTTGAACATAGGGGTGAAAAATAATTGAACCTTTCTCCATTCAGAGAGAGAGA
>CM065723.1:49518037-49525537 GCA_033310375.1 Conus canariensis | reverse complement strand
TTCGAGAAACTTACCATGTCGCCCGGACTCGATCGCCTTCGAAAGAAAAAATAGATGAAGGCGACGTATAAATTTCTGCCTTTCTTTTGCACACTTTTACGAGCAATCCCATACAAGGAGAACAGCTGGTCAACTGTTGGATATTCTCTACTGCTGGGTTTTCAGACGGCAAAGGACTGTTTTCTAACCAGCGGTAAAATTCGCATTCAGTGCGGTTGTGTAACATTTAGAGAAAAATGCTTAATGACATTCCTGTGTAATTGTCTGCATTCTGGGATTGCCTTTTGTGGATTGAAACTAAACTGCCTTTTACCAGAGTTCTGGGTATCTGCCAGAAGTGAGAATAGCATTAGACAATTCAGCCACACACAATAGCGCATCTTCATGGCCAATTCTCAAATTTCGGCCGATATGTCCTTTATCCCACATGTCCGTTTCCCAGTTTCAGTTAATTTTAGCCATCGCTGTCCTTACTTCCCCTTCAGTTATAAACATGATAAACTTCTTCAGTTAGATCGACAGTGACATTACTTTGTTATAAACATGATAAACTTGTTCAGTTAGATCGACATTGACTATACTCTTGTCGGCTCACTTTCTCTGGTCTTGAAAAACGCTATTGAAGTGATTAAACCACTCATCAGAACTGATGTTGTGGCTCCACGACCCATGCCCCTTATTCCTTTCCAGATCTGTAATGGTATTACCACTATCGCTAGCCAAAGACCCTGCTAACTGCTTTCTGTAACTCTGTCTTTTGTTTCAAAACGGAGCGACTGAGGGCGGAAAACGAAGCAACAGTTAGAAAGAGAAGGGGTTAGATACAGCCAAGGACATAGACAAACAAGGTACAGGACAGGTTGTGGTTTTCAATAACTCCATGTCTTCATTTCTTTCAGCAAACTGCACTAATTTGTTTTGTTCTCTTTGGTTGCTCAGAAGCGATTTAATTTTCAATCTGCTTTCTTTCTTCTTCTTAGCATTTAGCGTCAAATTATCCGTAGACTTTCTAATCTGTAAATGATTATCTTTCTCAACAAGCACGTGTTAGCATCTTTCAAGCGTTGGAGAGAGAGAGAGAGAGAGAGAGAGAGAGAGAGAGAGAGAGAGAGAGAGAGAGAGAGAGAGAGGAGAGAGAGAGAAGAGAGAGCACTTAACACTGAACACTGAATATTTTAATGTCATCTGCTATACAGCATTGATGACATTTGGGTGCAAAGCAAAAAGCGAAAAACGTACACAGTAAATCTACAACAAAGAAGTAATATAATGCTACTATTCCAAGCACCATAAGCCTGAATGCCGACCATAAGCCTGACACAGAGAGAGAGAGAGAGAGAGAGAGAGAGAGAGAGAGAGAGAGAAGAGAGAGAGAGAGGCAGCAGCAGCAGCCGAAGCACCTTCTGAAGCGGCACATCTGTAATTTGCAATTAGCCGTTGGTCCAAAGTCTCGACAGGTGAGAATCAGGAAGGAGACGGGAAGCCCGGACAAACACTGATGCCGGCAGAAACTGGAGGCGGTTTCCTGCCAGAATCCGACTGCGCCGGGCAAAGAAAGGGACAAATCAATGGTGTGAAGAGTTTTCTTTTAAGTGTTCCGCCGATGGTTAAGAGAGAGAGGGAGAGAGAGAGAGAGAGAGAGAGAGAGAGAGAGAGAGAGAGAGAGAGAGAGAGAGAGCGGTGGGGAGGAGGAGGAGGAGGGGAGGAGGAGGAAGAAGAGGAGGAGAAGGAGGAAGAGGATGAGAAAAACAAGAAGTAAGATCATGATCATGATGAAAAATAGAAAAATATACATGTTTACTCTCACTTGTAAATATGACTTCTCTCTCTCTCTCTCTCTCTCTCTCTCTCTCTCTCTCTCTCTCTCTCTCTCTCTCTCTCTCTCTCTCTCTCTCTCTCCACTGTTTTGACAATGATTCTAGTGGTGATTGTACTTATGTTTCACCGCATGGTGCTATTGTGATTGATTATGTCATAGTGTGAAAAGACATGTCTGCGTGCAGTTGTGATTTATGTGTTGGTGATCGGATTGATTCCTGGCACTTGCCTGTAGAGTTTATCTGGAAAAATGTGGAGCAAAATTTCATTTAGTTATGTACAGTTCAAACCAGCAATGATAATCACTATGTATGGTCAGAGGAGTATTTGTACATTTATCAAAATGAGCAAAAATCTGCTGATTTCAAACAAAATTTAGATAACGCTTTTTCAGTGCTGGATACAGATATGGATGCTTCTCTAGAAATAGTTACAACGTCGTTATGCAGCGCAGCTGCATGTATGATGAGAACAACAGGAAATAAGAAGAGAAAGAGTGACTGGTTTGATGCTGAATGTCACCGTAAAAAGAAAGCAGTTAGGGGGTTACTAAGGAAATTTAAGCGAGCAAAGAAAGCACGTCAACAGAAAAGAGAGGCGTACGTTAAGGAAAGAAAGGAATACAAGTATATGTTAAACCAAAAGAAAACGCAGTATGATCAAGCACATTTGGTTAAATTAAAGCGGTCAGTACATGATTCTTAATTATTTTGGCAGACAGTCAGCTTAGTGAACAAAAAATCAGTGATCTACAATTCCATACCTGTAGATCAGTGGTACGAACATTTCTTCTCACTATTTAATGAACTGGTTATAACGCCACATCCTGACGAATGCGAAGTCAATAGTGATGAACAAACATTGGGTGTTTCTGATGCATCATTTAATGAAGCGATTTCCAGACAGGAGGTCCTTGCCAGTATTGGTCATCTCAAGTCTGGGAAAAGCGCAGGTCCTGACAAAATCATAGGTAAATTGTTGAAACACGCAAATGTTGTTGTTATCGATTTTCTGTTCTGTTGTCTTTTTTAACAAATCATTTGATCATAGAATGTCGCAATCCCTTATCGTACCAATATATAAGAAAGGAGATGTCAATCAGCCAGATAATTATCGTGGCATAGCCTTAACAAGTGTTGTAAGTAAAGTTTATACACACGTTTTAACGAAAAGGCAATCCATGTGGGCAAAAGAAGAAGAAAAAGATTCTTGAAGAGCAGGCAGGTTTCCGAGCAGGGTATAGTACAATTGACCATATTTTCACCCTCTATGCTATCATACAGAAGTATTTACAAAAGAATTCCAAACTATATGTTGCATTTATTGATTTTTAAAAAAAAAGCGTTTGACTCTGTGAACAGGAATTCACTATGGGCTGTTTTGAGGAGGCATTGTGTGAATGGCAAAATATGTAGGGCCTTAAGAAATATTTATGATTCTGTGTCGGCATGTGTCCGTGACAAATGTTGTTATTCAGATTATTTCAATTGTCCTAGAGGAGTGAGACAAGGCTGCCTACTGCGCCCCATATTGTTCTCCTTTTTCATTAATGAATTAGCTGTAGAATTGTCTGTGACTGGAAAGCATGGAATACAATTGATTCCTGGGTCAGCCGAAATCTTTCTTCTTTTGTTTGCAGACGATGTCATACTGTTGTCGAATACAATAACAGGTACTCAGAACCAGCTTGACAGCTTAAAAGAGAAACAGATAGATTACATCTGAGTATTAATCTTAAAAAGACAAACGTAATGGTGTTTAGAAAGGGAGGTCATTTGGCTGTCAAGGAGAGACGGTTTTATGGAGGTGAAGAAGTAATGGTTACAGTTTCTTACAGACATTTGGGAATGGTTTTTACCACAAAATCAAGTACTGGTAGCAGTTTATTAGATGTCCGTAGAAAAGGGAAGAAAGGGGTAATGGACATATTGAGATCCATGAGAAAACTGAACACTGGGGATGTAGAGCTGTTTTGGAAAATGTTCGACACACCAATAGAGCCCATATTAATCTACGCAGCTGAAGTGTGGAGACTGAAGGAAGATAGTGAACAAGTTGGAAAAGTGCTCACCTTTGCAATCAAAAGACTTTTAAGTGTTCCTCTCCACACTTCTAATACTTTAGTTTATGGCGAAACCGAAAGATACCCCCTCTGTATTCGAATGTCTGTAAAGTGTATTAAATATTGGCTTAAACCCATTAACCTACCAGTGTCGAGAATTTGCAGACAGTCCTATGAAATGCTTATTATACAACATGAATCTGGTCACTTAAATTGGGCATCAAATGTTAAGAGAATTTCATGCGAGAATGGATTTGGTATTGTGTGACTAAGCCAAGGTGCTGGTTGTGAGTATGGTTTTAATAGTGAATTCAGAGATAGACTTATCTCCTGCTATAAACAGCATTGACATTCAGAACTGGAAGTAAATGATAAATATAGGTGGTTTTATTCTTTCAAAAATGTTTTTTCAAGTGGAAAAATGTCTATCATTTGCACTGGATAAATGGCATAGGGTTAGTCATCAGATTCAGACTAAGAGTTAGCGGCCTAAAAAATTTCAAACAATGTTTTCAAAGTGAAGAAGATAAAAACGTTTGCCCATCGTGTGGAAATGGAACAGAAGATGAAGTTCAATTATTTTTCAATTGCTCTGCTTATAATGAAAAACGCAAAAGCTGTGATATTCTAAATTCCTTTACATGAAATCCTGATCAGAAATCAGTAACACACATTCTTTCAAATGATAATGAAAATGTAACGAAATCCCTGGCTAGATTCTTAGCAGAAGCAATGAAGTTTAGGAAAGTGTTAACTGAACAAAGTCAGCAAATTCCAAGATGATCCACCATCTGTATACGCGCGTGCATCTCTCTCTCTCTCTCTCTCTCTCTCTCTCTCTCTCTCTCTCTCTCTCTCTCTCTCTCTCTCTCTGCGTGCGTGGTGTGTGTGTGTGTGTGTGTGTGTGTGTGTGTGTGTGTGTGTGTGTGTGAGTGCGCGTGCGCGTGCGCGAGCGAGCGCGTGTGTATGCATCTGCATGTGCATGTGTGTGCATATTCTCTTTCATGCGTGTGTCTGGGTGCATACTCTTTTGCTAAAGGTGCTTTGAGATCATTTATGATATAACATTTAGTCATGATTGTCCAACCTCCCCCCCCCCTCCCCCCGCACCCTTGTCTAAAAGAGCTGTACAGCTATTGGACAACAAAAAAGGTGTCAGTGTCAGTGTCTCTGTCTCTGTCTCTGTCTCTCTCTCTCTGTCTCTCTGTCTCTGTCTCTGTCTCTGTCCTCTCTCTCTCTCTCTCTCTCTCTCTCTCTCTCTCTCTCTCCATTGATATGTTTTGTCCCCTTTTTGTTCTGTCTGTCTATCTCTCCGTCCGTTTCTCTGTCTGTCTGTCTGTTAGTCTGTTTGTATGTCTGTCTGTCTGTCTCTCTATCACTCTCTCCCATACACACATACTCGCACACACCCTGTCTGTCTGTCTGTCTGTCTGTCTGTCTGTCTGTCTGTCTCTCTCTCTCTCCTCTCTCTCTCTCTCTCTCTCTCTCTCTCTCTCTCTCTCTCTCTTGTCCGCCTCTCCTGCCCATCGTCCCATATGTCTCTGTCTATGAATCAGAATCCACATGTTCGTATTTGTAAACACACACTTGCGCGCACGTACACACACACATATACACACTCACGCACGCACGCACCCACGCACGCATGCACGCACGCACGCACCCACGCACCCACGCACGAACTCATTCACTCACGCACGCACTCACTCACTCACGCACGCACGTACACACACACACACACACACACACACCACACACACACACACACACACACACACACACACACACACACAACACACACACACACACATCACCACCACCATCACCACGACTACCATTATCACATACATGACTCGCAAAAACATTCGGTGTACGTTATCTGGGATTATTCTTAACATCTCAGTCTGACCCATCAGCCCTCTGCTCGCTATCCCCTGTTCTCTTTTCCCCTCAACCCCCCCTGTCCCCCCCCCCCCCTCGCCCAGCTCCCCATCTACCTCTATCGCCGGCCCTCTTTCTTCTGTTTAACTTATTTTTGCGGTTGGAGTCAAAGATCAAAGTATTTTCTCTTTTTTGTTTTCTTTTGAAACCTCACAGACAAACATGCTAAGAGAGACAGAAAGGGAGGGGGAGGGGAAGGGAGAGGAAGAGGTCCAGACAAAGATAACGTGGCTGAAACTGTACATGAAAAGGCAGTGCTTGCCTTACAGAAAGACGAACTGATAACAACCAGAATAGCGTGTGGTTCTTGTGACTCAAAGAGTTTACAGGAAAGCAAGAGAGAGAGAGAGAGAGAGAGAGAGAGAGACAGAGAGAGAGAGAGAGAGAGAGAGAGAGAGAGAGAGAGAGAGAGAGAGAGAGATTTGCTGTCTGCAATCAGTCAGCCTAAAAGGCGAAGGAATCAGTTCTGGTTCCCAGTTTTCTGATGAGTCATACATCCCCTAAAGTAGACGCATATATTTGAATTTTTTTTGTTTTGTTTTGTTTTGTTTTTGTTTTGTTTTGTTCTTTTTTTGCATCCAACTCCACCAAATATTGTATAATTATAAGTTACGTGGTAGTCCAAACTCTAATTTCAACCCATACATTAAAATGGGTTTCACTTGAGAGTCAGGTTAATGTAGTAAATCTATATGTAACAACTACCACAGCGTTCTTCGCTCTTCCTGCAAGATTTTACAAGAAACAGGAAAGCTCACTCCTGTAGACGAAAGCAACAACAACAGAACAACAACGACAACAAGAACAGAAAGTCTCAAATATGTAAGATGTTAAGAACAGACACATAAACACCCTAGGACATAGGTGTCTCCCTTCCAGCTAGGTAACCATCTGTGCGCTACACACAAAAAAAAAATCAAATTCGCCACGAGTTCCAATAAGGTGCCAGTCCTGAATAGATAATTAAGCAAAACCTGGCATCTAAGTGTGATTATGTAACCAAAAGAACGTCGTATGTTGATATAAAATGAAATATTTCAATTATCTTTTGGCCATGTAGACCAGGGATCCATATTTTTGTAATAACCTCCAGATCAAGTCCATTTATGACAATAGAAAATGACACAGGACTGCGAGCATCACCTTGCTCTTCAATGTATATACACTCTTTCAACAGAGACAACATTTTTATTAATCTACTTTTTACAGCTTTCTGAATAGCTTTAAAGGGCAAAACAGCTTTCTCCTCACACCATTAATTCAACAGTATTATCCACAACCTTCAATGAATAGCGTCAAAGGCTTTATCAAAGTCAAGGGAAGTAGCATCGAATTCAAGACTCTCTCTCTCTCTCTCTCTCTCTCTCTCTCTCTCTCTCTCTCTTGTCGTCTGTCTGTCTGTCTGTCTGTCTTTCTGTCTCTCTCAGCGTGTGTTTGTCCCTGTATGTATGTATGTATGTATGTATGTGTGTGTGTGTGTGTGTTGTGTGTGTGTGTGTGTGTGTGTGTGTGTGTGTGTGTGTGTGTGTGTGCGTGCGTGCGTAGGTGAGAGTGTGTGTGTTTGTTTGGGTTTTTTTTGTTTTGTTTTGTTTTTTGAGAGAGAGAGAGAGAGAGAGAGGGAGGGAGGGAGGGAGGAGAGAAAGAGAGAGAGAGGAGTAAGTACATAGGCATATATAGGC
>CM065723.1:49500537-49513037 GCA_033310375.1 Conus canariensis | reverse complement strand
GTGGATGTGTCAGCCACTGTCGTGTCGTCACTGTGGGAAGTGTTCAGCGTCCGACGTCAGCCGGAAGTACTTTGAAATGATTGGATGTTGAGACTGCGTTTGCGTGTCTTACTTGGCCTCGTTATGTGATTTCCTGTCCCACCTTTTGTCAGGTCCTTCACCCTTCCACGTCCCATTCTTCACACACACACACACACACACACACACACACACACACACACACACACACACACACACACACATACACGCACGCACGCACGCACGCACGCAACACACACATACACATACACACACACACACACACGCGCGCGCGCACACACACACACACACACACACACACACACACACACACACACACACACACACTCACACACACAACGCCAGTCGCATTCTGATATTCGTGGAAGGTCCTTTCTTCCTTAGTTTCCTGTTTGTGCTTTCAGTATTTATTTCTTCTGAGTGCACGTGCCAATGAAACGTCCGTTTACATTTCATGTTCATGACCCAGTACGTTGAAGACGGCCTCCGTGTCTGATGGTTCGACTGTCACCTGACCGATTCTTCAGGCCAGAAGTACTTAAGATGGCCAGTGTTTATTGATGGTTTCACATGAATATTCCATGCTGGGTACCCATCCACCTCCACGTGCTCTGCCTTACGAATGCTGAGACATGCCACAGGACAAGATGGTTAGGGACAAAGCGTCAGATTCATCACAAATCAGCGGCCTATTCCCATGACTTTACCCTTCTTATTTAATCAGTCGCCATAGATCCGTAATTCTTTGACTTGCACTCTGAAACGATTGACAGCCAGTTGGAAGAAAGGCTAGGGAGAACTGGACAGCAGAAATCATTTTTAGAGGACAGCCCCTCCCCCTCCCTTACCCTCCCCCCCTTTCCTTCGCTCTCCACCCCTTAACGCCTTCCCCTCCACCCCTGCCACTGTTCCTCTCTCCCACGCTAGTGTTCCAGTCTTTAACTCATTACCCGGTCGACTGAATCGATCGACATCACAGATATGAAAGCTGGACGGTAGGCTTACGTGTGTTCACACGCACACCTTTACCTCTCTCGAGTTTTCCCTGTGGCACCCTGGTGGTCAGACGTGACGAGACTATCGCTGGAAACCAAGTCAAAGCTGCTGGAATTAAACCCGGTTTGTATGTGTCGGTCATCGTGCCAAATTTGTATTTGCATTTTAATCCAACAAAGACAGAAAGAAAGAAACCAGGGGAAAAAAAGACATTTGCTCGGGCCACTCCTACACAAGTGAAGACCACCTGAACAACATGTTCAGGAATGGATGCCGTCTTTGTCAGTGTGAAGACGTTGTGCACTTAAGGCGTTCAGACACACTAACAGTAACTTCTGTTACAGTAGGTTTCAGCGTGGGGTGAAGGAGGCTATCCATATTGCCGCCAACAACCCCACACTCAACCGGGACCGGGGCAGACACACCTTGCCATCGGTGTACAACACCCTCATTGTTCAGTCACATGACTAGGGTTCGACCCGTGGTCGTGTGCACTGAACTCCAGTTCACTCAGTAGCAACACCACCGCTGACGAAGATGGACGGAGGTCTGTCGAAAGCTCCAAGTAAGTGTTATTTCCCAGCTGAGTGACCTGTCTAAATCCGGTAGTCGTTATAACAGTAACTTGTCCAGTGGATCCTGTACATCACTGTGTCACATGCACAATGGAGTGATCCTGCAGTCAGAAAACAGTGACATTCCCAGGGTTCAAGCCTCTGATGACAGCCCTTGTCTGGTAGATGAACACAGATAATGAATAAACATCATTGTGCACGCTGTTGGATATAATTACGTTGAAGGGTTTCGTAAAATGTTAGTTGCGGTCCATCCCTCTGTCCAGTGCACACCGCCCTAAGGCTGGTAAACAAGAGACATATTGTTGATGTACATCACCGTTCCGACGAAGTTTGGCAGTTTAGAATATAACAGCGAGTATTTATGTGCCTGATCTGCCTGTTAATCAGACTGCTTACAACAGACCAATGCTAGACTTGATGCTCGGCGATCTCTGCTGCACGCGACGGAATGGCTGAAGTCGTCTTTGCTCTGGAACCTGAAACTGGAGGAGTTTTCTTCACTCCGGAACCTGAAACAGGAATAATTGTGGCCACACAGGTGGAACCATTTTGCACATCCTGCCATCCTGACATGATGCAGGTGGCCTAACACTGAAGCAAAAAAGAAGAAGAAAAACTACGTACCACAGAGAGACGCAGACCCTGCGCGCTGAAACGCCACTGGCTTTAGAAATGAAGATAACATTACTGCATTGAAAATCGTTTTGCATTTGAGTAGTTTGCGCTCAAAGGCCATGCAGTATAAAGCTTTGTAGATGCCCACCCTAAACACTCCTGTGAAAATGAACAAAGATCCATCCACACTCCTTGTGCTGAATCGCCTCACTGGCAGATGAAAAGACGGACGAAACTGAAAACAGGATCCAGTGTTTCAATGCTTAGTCTGTGCGCAGGATAATGTTTGACACTGCAATGTAATATTTAACACTAGTAAGTAAAATGTGTGACCGTTTCAGCAGTTTCAACCTTGCGTCCTAGAAGATTGTTCACGCACGTGAAATGGTATGAATCTGAGTAAAACATCTCACGATTTTTAGACTATTCAGACCATTCACCTCCACTGACTACCCCAAAAAGACCATGCATTTCGAGCATAGAATACACTGAGAGTATAGTCCGCTTTCAGATATGAGCCATTTAGTGTAAAACCAGTAAAGCTGTTGAACTGCAATATACCGAATGGACGTTTAGACTTTTTGTTCAGTCACAAACAACACTAGAATGCTCAACTCCATGAATGCTTTGTATTGATTGGCTGGAAGCGTGGTGACGTCAAACAATGGAGGTCGCACTGTTGTTAGATTGACGTTCTTTTTAAACTCGCCTGCTGGACAAGTCATTATCATTGTTGTCATTTATTTATTTACTTGATTGTTCGTTTATTATTATCCACTTATAAATCACAAGTGCGGATATGTGTTCGTTGTACTGTCCCTGTATATGATTGTAGCTGGTACCTCGTGCTGTGACTGTTGTTGAGACTGACTGCAAAGAACCATTCACACTGGCTTTTGAGTGTTGTCATTCATAACGGTGATGTAGGCAATGTATTTACCAGGTCTTGTCTATGTCGCGTCTCTCCATTTCTTCGTTACATCAAGTTGGTGGTGTTCTCTCTCTCTCTCTCTCTCTCTCTCTCTCTCTCTCTCTCTCTCTCTCTCTCTCTCTAAGATACAAGATTATGTATGGCATTTCAACACCTGTTGGTCTTCAAATCATTTGCTTCTCTTTTAAATGTGTAAAATCGTTGTGCATGTGGTGACAAAGCAAGGGCACATTGAAAGGTGGAGGCAGTGGCAGAGGGGGAGGGAAGAATCGAGGGGGGGGGGTTAAATTACTGTGGTTCCATACTGTTCTCTCATCCCACCCCCTAGACAAAAAAAGAAGCGTACGTGTGTACATAGACAGACAGCATGTCAAACTGAAAGGTTTCGAAAAATTACGATGAAGTCAGGCGAGGCAAAGGGAGACAACAGTTCTCTGGTCCACGTCAAAGATGACTGACAGAAGCCGTGTAGGAGACGGGCTGGTTTCAGCTTTCTCTTTCTTTTTCATCCCGATGTCTTTTACTTACAAACAACCATTTATGTATGTGCCGAGCTAAGCGTTTTGCCAAATGCAGTTAACTTTCTCGCGATTGGCAAAGATTTGGTGCGTCGTTTATATGTTGTAGGTGCCAGCTGGGCAGTGCAATATGGAGGACAATGGCGTCACTTCCGATAGTGCATGTATGGATAGATGTGTGTGTGTGTGTGTGTGTGTGTGTGTGTGTGTGTGTGTGTGTGTGTGTGTGTGTCCCAAATTCAAGAATCTTTGATTTCATTTTCATGCGAATGATTTATCAACGTGATTCATAAATGTAGGAGTATCTCCACATACATTATAATTAGACAGATAGATAGATAGACTGACTGATAGATAGATAGATAGATAGTTTGACAGATAGATAGATATATTGACAGATAGATATAGATAGATAGATGGATAGATAGATAGATAGATAGATAGATAGATAGATAGATTTTTAGCACACATTGCAATAGACGTCGACGTCAAGAAATGTGTTCGAATCCTAACCCCGGGTACTATGATTCAATGGCATGTGCAATGAGTTCATAGTCTGTTGTTCTGAATTTGAATTCCTTTGCGACCCCACATACAATCTGGCATTTTGGCTGTCCTACATAACGTGCTGTTGTTCTGGTGGTGTCAGTGTGGAATGAAGCAGGTGCCCTTGAGCCACTGCCCTGAGACTGACATCGTCGCCTGCCTTTAGCACCCTCAAAAGGGTGTAGATCTTACGCAGGAATGAACCATATTTTGTTGTGACGAAGAGCGTGGCAAGCACTAAACATGGAACACCATATTCTACAAAAAAAAATCATATTAAAAGATGGATGGAAAAAAATTATCAAGTGATTAAGAAAATGTAAAGGAAACAGAAGGAACAAGACCAAGAAGCGTGCATCTTTGCCCACATCTTTATTTTTTGAAGCTGACGATCTAATCTTTAATTGCGTTTCGTTATGAAGGAAACAGTTACGAAGATATATGGATAAACTTGTAAAACGAAGAGTCTAAAAGATGTTACATCAGACTTCGGTCAAATCATGCTTTTGTTTAATGTTTTCTAAATAAATGAAATGTAAACTAGCTTTTGATTGTCTCTAGAGTTCATATTAAATCTTTCAACGTAACAGAAAAATATCAAACAAACTCTGCCTCGACCGGTTCCTACCCAGAGTTGAGTTTGCTACGGGCTCAGTTGGGAAGACTGGGACCACACGGTCGAGTTTCATCCCTTAATAGATGCGTCTGAGAGTATTGTTTAAATTTCCACACCAACACTACAAGTGTCTGTATCTCTCGGGCCTGGTTGACGTCGGATATATTATGAAAGTAAGCGTAGAGTACAGCCCTGTCATGCAGTCTCGGACCGGAATGAAAATCCGTAGTATCATCTTCATCATCCTCATTTTCATAGATCAGCATAAAACGGTCTCAAATTCTGTGGCACTTTATGCTCTGCTAACATGGTGACCTCAGTTTCGATGTGCTTCCCACGTCTATGATCTTGGTTTGATTCCGTCGGGGTCACCGGTATTGGCAACTTCAGGGGAGCTGTCGTTGGACGGACGTGGTGGCGCCCACCGGGGGGAGAGCTCACTCACGTCGGCTCCGCGACTAAGCAATTATTTTCGTCAGTAGCGGGCTTAGTAGGTGGTGTCCTGTGTACGTTGGATCAAAACAGGCGCCACTGAACACCACCGAAGTGACTCGGCAGCAGTGCAGTGTCTCCTCAATGGTGGGCTGCCTAATGACGACTTGACACTGGCTGCTCCCTGTGGATTGCCGTTGCCATGGCTGCGGCGGGCCGGGCCGGGCTGTGGCTGTGGACAGAGGCTCAGAATGAGCGACGTGGGTGCACTGCCACTGAGGTTGCACAGAAGATGGGACAGGAACCAAAAAAAAAAATCATATATAATATATATGTAAGAAACTCAAGGTGTATTTCACACAAATCGTTGGTATCATAATTGAACGAAATATAACTGATATTCAATCAGTTATTCTCTCTCTCTCTCTCTCTCTCTCTCTCTCTCTCTCTCTCTCTCTCTCTCTCTCTCTCTCTGAGTTGTTTGTTGGGGGAGGGGGAAGGAAAGGAGAAGGAGAGTGGAGGGCAAGAGAGAGGGAAGGGAAGGGGGTTTATTAGTTGGCATAGTAACATTCATTGCACGCACAGGCGACTTAAACTATCAACACGCATTCTTTGTTTTGTTTTGTTTTTGTTTGTTTGTTTATTTTTTTTTGTCCTTTTCTTTGTTTCTTCCTTTTTGTTCCATTAAAGTTGTGCTGAAGCGATCTGTGAATACATGGAACCACGAAATGATTTGTATGTTGCTGTACAAGTGAGTATATATTTGTGTTTTGTTCTTGTTTTACCATTGTTGTTCTTTAGTGAGCTCTACGGTTTTCTACTTGTCAAGTTGTTTTAGCTGTTGTTCATAATCATGATCGTCATATAAATCACCCAAATCATCGTCATCATCTTTATTACTACCATACTATGTTGCTAAAAAGAGATCGCTGCGGGCAGTTCATATGTTTATGGGTCAACGCATTCATGCACGCACACTCACAGGCACACACGCGCGCACGCACACAAGCGCGCTCACACACACACACACACACACACACACACACACACACACACACACACACACACACATATATATATATATATATATATATATATATATATGTACACACATACACAGGTACAAAGGCCCAGTAGCAGACCTGAGTGAAATGTAACCCTGTTCGAATGCGTCCTAAGTATGGTCGTGAGAAGTGAACATATGAACTCTGTGCTGGTTTGTGACGTCATAATATGATATTTTGATGTTGTTGTTGTCAGTGCCATCATTGTCACCATGCTTACCCTCCACATCATGCCGAACCCTTACCCTGCCTCCTCACACTTCTCCCTTCCCCCCCCCCCCCCCCCCCCCCCCCCCCCCCGCCACCACCACCTGAACCCATGACCCCTGTTTGCACCTTGCCTCTCTGATTATGATGATCCTATGTTTCCCTCTGTCGTGTTGTTTCATTAAAAAATCATGTTGCTTCACCATCCATTTGAACGTTTCATGTGTTGCTTTCTTGAAGAGAGAGAGAGAGAGAGAGAGAGAGAGAGAGAGAGAGAGAGAGAGAGAGAGAGAGAGAGCAATGAAAATGGTTTTTTCATGTATATAGGCCATAGCCCTAATACGAAGGGGAGTGTGACATATTAACAAAATTCAAAACCAAAATTGCACTAAATAGTACCATAAGCAACCATCAAAACTCAAACTATGCTTAAAACACAATACGTCTCTAAACTTAAAGGCGTTATAAAGTAATAGAATAAAAAAAAATCTTTACTATGTGTCATTGGTTGAAGCCATTAGCATACACAAGCAGAAGAGACAGCGCTGCTTACAACGTTTTTTCAGGAATAAACTTTTTTTCTAATATTCTGAATAGCTGTACATACTAAAACAGAGAGAGAGAGAGAGAGAGAGAGAGAGAGAGAGGAGAGAGAGAGAGAAGGATAATACAGTGTCCTTACACTGGCTTAAAGCTCATCATGATGTACAGTCCAATGAAAAATCCTAGCTACAAACTACACCCAGATCAGATGTATTGACAAGGCGGCTCCAGCGCCCCAAACCAAAAGGTGGACCCGGGAGGGGGAAGGGCAGGGAGACTCAAGTGCACTGCCAAAACACATATTGATGGGAATTGTGACAAAGAAACGTAAAGATACTTTTCTGGATACAAACTTCAGCCACATTTCTATGATATTAAATACCTCTTCTTGATTTATGACTGACGAATAGAAAAAAAAAACTGGAAAAGGAAGAAGGGACCTGGTTCCGTTAACAACAAAAAACCAGGATCACAGACTGGTGTTAGAGGTCTGTGTTTGAAATCAGTGTCGTGGCAGTGCCCTGAGCCCTAGACTCGCCATGTGTCGTGGCAGTGCCCTGAGCCCTAGACTCGCCATGAGTCGTGGCAGTGCCCTGAGCCCTAGACTCGCCATGAGTCGTGGCAGTGCCCTGAGCCCTAGACTCGCCATGTGTCGTGGCAGTGCCCTGAGCCCTAGACTCGCTAGTGTCGTGGCAGTGACCTGAGCCCTAGACTCGCCATGAGTCGTGGCAGTGCCCTGAGCCCTAGACGCGCCATGAGGACTCCTTGTTGCATGTGGAGGGCACACATATGCGGGTTCAGCAGATCTTGTTGGCAGCTGTGATCAAGTCACAGAACTCATATCACCAAGCCATATTTCAGACCTGTTTACACTGAAACTACTAGTGGTGTACTTTTCAACAACCACACGCGTATTTTTTTTATGGCCACTAGAGTATCTTCAAAATATTCCAAATTTCTGTAAAAGCCAAACATGTATACCAAATACGGCAAAGTGATATGGGTATGCAGGTCTGATATTTAGTTCAAGTCCCATCAGTTCTTTTGCCGTAAAACCGTTAAGAGGTTAATTCACAACACCAATCACTGTTTTAGCGCGTTAGGCCGTCTCCGACTTCAGTGCAGGAAGAGTAGGCTACACTGGAAGACTCCTGCTGAGCTTTACACAACTGACTGTTTGATTACCTAGCTGTGTGTCTATTCATCCACGTATTCATGTCTTGTACGCATTGGGATTCATGATATAAAACAAATAAAGATGTTACAAATGCATATAAAGCAAAGAAAAATTATATGAATAAAGACAAAATGAATGAAAATAATCAAATGAGGACAGGAAATTGAAATACGATAAATGAAGGAAACTCCAGTAAAGAAAGTACAAATTACGATGAAACCGAAGAATATAAAACAAATGCGAATAACAGCAAACAAAAAGGAACAAGTCACATTAATACAAATAAAGGTAAGTTTGATGGAGAATATTCAAATGAAGATAAAACAAAACAAGATAATACAAATAAAGACATAAGAAAGGAGGATAAAGGCAACGAAGATGATGCAAATGAAGACATTATAGCTGAAGATATGACAAATAAAGATAATGTGAAGAAGAATACAAATGCAGACACAAGAAATGAATGTTATGGAAATGAAGATAAGACAATTAAGGGGAAAAATAATGGAAAAAAAACACACGAAAATATCCCCGGCATTTCATATGCTCAAGGATAGCAAAACTTAATCGTTTGTAGATATTGAAACAAACGTGTAAAATTCGGTTTAAAAATCGAATGTTTTCTGATTTTCTTGGGTTAAAACAAAACAAAACAAAACGAACAGCAAACAGAGAAATACACTGGGCAGAACACTTTGTGCTCCACAGTGTTTCACCTGCTCACAGTCAAAAGGAAAAAAAGGAAACAAAAAACTTCCAGAACCTCAGTATTTAATTCAAGGGATTTATTTGCCCTCAAAAACTGCCATAGAAAGCCAGAAAGATGGAGCTACCCAATGGGGATTCACCAGCATCACCATCATGAGCAGCAGCAGCAGCAGCAGCAGCATTAACAACAACAGCTGGACTTTGAGGTATTCTTCATGCACGCGCACACATTCTTTGCACAAGAGGAACACGCTTGGCGAGCCCAGCGCCTCCTCTCTCCCATTTCAGTTTATACTGCCCCCCTGTTCTCCGCCCTCCCAGCAAATAAACGGTTCAATCTCATTAGCCACCCGTCACCATTAGGGCAAATTATCCGCCCTTGGTTTGCGCTTCAAGACCCCCCACAAGGAAGCGACGCCAAGAGGGAGCTGAGCTGCGGGATAGGCGCGCGCGCGGGATCCATGTCACGTGATCCGACGTCACAGGTAGCGCGCGCCATATTGCTGGTGGCATTCTTTGGACATCAGGGCTAGAGGGCTGGTGGGGTCAGGTGACAGTGGGGTTTGCTTGGGACTCCAATTGGACACCCGGGCTGTTTAGTGAAGTACTCGGGAAGTGGAACGCACAGATGAAATCTTTATCGGGGTCTGGGACATGTGTGTGTGTGTGTGTGTGTGTGTGTGTGTGTGTGTGTGTGTGTGCGTGCATGCATGCATGCGTGCATGCGTGTGTGTGCGTGCATGCACGCATGCGTGCGTGCGTGTGTGTGAGTGTGCGTGCGCGCGCGCGCGTGTGTGTGTGTATGTGTATGTGTGTGTGCAAGCGGTAGAGAGTTCAAGCTCACTGTCCCTGGAAATGGAGTCCCCTTCAAATTCACTGTCCCTGGAAATGGAGTCCCCTTCAAATTCACTGTCCCTGGAAATGGAGTCCCTTCAAATTCACTGTCCCTGGAAATGGAGTCTCCTTCAAATTCACTGTCCCTGGAAATGGAGTCCCCTTCAAATTCACTGTCCCTGGAAATGGAGTCCCCTTCAAATTCACTGTCCCTGGAAATGGAGTCTCCTTCAAATTCACTGTCCCTGGAAATGGAGTCCCCTTCAAATTCACTGTCCCTGGAAATGGAGTCCCCTTCAAATTCACTGTCCCTGGAAATGGAGTCCCCAAGCAGACGAAGAGAAACGAGCAAAGTGCTACATTTTTTGTCCAAGAATCTGGCTTACAAGGACATCCACCCCTCCCCCCTTCCTCCTCCTTCACTCTCTCTCTCTCTCTCTCTCTCTCTCTCTCTCTCTCTCTCTCTCTATAATAATATATATAATATACACGTCTCTCTCTCTCTCTCTCTCTCTCTCTCTCTTCTGTATTATATACATATACATATATATAGATATCTCTCTCTCTCTCTCTCTCTTCTCTCTATATATATATATATATGTTAATATATATATAATACACGTCTCTCTCTCTCTCTCTCACTCTATCTCTCCTCTCTCTCTCTCTCTCTCTCCTCTCTCTCTCTTTTCCTCTCCAAATTCCGACATCAAGGCATCTATATATGTGATTTGTCTATGCATGTATGTGTATATGTATGTATGTATATATATATATAAATATATATATATTATGTATATTTACATATATATCATATATCTTATTTATAGTTGAATATATATATATATATTTATATATATATATATATGTGTGTGTGTGTGTGTGTGTGTGTGTGTGTGTGTGTGTGTGTGTGTGTGTGTGTGTGTGTGTAATAAAACAATTCATGATTATGTTCAAGATACATACATATATACGTGTGTGTGTGTGTGTGTGTGGTGTGTGTGTGTGTGTGTGTGTGTGTGTGTGTGTGTGGTGTGTGTTTTGATCTCCCAGGAAGTCCCACAGAGCAGGATAAACTGATCAGTTGACAGTGATTGCGGATGGCCCCTATCTCAGCCACCTTATTTCCAGATATAACCAGGACGTAATTAGTGACTAAATTGCCTCATTGCATAACTCACCAAGTTATCTGAACTGTGCAATGTACCAACAACTTTTTGTTAGCTTGTTTGTTTTAATTGTTGCTTTGCGCAAAAATCAACAATAACTGCGTCACCTTATTTCATTTTGCGGTGCGAATATACAATGTTTAATTAGCTGGCAGCCATGGCGCAGTTTATCCCCACGATCGTTATTTTTTGTGTTTAAAAATAAAAGATTCCGAACAAACATATTTCTACAGTAAGTTACTTTCTAAAATTCCGTGAAAATACTAACAACAGTGGTTTGTTAGAGAAATAAAGAGAACGGTGGTCAACTCTTTCGAATCGGCCATACGTAAACGCACCTTATTGAGTCACAGAGGGGACATTTTCAACAAAATACAATTTTAAAAAAATTGAATTAAACCACCCCCACCCCCTTCTTACCAGTAAAGAAAAAATAAAAACGTACAACCACAAGCCGACTATGGTTACATCTGGATTAACGTGTACACCTTCCTCAAGCGATAGGGCAGACGGGGAATAACTACCCTAGGGATGTAGAGAGAGGCAGTCTCCCTCACTGTACACTTTAACCACAGGAACGGCAACACGAAAAGACGGGTGACGAAAATTGCAAAGTTTATGTAGAACGATGGTGAGATTCGAACTCGCAACAGCTGCGAACTTGGAGCGCTATCACTGATCCACTGCGCCCATTAGACACTCATAGCATTCGCTTCTCTGAGATATCCCCCCTCCCCTTCTCCCCTTCCCACCGCTCGTCCCACACCCTCCTGCTGCACGACAAGTAAGTGGACATTCCCCAGCCGTAGGACACTGCAGAGGAGGAGGAGGAAGAGGAGGAAGGGTCGGGTAGCAAGTGTACGGAGGCTCGGGTAGCCGTCCCCTCACTCACCGAGGCCAAGCTTCGCGGAGCCACTTCAGTGTCATTCACACCGGAAGCCATCATCCAGATTGCTACGTCACGTGAGATTTCTCCCCCTAGGCGGTGGCGGGAGGAAGGTTTTGTCACAACAAAGGGGGAGACCACCTCGCAGTGCGCGCGATGATGAATATATTTGGGACTCTCGTGACGGCAAGATGGGTTTGGGGTCGCCAGGTTGTCACTTCAAGAGGGTTTTTTTTCTTTAAAAGAAACTTTTTTGTACACATTTCCCAACAGTATCCCTTTTTAAACACTGGTGACCACTTTCAAATATAGCAGTCGCTGACCAGCCTCAGTTTCAGCCCTGATATGGTTCTATGCGGTTAGGTGGACTGTGAGCAACATCACCATTACCATTGCCTCATTTTCACCCCTGATATGGCTCTATGCGGTTAGGTGGACTATGAGCAACATCATCATTACCATTGCCTCAGTTTCAGCCCTGATACGGCTCTATGCAGTTGGGTGGACTATGAACAACATCACCATTACCATTGCCTCAGTGTCAGTGTTAAATAGTCCTAACGACCACATAGGACTCTTTCATTGTTTAGATTGAAAAAGCAATCATGCTATGAAACAGAATTAGACGACTGAGAAGCTGACGA
>CM065723.1:49478037-49495537 GCA_033310375.1 Conus canariensis | reverse complement strand
ATTAAATAGGATAGTCTGGAACAATGATGCAGCGCCAGTGTTTATTAACTCAATGCACTCTGAGGAATCTCGTAGAACATTAGAGCTGGCTGTACATTTAATCGACTATGATATTGACAAAGCTTTGTCTACTTTTAATGATTGTATTAAGCGATGCGCTGAATGCATGAATAAGCAGATCAGCACTGGTGACAATGATAGATCAGATGACTGGTACGATCATGAATGTAAAACAACAAAGAAAAATTTAAGAAAGCTTTACAGAACAGCCCGTCGAACAGGAGATCATGAAGACGAAAATGCTTTTTGTATCGCACGTAGAGAGTATAAGCATCTGTTAAAACGCAAAGAGAACGATTTTCATAAGTCGTTGTTAAATGAATTGTTATCTTCTGTGAATAATCAAAAGCTATTTTGGGAAAATGTAAATAAAATTTCATGTAAAAGAAAACACATTAGTAATGATATCACTCTGGATGACTGGTTTCAACACTTCAAAAATTTACTCGAAAAAGAAAGTGAAGTAGATGATGACGAATTTAATGTTGATGATAATGATTATTGTTTTAATCGACCAATTTCAAAAGAGGAAGTTATTTTAGCAATTAGAAAAAATTAAAATGAAAAAAGCTGCTGGACCGGATGGAATAATTGGAGAGTTGTTAAAAAATGCAGGTGATTGTGTTGCAGATTTCTTTGTCATATTCTTTAATGCTTTGTTTCAGAAAGGTATATTCCCTGACACATGGACAGAAAGTATTGTATTTCCTCTGTATAAAAAAAGGTGATGTCAACAATCCTAACAATTACAGGGGCATTTCGCTATGCAATATTAGTAGTAAAATTTATAGTACAGTTATTAATCATCGTTTGCAAGAGTGGGTTGAAGAAAATAACATTACTGGGGAATATCAAGCAGGATTCAAAAAGAACTATTCGACTATTGATCACATGTTTACTTTGTTAGCTCTTGTTCAAAAACAGTTCTCTTTCGACAGAAAATTATACGTTGCATTTATTGATTTTGAAAAAGCTTTTGATACTATAAACAGGAAAATTCTTTGGTCAGTTCTAGTAATAAATGGTATAAGAGGTAGTCTATACCATTGCATTAAAAGTATGTATAATAATGTTAAAGTTAAGGTACGGTGTGGTTATAAATTAACTGATTTTATCATGTGTACTTACGGTGTTAAGCAAGGTGATGTGTGCAGTCCGGTTTTATTTTCTTTGTTTATTAATGAACTTGCCATAGAAATAATTCAAAATGGTAAACATGGTGCAATGTTTACAATCGACTATTTTGAGCTCTTTATCCTACTACTCGCAGATGATGTTGTACTGTTATCAGAGACAATGATTGGTTTGCAAACCCAGTTAAATAGTCTGCAACGCGCAGCTTTTTCTCTTGATTTGAAAGTGAATTTAAGTAAGAGCAATATAATTGTGTTCAGAAAAGGTGGTTATTTAGCAGCAAGAGAACATTGGACGTATAACCATGCTGTGATGCCTGTGGTAAATGCTTATAAGCAGTCCAGCAGAGCCAGCAAGGGCAATGGACAACGTGGGAGAATGCACTCCAAAGAAGTCTCACTTGAGCAATATAATTGTGTTCAGAAAAGGTGGTTATTTAGCAGCAAGAGAACATTGGACGTATAACCATGCTGTGATGCCTGTGGTAAATGCTTATAAGCAGTCCAGCAGAGCCAGCAAGGGCAATGGACAACGTGGGAGAATGCACTCCAAAGAAGTCTCACTTGGAACGACATTTGGCACATGGCCCCTCTCAGGATCAGCTTCATTCTCAGATCTGCATATGACCTTCTGCCCTCAAATGCAAACCTGGTGAAGTGGGGGAAAACAGACGATCCTGCATGCCCCCTCTGCCATGAAAAACAAACAGTGGAGCATGTCCTAAGCTCATGTAAAGTAGCCCTGGCTCAAGGAAGGTACACATGGAGGCACAACCAAGTGCTCAAAGAGATTGTACAAGTAGTCTGGGCTAGTACCAACACCACAAAAGGGAAAATCAGGACTCCAAAAGCACCCGCAACATTCTTCACGGCAGGAGGCAGCACATCATGGCCAAGAACAACAGTGCCACTTGAAACATGCAGGCAGAGTCTGCTGAACGGGGCAGATGACTGGGAGTGCACTGCAGACCTCCCAGAATGGAAGAGTCACCCAGAGATCATCAGCAAGAGTGGCATGAGACCAGACATAGTAGTCCACTCTAAGTCAACCAAGCAGCTGATCATGATCGAGCTCACAGTGCCATATGAGAACAGAATGGAGGCAGCTCAAATCTACAAAACTGAAAAGTATGCTGATCTGGCAAACAGCCTGAGGAGAGAAGGCTATCAGGTCAAAGTCCTCACTGCAGAAATTGGAGCTAGGGGGTTTGTAGGAACGTCTGCATACAGCCTCATGAAACAGCTCTCAGTTGCAGGGAGGGAAAAAACCAGAGCCCTGAAAGCAATGGCAGAAGCGGCAGAGAGGTGTTCAAGCTGGATCTGGTCAAGGAGGAACAAAAGTGAACTTCATAAGGCTTAATTTCCCTACAAATATCAGGTGTCCCTGTCGCTCAGTGGTTAAAGCGCGAGTCATTAAGTGGAAAATGAGCATGTCCAGAGGGTCATGGGTTCGAATCCCAGCCATGGCTCGTCCCAAGATGGGAAAAAAAAAAAAAATAAAAAAAAGGGGCAGCAGAGGGACATCCGGAGTCATGAACCGGGTGTGGCCCAACCCCCGTAGAGTGTCAGGAGATAAGGGCCGAAACACTTGCTTGAAGGGGGCTTCTCTTCTGAGGACTCTCTGCTGCCACGCTCTCCACGAGTTTCTTTCTACTGATGCATGGGTAAACCATTGACTTCCGGGAATAGGCCGGAGGACGTCCGGGAAAGACCGGAGGACACTGGGAAAGACCAGAACCAAGGGCTCTGTGGGCTGGCTCCCCACTTTGCCTTAAACATGTGGCTACTAAGAATAAAAGGAAAAGATGCTCCCAGGATTCACCGAAAGGGGGAGAGAATGATGAATCCATCGGTGCTCAACCAATCATGACTGCAAATCCCAAACGGACTATGAACATGGACCAAATGGAATATCCATGTGTCTGTGGAAAGCGTTTCGCTACCACCCGTGGCATGAAGATCCACAGAACAAAGATGGGATGTGTGAAGACTCATCTGAATGAGCAGCAGCGCACTGCATCAGCAGATAAGACGTCGGAAGACCAAGGCCAGGATTTAAACCACAGTGCCAAGGACATCCACGCTGCTGGTTCGGATGAGGAATTTGCACAGGCCCTCGATGCCAGGCGCCTGAAACTCAACCTGCCACGAGCAAACGAAACTGAAGATTGGGAGAAACTGGATGCAAAAATCGTCCAAAGACTCGATGCACTGATAGGGAAAAGCACCCTGGAACACAAACTAGCCACATATGGGGACATTGTGTATGCCACATGTAGAGACGCCTATGGAGCAAAACTACCCAAAGAGAAAACACCTCCAAAGAAATCCAGACGCCAAGAAAAGATGGACAAGATCAGGGTCCAAAAGAAAAACCTCAAGAAGCAAATGAAGACCGCACTGCCAGCTGAAAAACAAGGCTTGGAAAAACTGTGGAAAGACCTGAAAGAAAAACACAGCTCCCTCAGCAAAGCGGAATCTGCAAGGAAGAGGAAGAGCAAAAAGAAGAAGACACAAGAGCGCTTCTTCAGAGACCCCTTCCAGTTTGCCAGAACACTGTTTGAGCAGCCAAAATCTGGGACCCTAAGTGTGGACAAAGGAGTTCTTGAGCAGCATCTGAGGAAAACATACTCTGACCCACAGAACAAAGCACCACTCGACATTCAAGGTCTGGTGTGGCCAACCAACCCTGAGGAACAGTTCAATGGCAAGCCTCCAACGTTGGCGGAAATCAAGAAGGTGGTCGACAAAGCCAGAGCCAAATCATCACCAGGGCCAAACGGAATACCTTACCAGCTTTACAAGAAATGTCCCAAGGTGCTGGAGTGGCTCCACAGGCTGCTGCGATCGGCTTGGAGAAACCAGAAGATCAGCAGCCAGTGGATGACGGCAGATGGTGTGTACATCCCCAAAGAGCAAAACTCAAGTGACATCAGCCAGTTCAGGCCAATATCACTACTGAACGTCGAAGGGAAAATCTTCTTCTCTGTCATGGCAGCAAGGCTGACCAAGTACCTGATGGAAAACAAGTACTTGGATGTGTCAGTCCAGAAAGGTGGCATCCCAGGCGTGGCTGACTGTGTAGAACACGCCACAATGATCTGGGACGCAATCCAAAAAGCAAAAACAGAAAAGAGAGACCTGGACGTAGTGTGGCTTGATCTGGCAAACGCATATGGATCTGTGCCCCATGAGATGATACAGTTGGCTCTTGAGATGTACCATGTGCCAAAGAACATCCGCGACATGCTCAAGAAGTACTTCAATGGCTTCTCAATGCGGTTCTCTACCAAGGAGTACACAACAGACTGGATCAACTTGGAAGTGGGTATTGCAATGGGCTGTGCAATTTCCCCAATACTGTTCGTGCTGGCAATGGAACTCATCTTGAAAGCAGCAACAAACAACGCGAGACAAACAGACCTTGGCGATGGATACAAGATGCCTCCTCTCAAGGCCTTCATGGATGACACTACAGTGATTTCATCCAGAGAAGACGAGACACGTCATGTGCTGGAGAGGCTGGACGACATAGTTGTCTCATCCAGAATGAAGTTCAAGCCAAAGAAATCACGGAGTCTCTCACTGAGGAAAGGAAAAGTGGCCAGATCTGTGGTCTTCAGTGTTGCCAACCAGGCCATTCCAACAGTCACAGAAGAACCAGTCAAGAGCCTTGGAAGATGGTATGATGATACGCTGAAAGACACACAAAGAGCAAAAGAAACCAAGCAGATGGCGGAGGAAGGCTTGGAGACCATTGACCAGTGTGGGCTCCCTGGCAAATACAAGGTCTGGTGTCTGCAGTTCATGCTGATACCAAAGCTCCTGTGGCCTCTGATGATATACGACATCTGCACCAGCATAGTGGAGGCAATGGAAGCCAAAATCAACAAGTTCACAAGGAAATGGCTTGGTGTCCCACCCTGTCTGACTGACATAGCGCTGTACTGTCGCCAAGCAAAGCTGAAACTACCACTGAAATCCATCCTGGAGGAATACAAAGCAGGGAAGATCAGACTTCAAAGCATGCTGGAGGACTCAGGAGACAAGGTGGTAGAAGCAATCAAGCCCCAGCTGAAGACAGGCAGAAAATGGAAAGTTCAAGAGGCGATGGATTCTGCAAAAGAAAGTCTCAAGATCAGAGAAATAACAGGACACACACAGACCAACAGACAAGGACTGGGGGTGACCAAAACTGAATGGTGGTCAAAGGCCAAAGGAAAAGCCAAAAGAGACATGATGATTCAGGAGATGAGAAAAGAAGAAGACCAAAAAAGACTCCAAAAAGCAGTCCAGCAGAGCCAGCAAGGGCAATGGACAACGTGGGAGAATGCACTCCAAAGAAGTCTCACTTGGAACGACATTTGGCACATGGCCCCTCTCAGGATCAGCTTCATTCTCAGATCTGCATATGACCTTCTGCCCTCAAATGCAAACCTGGTGAAGTGGGGGAAAACAGACGATCCTGCATGCCCCCTCTGCCATGAAAAACAAACAGTGGAGCATGTCCTAAGCTCATGTAAAGTAGCCCTGGCTCAAGGAAGGTACACATGGAGGCACAACCAAGTGCTCAAAGAGATTGTACAAGTAGTCTGGGCTAGTACCAACACCACAAAAGGGAAAATCAGGACTCCAAAAGCACCCGCAACATTCTTCACGGCAGGAGGCAGCACATCATGGCCAAGAACAACAGTGCCACTTGAAACATGCAGGCAGAGTCTGCTGAACGGGGCAGATGACTGGGAGTGCACTGCAGACCTCCCAGAATGGAAGAGTCACCCAGAGATCATCAGCAAGAGTGGCATGAGACCAGACATAGTAGTCCACTCTAAGTCAACCAAGCAGCTGATCATGATCGAGCTCACAGTGCCATATGAGAACAGAATGGAGGCAGCTCAAATCTACAAAACTGAAAAGTATGCTGATCTGGCAAACAGCCTGAGGAGAGAAGGCTATCAGGTCAAAGTCCTCACTGCAGAAATTGGAGCTAGGGGGTTTGTAGGAACGTCTGCATACAGCCTCATGAAACAGCTCTCAGTTGCAGGGAGGGAAAAAACCAGAGCCCTGAAAGCAATGGCAGAAGCGGCAGAGAGGTGTTCAAGCTGGATCTGGTCAAGGAGGAACAAAAGTGAACTTCATAAGGCTTAATTTCCCTACAAATATCAGGTGTCCCTGTGGCTCAGTGGTTAAAGCGCGAGTCATTAAGTGGAAAATGAGCATGTCCAGAGGGTCATGGGTTCGAATCCCAGCCATGGCTCGTCCCAAGATGGGAAAAAAAAAAAAATAAAAAAAGGGGCAGCAGAGGGACATCCGGAGTCATGAACCGGGTGTGGCCCAACCCCCGTAGAGTGTCAGGAGATAAGGGCCGAAACACTTGCTTGAAGGGGGCTTCTCTTCTGAGGACTCTCTGCTGCCACGCTCTCCACGAGTTTCTTTCTACTTATAAATACTTGGGTATATTGTTTTCAACAAAACTCAGCTTCACATTAGCATGCAATGACCTGGTAAGTAAAGCAAAGAAAGCTCTGCTTTGTATTATGAGAAAACTTCATGTTTTGAAGAATTCTAGTTTAGATTTGTTGTTGAAGTTATTTGATTCCCAGGTTCAGCCCATTGCTCAGTACGGTGCAGAACTTTGGGGACTAGACGTTGCAGCCTGCCAATGCGAGAAAGTACATCTTTTTGCCTTAAAGAAATTTTTAGGAGTCGAAATGCGAACACCCAATGACCTTGTCTATGGAGAGACCAATAGATATCCTATTTACATAAATTCTGTATTAAGCTGTATTCGATACTGGTTAAAATTAACTAAAATGAATGATTATAGATTACCACGGAAAGCTTATGTCATGTTATATGACCTAGATGTAAGAGATAAAAGAAACTGGGTGTCAAATGTCCGTAGTCAATTATACAAATTTGGATTTGGTTATGTTTGGATGAACCAAGGCGTGCAGAATGATAGATTATTTCTTTGTGAATTTAAAGAGAGATTGATTGCGTGCAGGTGGCAAGAATGGGACGCTCACGTCAAAAATAGCGATAGATTTAGCATGTATCGGACATTTTGTACAGTTCACGATGTCAAACTTTATCTGCAAATGGATTTAGGCAAACACTTGAAGTTAATTATGACCAAATTTCGACTTGGAATTTCAGATATTGCACAACACAGGTATCGCTACTGTAAACATACTGGAATGGATCTGACTTGTCCACTTTGCAATGATGGAAAAGAAGACGAACTGCATTTTGTTTTATGCTGCTGCAAGTTATCTAGTCTAAGAGCACAATATATACCAGTTAAGTTTTTCAGGGATCCCTGCCAATTTCGCTTAAGTCTGCTTATGGCATCTCAAAATGAAAGTGTAGTAAGAAATTTCTCAATTTACTTGTTCAAGGCATTTCAATTTCGATCAGTTATGACTTCGTGAATGAGAATTTCATCCAGTCTTTGATGTGTTATGTAATATTCATACATTGTTGTTACTTTCTCCATACCCCCCTTCATAAGGGGCAATGGCCTTTATATGAAGTAAACCATCTGAGTTCTGAGTTCTCTCTCTCTCTCTCTCTCTCTCTCTCTCTCTCTCTCTCTCTCTCTCTCTCTCACGTTGTCAAGAACTCATAAACTTCATGAATCCTTTATAAACCCCTAGTGTTATAGACAGCCGCCTTTATTTAATTTAAAGAACAGTTTCAGAACGTCGTCGCCCACAACCGAAACTGTGTAGAACATTTCACTGTGCTTTTGTAGGACTTGCTTGACTTTACACTCTTTAATCAAACTCCGTGAGAAACGTGGGATTTGCCGGACACTTGCAGCGCGGAATCAATGAATCAATCAATATTTATTCCTTTCGCCCCTTTGGGGGTATGGAGGAAGGGTGTGTTTAAAGCAATAACAGGAAAAGGAAAACAAACAAGTCAAAATAAAAGATAAATTGCTAGTCAATGCTGACATACACCAACAAGTTACAACACTTGAGATAATCTAATATACTTTGACAATAGAAGCATTAACTTTTGTTTTCGATCAGTAGAAGACATCATTTGACAAAAATTATAGACAGATTTTAGGGAGAGAAATGTTTTTGGCAAATATGTGTTACGCAAATTAACGTAAGATGAACATTCCATGACAAAATGAAATTCATCACCTATTGCAGACATGTCATAGTCATTACATAACCTTTCTTCTTTTGGAGATTGAAAACATGGACTGTTTTGTTTTTTCAGTCAGTCCTTGCTGAAGCGCGACTTGAAGTAAAGGGTTACACGAAAATAAGACAGAAAAAAAATGATTACATACACACAAACGCACGCACGCACGGACGCGCGCGCGCGCGCGCGCGCGCGCACACACACACACACACACACACACACACACACAACACACACTATCTATCTATATATAGAGAGATATGTGTGTGTGTGTGTGTGTGTGTGTGTGTGTGTGTGTGTGTGTGTGTGTGTGTGTGTGCGTGCGTGCGTGCGTGTGTGCATGCGTGCGTGCGTACGTGCTTGCGTGCGTACGTACGTGCATGCGTGCGTTTGTGTGTATATAATCATCTTTTTCTTTCTTTCTTTGTTTCCTTGTAAACCTTTACTTCAAGTCGCAGCTTTAGCAAGGACTGACTGAGAACACAGTCCATGTTTTCAGTCTCCGCCCTTCCCTGACTTAAGACGTTTGTGCCTACGGTTTTTACTTCATGCACTCACTCGACTACTGCCGCCAACGACCATACGTTCCCTCACCCCTCCTCCCTCTTTCCCCCTTCCCTCCCCCTGCACTCCCCCCACCCACCCACTCCCACATCCGCCGCCCACTATTTCCCACCAGCATGCACGTGCCCAAGGCACAGTCAGTGACAGGATTAGCGTGGCCTAGAGAGCAAAGCAAACTGCCCCCCACACTTGAAACCGCTCACATTTAATGAACAAGTTGACACAGCATTGTGTCCTGGTTCCTAGTCCTGTTCCGCTCCCGCGCCACTTTATAGCCTGCAGCTCCCTTCCGCCGTCACCTCCCCACACTCCCCACCCCCTCCTCCCAACCCTTCCCACACACACACACACAGGAGCGAACACATGCGGGCACTTGCATCCACATCCGCATGCACACGCGCACGCATACGCACGAGCAGGAGTTCGTACATACATGCTTGTAAGTTTACACTTACGCAGTCAAAGCTGTGTTATCACTGCTGCGTTTTCACTCTATGCCATGATTTGTCGCTATATGTTGTTGATAAAGTGTGTGTGTGTGTGTGTGTGTGTGTGTGTGTGTGTGTGTGTGTGTGTGTGTGTGTGTGTGCACTCGCACGTATACGCACAGATCCATACACCCCCTCAGACACACATACACGCAGAGAGACAGACAGAGAGATAGAGAGAGACAGAGACAGAGACAGACAGACAGACGGATGCACACATGTATGTACATTTGAAAACACACACACGCGCGCGCGCGCGCGCACGCGCGCACGCACGCACGCACGCACGCACGCACGCACGCACGCACGCACGCACACACACACACGTACACACCACACCACACCACATCACATCACAGCACATCACACATGTGTTACAGCATCTACACTTTCCAAAAGGGAGTGGGAAGGGGGGGGGGGGGGGGGGGAGGAAGAAATCCGAAAAAAATGATAATGAGGATGACCCTTTTCATTAAAAAAAAAACAAAAACAAAAAAAAACCTCAATCATTGCAAGATGGTATCAGGGATGAATGAACCATGAGATTAAAAAAAAAAAACATCTAAAGAGGGAAGGGATGTGTATGCAGGGGAGGGGGGGATAGATGACGCGAATGGGAGTAGGGGTGGGATTTGCGCATAGAAAGCTACTGAGTCATGCAGACAACAGGAAAAGACTGAGAGAAGGGTGGAGGGTGGGGACAGAAGAGAGAGAGAGAGAGAGAGAGAGAAGAGAGAGAGAGAGAGAGAGAGAGAGAGAGAGAGAGAGAATCTATCAAAATTGTCCGTTCATATTTATCATCTGCTTTTGAATGACGATCTTTCGCCCGAAGAACATGTCGTACATAAGATGTTTACAAACGTTACATATCTTTCACATGTTTGATTTTCATATCTAAGAATTAATTATTATGTCGAGCAACCGCGTTTGTAAGTGCATGCGTGCACCTGCATGTGTGCGCGCCTCTGTGTGTGTGTGTGTGTGTGTGTGTGTGTGTGTGTGTGTGTGTGTGTGTGTGTGTGTGTGTGTGATATATAAAACACTTCCATCACAGATCTAACTTCGGTCGTTCACACAACACAAAAGTAAGCAAAGATTCTTTTTTATCCCCCCCCCCCCCCCCCCCCCCCCATTCCCTCCTTTTTTTTTCTTCTCTTTCTTCTTTTTCACTCTCTTTTTCCTGTCTTTCATTTTTTTCCCCCGATTTTTTTTTCTTTCTTCTTTTGACATCTTTCTGTCATAGAAACTGTCGGTTGCGCACCTTTCACGTAGAATCGGGAGTTGTCACGCTTGGGCAAGCGGAGTTGTCGTTCCCTCCCCCCCCCCCCCCCCCTCACGACCCCGGAGTGGAGGGGGCGCAGTCAACAACATCACAGAACTGTTGGTCACACGCCACTATTTAAACTAGGATCTCAATGTTAACGCTAGGGGCGTATTTCATGAACATTTGTGAAGGCCTTTTGAGGCGGCTTTCAAACTGTACCTGAACTGGAAATAAATGAGAAAATCAAACAAACAAAATCACCTTTTGAAGGACTGCCCTTGAGCAACTTTGTTGAGGAACTTCTTTATTAGCATCATACTATAACCTATAAAGGAAGACTGGAGGAAGCTAGGTTGCAAAGTCTTCTGTGGCGCCCCAACGGTCTTCAAGACTCCAGGATAGGTGATAGGTGACAACGTTTAAATGCATAGAGCCCCCCCCCCCCCCCCTTGTCTTCCCTCTCCTTGTTCTACTTCCGCATTGTATTCCCTCCCCGCCACCCCCCCCCCCCCCCCCTTCCAGTATCTGAACGCATGTCTAACTCTGCATCAGTCGGACTTCACCCCAAACACCCCCATACAATTCATTTTTCAAATTGTCTGCTTGAAACAACCAACCACGCATTTTCATATACACATAAAAAACAAAGAGTGGAAGAAAGTCAGAAAGGAGATTGGGGGGGGGGGGGGGGTAGGGGAGGGCTGTCGAGGAGGAGAAGGGGGGTTGGTTGGGAAGTATCTGAGAGGACAGGAAGAGAACTTTCAGACTCAATAAACATTTTCAAGTGTTTCGAGAGCCTTGTCTGTCAGTATATATCTAATATTATTATACTCGAGAACTGCTCAATGTCCTGGGTGTAGGCTTTGTAGGTGTGTCACCTGCAGCGTCAAAGGCTTGCGGCGAAAGGCCTACCTGGCGGGCGGTGGGGAGCAACCTGTCCGGACAGAAAAGCCATCGTCGACCACCCGGCAGGCTCTTAATTAACCGAGTCCAAGGATCCCCACCCCACCCCCAAACCCCTACTTCTCTTCCCCCTCCCCCCCTCCCCTCTCTCTCTCTCTCTCTCTCTCCACCAAGTATGTCCGCCCCGAGAGCGCGAGGGTTGGGGTCCTGGGGAGTGCAGTGAATGAGGAGCCCTGTGACTCCCCTGCTGCTTCCTTGTGCGTTCTCCTGGCGGGCAAGAACAACAACTGGAAAAAGAAATCACTGTGCTGGAAATGTCCCGCTTCTTTCAGGTTACGGACCCTTCCCTATCTCCCTCCCCGCCCCCACCCCCACCCCCTCCCCTCTTCTCTTTTTTTTTACTTGATGCATTCAGAGGAAGGAAAGAAGAAAGAAAAAAAGAAAAGAAAGGGGGGAGGGGGGGGGGAAGGTGGGGAGAGGAAATGGGAAAGTGCTGGACAAAAAAGGTGAGCTCACTCGGCTTAGATTTCATTTGAAAAGCTGCCAGAAAAAGCGGGATGCTTTGTGTGAAAACAGCATAACAAGTGTGACCCACAGGGCTGCCTTTACCAGAGGGAGGGTTGGGAAAGGGGTGACAGGTGAGGTACCTCCGCTTGGGGAAAAAAATAGAACAAAGCGAAGAATATGGAGCATAAAAAGGATAGGGACTGATGTGATGGAGAGATGTGAGGGGGGGGGGGGGGGGGGGGGAAGGGATGAGAAGGAAGGGGGGGAGAGGAGGCTGCAAGAAAGAAATGCCAAATAAAAGGATGGAAGACAGAATAATCTACAAAGAAAACAATTAAGGTTGACAAAAGCTGCCTTTTTCTGTAACGTGAACACTTTGGTTATCACCGAGAGAGGATCAGATACATAGTGAAGTATCCAGCCAGCACACGGTAGCGTGAGAATGGTTATGAAGTGTTTGTGAAGAAAACAGGCTCACAATGATGTCTGAGATGTTCATAGACTGGTCTTTACCGGCTTTTAACAATTACATGGAGTTTGAATATAAACCTTGGAACTAAATGTCAACAAGTCTTGACAACATCTTGGCACAACATATCCAGCAGAATGAGAATGAAAGAAAATTAAATGAATTCGTAGGCCAGTGACACAGATTCACCGAATAAAAGAAACAGGTGTATAATTCGGGGCATGGCTCCTCCAAACCGATTGTTACACATAATTGTGGCTTTGTCATATGACAAAGCCACAAGTGAGGTTTTCTACAACGGATAGAATAGGAGAATGGTTCAGGACTACAGTTGCTGTTCGGCAAGGCTGTATACTCTCTCCTATATTGTTCAACATCTTCCTAGAATGACTAATGACAGATGCATTGGACGGACATGAAGGGACAGTAAGGATTGGAGGATTACCAACTTCGTTTAACCGATGACATCGACGCGTTAGCAGGAACAGAGTATGAACTGGCCAACCTTGTTGAACGTCTGGACCAAACTCTACGGCCTGCGTCATGGAAATTAGTGCAGAAAAGACTAGTCTGATGATCAGCAACACCAGTGGCTTAGCTCTGACATCGCGGTCAAGAGTCAAAACTTTTAGACAATCCAAAACTTCAAATTCCTCGGTTCCATTATTTCAGACGAAGGCTCGAAGCCTGAAGAACTGCCAGAATAGTTCAGACAACTGCAGCACTGGCAAAACTGAGATCCATCTTTCATGACAAGAACATCATTATCGGCTCCAAAATCAGACTGATGAGCTCCCTAGTCATCTCCATCATTCTCTATGCCTTTGAGACGTGGACTCTAACAGCTGAACCATAAAGGAAATTTCATGCAATAGAGAGGAGCTGCTTTAGAAGAATGTTTGGCATCTTGTTTAAGGATCACAACACCAACGAAGTTCAAGTATGCATAAAAGCACCATGGTCCATATGAAGACCTGCTGATCACTGTCAAAAAACGCAAACTGGTATGGTATAGCCATGTCTGAAGATCACCACGGGTTGTAGAAACCATACTGCAAGGAACAACGCAGGGAGGAACAAACAGGAATCCTGTGAAAACGATGGGAAGACAACATCAGAGAGTAGACACAATGGAAAACTGGCGACAACATCAGAGAGTAGACAGAATGGAAAACTGGCGACAACATCAGAGAGTAGGCACAATGGAAAACTTGCGACGGGCGGAGGATCGACAGGGATGAAGAAAAACTGGTGCCGAATCTCTCATTGTGCCCCGGCGGTCATCTAGGCCAAGAGATTGATGATGATGATGATGATGATGATGATGATGATGATGATGATGATGATGATGATGATGATGGACTGATGACGATCAAATATTTGTAAAGACTCACGCCTAATTGAACATTCACCAGCTACTGTGTCAAAGTGGTGTTATAACTGGCGGCGGTGGGAGGTCGCGGGTTTGATTCTCATCATAGGCAATGTGTGTGTGTGTGTGTGTGTGTGTGTGTGTGTGTGTGTGTGTGTGTGTGTGTGTGTGTGTGTGTGTGTTTCGCTCCTACTCAGAGCTGCTGATCTCGCGTCGGTCTCAATTCGACAGACTGGAACCATATATTCGAGTTTCATCGGCATAACTGGAGCATTTCTGAAAATATTGCTCAAGCTTCCTGACTTTCAAAATAGGCGTATGTATCTCTTGGGCCTGGTTTATTGGATATAAAATGAAGGCAGAATACCTGTAAAATGGTCTCATATCAAATGGATCCCTCAAGCGTCACCCTCATTGATCGCTCTCTCTCTCTCTCTCTCTCTCTCTCTCTCTCTCTCTCACACACACACACACACACACACACACACACACACACACACACACACACACACACACACAAGATATAAAATTGCAAGGTCCTTCATGCATGGCTCTCATGGTGCACCTACTTTGAATTCTTCTCCCCATTCATACCTACGGTGATTTTGTGCTAACATACCTAGGTGATTTTGCGCTAAACTTTCAACGTAAGCAAGCACATTTAAATTAAAATTGTATGGACATGCTGGGACCCTCAGTCACAGACGTTCATTCACGCTGATTCCTCAACGTAACAGCTATTGTCGTCACATAGGATCTGAGCAGGTGATGTTTTGCGCATGTTGAATCAAAGCAAGCGCCACAGGACGCCGCTATAGTGACAGCAACATACAACATCTCCTGTGACTGGTCGCCACCTGACAACTACACATTGACATCTCTCTGTGGACTGCTGACGCCGGGAGCACGACAAGAGCGATTATGGCTGTGTATGAGAGGATCGGGATAATGATGACAGATTCTTCGCATCCGAAAATCAGAAGAAAGAAAATTATCCGTGTGGTCGACGACACGCCTCCTCGTTGCCTGTGCAGTCCTGTCCTTGGTCTGTACACATGCGGCACGTGAGGCACGGTAATGCTTCGTCAGCCAGTGCCTGTGTGGCTGACGTCCATCCATGTCTTCGTTTGTCAGGTTTATCTTCAGTGGCCTCCCTGCGGGAAGTTTCAAAGTCTTCACGGTGTCTTCGTGAGTGCCCCTCCTACTGTCCCTGCCCGCAGCTATGGATTCCCAGGGAATCAGGATGAGCTGAAGGGAGCAATGGCACCGAGCGGACACGGAAGATGAGGACTGACACGAAATTCCAGCCAGTGCAGCCAAACGTTTCCCATCAGAGTGTGATTGTCAGGGCTGACGGGGCATCACTCTTCTCTGCTCGTTCAGAAGGTCCGGACCTGAGGAGCCCATGCAGCTCCCGCTCGACCTCTCGATGTATGCCAACAACATGTCTTGTATCACGGCGCAACAATCCCCTGGACTAGACCTGTTTTTGGGGGAGGGGGCGGAATCAGAGGAAGATGACGACTCCTTTCATTTCATTGCAAATAGAGTTACCTTTTCTCAGTTTATGGGTTAAGCAGATAGATCTAGACAGTCAAATGGTTGATTTGAAACGCACGCCTGCGATCGTGATATTGACTGTCTGCATTCCAGGCACACCTTTACCTACTCATGTTTGTTTTCTCTCTCTGATTGAACTGCTAAGCTGACCGATGGGGCAACATTACATTGGCGGCGCTCTCCAACGGCACCTGTCCCTTAAAAACAGCGTGGTCATCCTCGCTAAACGTTGAGTTCCTACACAGATTACCTCCCTTACAGATTTCCGAACATCGTCTATTCTGCTGACAGGTATCTGGAGAGTACTATACCGTATATTTTCATGCCTGTTGTGTATGACGTCTTATGACACAGGCTATTTGTCGAACATCCAGCTGGCAGGCTTACTGTGCACCTTGTTTTGTGTGTGTGTGTTTGTATTTGAGCTTGTTTTCGGAAATGCCGTAGACTGTTTCATTCATTCAATCGCCTTCAACAACGCAAAATAGCCAAGTACAATTCCATTCAAAACTGAACAAAGCTTTGCGAAACAAGTCAGTGCTTTACAAATAAAATAGTTTAATGCAACACATCATAAAGCAGAATAAGGAATCACGACAGAATACACGACAATGCAAAACAATACAGAACAAGGCAACACATCACAACATAATACGCCACAATACAAATGGTATCATACAAAACAACATGATAGCGCGTAAAGCAGTGTAATAAAGATAGATAATACAGTGCAAAATGATGCAAAACAAGTAACACAATGCACAACAAAACAGCCTAAAGCAGCACAAGTTGGTAAAGTGTAAAGGAACGATGCGTCACTAAACAGTGCAACACTAAACAGTGTTATACATGTACAAATTACGTCCCCCCCCCCCCCCCCCCAAAAAAAAAAAAAAAAAATTCAAAACAGCACATTGCAGAGTAAGATAAACAAACTATACAGTACAATACAACAGATAATTTTTTTGCACTTCCACATCAGTAAACCGCGTCACAGGACAAAATAAACCTGAGCGAGTGGCGGTGGGGGGTGGGGGTGAGAGGTTATCAATTTTGCCAGTTGAAAAGCGCCAGACATCTTTACCGTCAAGGCATTCACACTATTTATACCCCCCCTCCCCCCCCCCCCCCCTATTCACCTTCCCTCCCCTCCCCCCCCACCCCCCCACTCCACACACACAGGAGAAAAGGAAGGTTTGGAGGGACTGGGGGTGGGGGTGGGGGAGGGGGGATGAATCAGCGGGCATCTCTGTCAGACCAATTAGATTTCTCAGATTTCTGAAGAACAATTAGGCTGGCGGGGAAAAAAAAAAAAACCCGTCAGGCAACAGAGGCGTCAGCAGACCAGTGTTTAGTTCTCTGTCCACAGCTGAGACTGCTGCTGCTGCTGCTGCTGCTGCTGCTAATGTTGGAGCCACTGTGTGTCATGCAATATCCAAATGATAGAGGCTTGACCGATGCCTTAAAGCTATTAGTATAAAAGGTCATCTTGCTTTCGAAACACATCGCCTTTCTTTCCCTGTGTGTGTGTGTGTGTGTGTGTGTGTGTGTGTGTGTGTGTGTGTGTGTGTGTGTGTGTGTGTGTGTGTGTGTGTGTGAGAGACAGAGAGAGAAGAGAGAGAGAGAGAGAGAGAGACAGACAGACAGACAGACAGACAGACAGAGAGACAGAGACAGACAGACAGACAGACAGACAGACAGAGAGAGAGAGAGAGAGAGAAGCCGGATATATCACTTTGGAGTGTAAAAGAGGAGCCCAGAATGTTTATAACTGACGCGAAGTTGGCAAAGGTTTTTCGTGTTTCTTGAGGCCAAACCACTGATTTATAGCTCTGTCAGGTCTAGAGAATTTTGTTTGTGAAAGAAGATTTTTGTGTCGCGCTGTTTGAGGCCAGCTGTAAAAAAACAAGTACTTGTTAAGGTCGTGTATTGAAGCATACATAATGATATGCACACACACCCCCACCCCCACCCCCCACCCCCTTCCTCTCTCTTACTTCCATGCAGGCAATTTTT
>CM065723.1:49473037-49475537 GCA_033310375.1 Conus canariensis | reverse complement strand
ATGCAACTATTTATAGTTTAGATATTTATATGCCTTAGAGGCAAAACGGTATACCTTCGGATATACGTTTTCAGCTTTTTAACGCAAATGTATGCTTTAAAAAAATATTCTCGTTTGTGTCTATTTTTTGTTTTTATATCTTTTAAATTGACAAATAGAGTGATGTTTGGATTCTAACATGAAGATTTCACTTTTTTGTGCCAGAACAGCCTACTGCACATGTACTAATTAAGTATCTTACCAAAACACTAATCAGCAAATGTACTGTTTTGGCACAAAATTGTTTTCAGGAAGATATGTTAGAGTAAAAAGGAAACATCTACAAAAATGTTTTGGTGCAAATTATCCTGTCAAAATATGTGAAAGTAATTTCTGCACACAAAAAGTACAAAAAAAGATATGCATGCCTTTTCCACAATGACAAACTGATCGCATTTTCAAATTTTTACCTTGCCAAATTGGGTTATTTTTACAATAACCTATTTCGTCTTGAAGAAACGCATTCCTTTTCTGGCTAAAAAATCGAACATGTGCAGGATGTGCTGATCCAACGCTCTTGCTGGGGCACAGATTGCCAGTGAAAAATGGAACAATTTGTATCGGTTGAAAGCGTGCAATGGAAAACGGACATTTCTGTGGGCTTGATATCAGAATGTGTTTAAATTTTTGCTTCAGAATATGAATAGGATATATTTGAGAGAGAGAGAGAGAGAGAGAGAGAGAGAGAGAGAGAGAGGAGGGAGGAGGGAGGGAGGGAGGGATGGTAAAGATGAAGCAGAGATGCTGCAAGAATAATCGGGGAAGTATCCAGGAAGAAATACATTTCCCAGTTACATTCATGTGGGAAATGGAATTGTCTCCCCATCCGAGATTTATTCTGCACCGACACACTCATGCCTACACACACACACACACACACACACATGCCACACTTCCCTCCGACCTCCCCCCCCCCCCCCCACACACACACACACACACGCATGCGTGTACGCACAGACACTAGCTGAAGCAGTGCTAGAGCGACTACGCAGACCTAGCTTGATAACATAAAAAGTCAACAGAGAGAGAGAGAGAGAGAGGAGAGAGAGAGAGAGAGAGACAGAGAGAAGAGAGAGAGAGAGAGAGAGAGAGGGTAAAATTATTTACGAGGATAATAGATAAGCACTGACGCGCTTTTTTACATCCAGTCCTCGCCCTGAGTAGGGACTGCAACATGCTGTGAAATGAAATAATGTAAGAAAGCAAACAAACAAAGCGGTTATGCAATCATAGAGGAACATCAAATGAAAATAAAAGGGAAATGGAGAAAAGAAAAAAAAAACAAAAATAAAAATAAGAATAAAAATAATAATGAAGGGGAAGAAGAGAGTGGGGGTGGGGGTGGGTGGGCTGGGGGAGGATATAGAAATGTACTATACTGTACAACAATCAGCATGTATAAAAAACAACAGTAAAATGAATGAAAAAATACGTACAGAATTTGGAAACACACACACACACCACACACACAACACGCACGTACGCACGCACGCATCAACAAAGAGACAGACAGAGAAGAAGAGAGAGAGAGAGAGAGAGAGAGAGAGAGAGAGAGAGAGAGAGTGAAAACAAGGCACAACATGTAATAATTTTTCTTAAGTCATGAAATTACGTAGAATCCGATACCTTTTCATGCTGATCGATGAGGATGAGGAGGATGAACACGATGCTACGGGTTTCTATCGTGATCCGAGACCGCACGACAGGACTGTGCTCTAGGCACAATTTCATCAGTAAAGTGACATGGAATGTGAAGAGAGAGAGAGAGAAGAGAAGAGAGAGAGAGAGAGAGGGAGAGAGAGAAGAGAGAGAGAGAGAGAGAGATGCCCTTAGTGCAGGAAATCTTTTTCGCACAGAACTAAGCAAGCAGATCTTTTCATTGTGTTTCTCCCTATCCGCAAACCTGCTCGACATGATCCAAATGACGCGCGTCACCTAGTGGAGAAAAGACGCCTGTATGAGACACGCCTGTATGAGCCTGTGCTAACATTGTAATACTTTACTGCAAACATTTGATTTGATTTGATTTGTGTGTGTGTGTGTGTGTGTGTGTGTGTGTGTGTGTGTGTGTGTGTGTGTGTGTGTGTGTGCAGTGAGAAGCTGAATCCAAGCACGCCATTTATCGTCAATTAGACACAGTACTCTTTTGTACATTCTACTCCTAGACCACTTAACGCCGGTGACAAGTCAGACCCGAGAAAAACCGTACGTTCACGAATTTGCTGTGCAGAAGACAGGAATATGTGACCTGCCGGTAGAAAAGGTCATCTCAGAGACGTATTCTTCTTTCGCATCTTCTACACCTCAGTGCCATTGCATCCACGCCTCTCATTCCGGCTCCCAGTCCACAGCCACAGCCTGGCTGGTCCCGTCACAGTACCGACGCCGGCAATCCACAGGGAGCAGTCAATGTCATGAGACAAATCAGCCAGAGGAGACGCTGCACTGCTGCTGAATCACT
>CM065723.1:49430537-49470537 GCA_033310375.1 Conus canariensis | reverse complement strand
CACACGCACGCACATCACATACACACACGCAAATCACACACACACACACGCAAATCACACACACACAGTTTCCAAACGACGCCTGTTTCCATACACACATACACCCCAACCCACCCACTGTCCAACCCACCCACACACTTACACAGGCAAGCTATGTATCTCCAATCAATTCCATTTCAGATTTGTTACTGAAACATTTGCAATGGCGTATCATAGATAGGCCATGGCAAACATTTCGCACCAACACAAAACACCGCCTTGAATGTGGAGTAATATAGCAACTGACATAGAAAGTGGAAAAAAAATACTGAAACTTATTCATGTTATAGCCCACATTCCTCAAGGGTCATGTCAGGGCTGTGACAATGTCCACTTTCATACTGTAAAACACCCAGTCAAGAAGGAACCCAGCTATTATCGACAATTCATCGCATCAAGTTCTGTTACCGACATGTTTGCAAGAGCGTACCAATGATAGGCCCTTGCATACATTTGGTAGCAACACGGCCCGTTTATTTGAATATGGAGTAGTAAAATCAACTGGCACAAAAAGTCGAACACAATTTCATTACTCACTTTTATGTATCTTAGTCCCACAGACCTCAGGGGGTCATCTCAGGGTTATAACAATGTCCACATCAGTACTGTAAAACAATTAAAAAAAAAATCTATACATGCTACAAAGGATGGATTCAACAGGATCTATTTCACACACACACACACACACACACACACACACACACACACACACACACACACACACGTACGCACGCACGCAAAACTAACACCTGCAAGCAAGCATGCATACACACACAACCGAATTCACCCACCTTTCATATTTGCACATCCAAACAGATATGAACCACTTTATGCATCCACAATCCCTCACTGTATATCTTGTGTTTGCAATGGTGTACAGACAGCCTCTTGCAAGGATCTGGCAGCAACACAACCCATTTATCGAAGGAAAAATAGATGTATGAAATACAGACATCTATCCATCCATCTGTGTGTGTGTGTGTGTGTGTGTGTGTGTGTGTGTGTGTGTGTGTGTGCGCGCGTGTGCGTGTATTGATATATATATATATATATATATATATATATATATATATATAAAGTAAGAAGCAAACATTAAAAGAGGAAAACATTTATATTTTCTCAAGTCATTTTTGCATACAGCCCAACCGACCCTTCGAGGTCATATCAGAGCTGCAACACCACAAGTAATTCTGTTAATTTAGTTTCAAACGAGGTGACTGAGGGCGGAAAATGATGCAAAATTTAAAAAGAAATGGGGTTAGTTACCGCCACAGATACACAGATTGCAGGACAAAACACTCTAGGGTCTTCTTCAGGGAAAAGCAAACATTTAGGACAATGAAAAAGAACAAGAACGAATATGGTAAGTGGTTTCTCGTTCTTCGTTTTCATTGTCCTTAATGTTGTTTGCTTTTTCCTGAAGAAGGCCCAAGAGGTCGAAATGCATTGTTTTGTCCTGTAATCTGTTTGTCTATCTGTGGTGGTAACTAACCCTTTTCTTTATAATTTCATTCAATGAAAAAAAAAAAACAGCAACAAAAAACGTAAAAGGTCCCCTCAAAAATTCCACACAGGCTGCTTGCTTATACCAGGATTTGACACAAACTCAAGTCACTACCCCCTCCCCCAACTCTCTCTCTTCCCCTCACTCACACGCACGCGCGCACGCGCGCACACACACACACGCGTATGTGCTGGCAAGCAAATCATACAGACATTTCCACATACACACCCCAACCTACCCACTGTCCCACACACACACACACACACACACAACAAACACACAAACACACTTATACAAGCAAGCTATGTATCGCCGAACAATTCCATTCAGATTTGTTATCGAAACATTTGCAATGGCGTATCATAGATAGGCCTTTGCAAACATTTCGCAGCAACACGAAACGTTTACTAGAATGTGGAGAAAACAACTGGCATGTAAAGTGGAAAAAAAACTATCATTACTCAAACTTACTGATCTTCTAGCCCACAGTCCTCAAGGGTCATCTCAGGGCTTAACAATGTCCACACAGTGTGAAACACTTTGTAAAAAGGTCCCCTGAAAAGTCGGTGCATACATGCTAAAAAGGGATGGATTAAAACAGTATTTCACACACACACACGCACACGCACACGCACACACACACTCCTAGTCACATACACCTACCTAACCACAGGCATACACACACACCCAACTACACACACACACCCAACAACACACACAAACCCAACTACACACACCCACCCAACTACGTACACCCAACTCACACACACACAACTACACCCCCCTCCCCCCCCCACACCCCTAGTCACAGACACCCACCTAACCACAGGCACACACACACACACCCAACTCTATACACCCCCCCCCCCCCCACACACACACACACACCTACACCCCCAACTCACACACACACGCAACTACACCCCCCCCACACACACACACCCTAGTCACAGACACCCACCTAACCAATGGCACACACACACACACACACACACACACACACACACACCCACACACACACACACACACAACTACACACCACAACTACACACACAATACAACAACACACTACACACACACACAACTACACACACACACACACACCCCTAACCACAGACATACAAACCAACACCTACATCTAAGCACACGCACAAGCACACCACAAGTCACCAACCTGTTGACATACGCATAGTATAGCAAAAATGAACCCAGCTATTATCGACAATTCATCACATTAAGTTCGGTTACTGAAATGTTTGCAAGGGCCTACCAATGACAGGCCTTTGCATACATTTGGCAGCAACACGACCCGTTCATTTCATGGAGGAATTGTAAATCAAGTGGCATACGAAGTCGGACACTTTCATGACTCACCTTTATCTTACAGTCCCACAGACCTCAGCGGGTCATCTCAGGGCTATAACAATGTCCACATCAGTACTGTAAAACATTAATAATCCCCACTCCCCTCGGAAAAAAAGTATCAATGCATGCTACGAGACAGGATGTATTTCTCTCTCACACACACACGCACGCTAACATGCAAAACTAACACCTACAAGCAAGCACGTGTACAGGCACAACCCTACTAACCCATCCTTTCCTACTTGCACATCCTAGTAGATATGAACCACTTCAGGCATCCACAATCCCTAACTGCATACCTTTTGTTTGCGATGGCCTATGATTCATAGGCCTTTACAAAGATTTGATAGCAACACAACTCAATGGGGGGAAAAACATATATAAATACACAGACATTATCTATATATATCTATGTATATACACATATATATACGCATATATACACACATACATATACACATATATATGTACATATATACACATATATACATAATATATACATACATATATATATATATATATATATATATATATATATATATACACTATACAACAGACAATAAGTCTCCTAAAATATCACTCCGCACAGGCCACTTATACCAGAATTTGTCAAATTCTCTCTCTCCCTCTCCTCCCCCCACCCCCGTTTTCTCTCTTCCACTCACACACACACACACACACACACACACACACACACACACACACACACACACACACACACACACAACACACACACACACACGGGAGCAACCCAACCGACATTTTGGGGTCATATCAGAGCTGTAAAAAATAAAAAATAATTCTATATACAAAAAGACACACGCACACAAATCCCCTTAAATATTCCACACAGACGGCTTATGCCAGAATTTCACACAACCTCACAACCCTCCCCCCCCCCCTTTTCTCTCTCTCTCTCTCTCATTCACACTCGCACACACGCAAATCACAGACATTTCAAAACGACGCCTCTTTACATATCCTCCCCCCCTCCCACTGTCCAACATACCCACTCACTAACTTACACAAGCTATGTATCGCCAAAAATTTCCATTCAAATTTGTTACTGAAACATTCGCAACAGCATACCCTAGACAGGCCATTGCAAACATTTGGCAGCAACACCACACGTTTACTGGAGTGTGAAGTAATCAGTCTGGCTTGGAAAATGGAAAAAAAAGCACTACTCAAATCTTATTTATCTTATAGCCCACAGTCCTCAAGGGTCATCTCGGGGTTTAATGTCCACATTTATACTGTAAAACACTTTGTAAAAAATCCCCTGAAAAGTCTGTGCATACATGCTAAGAAAAAAAGGATGGATTAAAACAGGATCCATTTTACACACACACCCCCAGTCACAGACATACACCTAACCACAGACATACGCACACACACACACACACCCAGTCACAGACATACACCTAACCACAGACATACGCACACACGCACGCACGCACACACCCCTAGTCACAGACATACACCTAACCACAGACATACGCACACACACATACACGCACGCACGCACGCACACACACACACACACACACACACACACACCACACCCCCCTAGTCACAGACATACACCTAACCACAGACACACACACACAACCACAGAACACACACCCAACCACAGGCATACAAACCAACGCCTACTTGTAAGCACACGTACAAGCACATAAGTCAGCAACCCGTTCACATACCCACATTACAGCAAAAATGAACCCGCTATTATCGACAATTCATCACGTTAAGTTCAGTTACTGAAATGTTTGCAAGGGCCTACCAATGACAGACCATTGCATACATTTGGCAGCAACACGGCCCGTTCATTTCATGGAGAGTAGTAAATCCACTGGCATAAAAAGTTGGAACACTTTCATGACTCACTTGCATCTATCCGACAGTCCCAGAGACCTCAGCGGGTCCTCTCAGGGCTATAACAATATTCACATCAGTACTATAAAACATTAACACCCCCCCCCCCCAAACAAAAAAAAAGAAAAACTATCAATGCATGCTACAAAAGGACGGATTAAACAGACACACACACACGGGCGCAACCCAACCGATATTTCGGGGTCACAGAGCTGTAACATGAAAAAAATTCTATATAAAAAAGACAGAATTTTTTTTTTTATAATCTCTTTAAATATTCCACACAGACGGCTTATACCAGAATCTGACACAACCTCACTCCTCCCCCCCCCCTCTCTCTCTCACACACACACATTTCAAAACGACGCCTCTATACATACCCCCCCCCCCCCCCTGTCCAACATACCCACTCACTAATTTACACAAGCTAGCTATGTATCGCCGAAAATTTCCATTCAGATTTGTTACTGAAACATTTGCAACAGCATACCCTAGACAGGCCATTGCAAACATTTGGCAGCAACACCACACGTTTACTGGAGTGTGAAGTAATCAGTCAACTGGCATGGAGAGTGGAGGAGAAAAAATCACTACTCAAACTTATCTTACAGCCCACTGTCCTCAAGGGTCATCTCAGGGCTTAACAACCCATTTATCGGGGGAAAATGTATACTGAGAGAGAGAGATAGAGAGAGAGAGAGAGAGGGAGAGAGGAGGAGAGAGAGAGAGAGAGAGAGGAGAAAAGAGAGGGAGAGGAGAGAGAGAGGGGAGAGAGAGAGAGGGAGAGAGAGAGAGAGAAGAGAGGAGAGAGAGAGAGAGAGAGGAGAGAGAGAGAGAGAGATAGATAGGCTGACATTGAAAGTGAAAAGATTTAATATTTTCTCGGTAGAGAGAGATAGGCTGACATTGGCCTATGAATCATAGGCCTTGCAAGGATTTGGCAGCAACACAACCCATTTATCGGGGGGAAAATTACACTTATACTGTAAAACACTTTGTAAAAAATCCCCTGAAAAGTCAGTGCATACATGCTAAGAAAAAAAGGATGGATTAAAACAGGATCTATTTTACACACACACCCAGTCACAGACATACACCTAACCACAGACATACGCACACAGACACACACACGCACGCACGCACACACACGCACGCACGCGCGCGCACACACACACACACACACACACACACACACACACACACACACACACCCCCTAGTCACAGACATACACCAAACCACACACACACAGAACACACAACCAACCACGGACATACAAACCAACGCCTACTTGTAAGCACACGTACAAGCACACCACAAGTCACCACTCCGTTCACATACCCACATTACAGCAAGAACGAACCCAGCTATTATCGACAATTCATCACATTAAGTTCAGTTACTGAAATGTTTGCAAGGGCCTACCAATGACAGACCCTTGCATACATTTGGCAGCAACACGACCCGTTCATTTCATGGAGGAATTGTAAATCAAGTGGCATACAAAGTCGGACACTTTCATGACTCACCTTTATCTGACAGTCCCACAGACCTCGGCGGGTCATCTCAGGGCTATAACAATGTCCACATCAGTACTGTCAAACACTACCAATTCCCCCCCCCCTAAAAACAATATATGCAAACAAAAAAATAATGGATTAAACAGGATCTGTTTCACATACGCACGCGCGCGCGCACGCACACACACTAATATGCAAAACTAACACCTGCAAGCAAGCACGCGTACATGCACAACCCGAGGCATCCACCCCTTCACATGTGCACATCCTAACACATACGCACCAAGTTATGCATCCACAATCCGTCACTCTATATCTTGTGTTTGCAATGGCCTATGAATCATAGACCCTTGCAAGGATTTGGCAGCAACACAACCCATTTATCGGGGGGAAAATATATACTCTGAGAGAGAGAGAGAGAGAGAGAGAGAGAGAGAGAGAGGAGAGAGAGAGGGAGAGATAGGCTGACACTGAAAGTGAAAAGATTTAATATTTTCTCGGTAGAGAGAGATAGGCTGACATTGAAAGTGAAAAGATTTTATATTTTCTTGGTCATTTTTGCATACAGCCCAACCGACCTTTAGGGGTACATCAGAGCTGCAACATCATAAGAAATAATTCTATTACAAAAAAAAAAAGGAAAAACGTAAGTCCCCTAGTCAATCCATATAGGCGGCTTACACCAGAATTTGACACAAACTCGCTCTCTCCCGCACCCCCCCCCCTTCTCTCTCTCCTCCCCCTCCCCCGGCACACACACACATACACACACGTGCGCGCACGCACGCATATCACACACACATATTTCCAAACGACGCCCGTTTGCACACGCATCCCAACCGACCCACTGTCCAACACACCCACACTAACTTCCACAAGCAAGCTATGTATCTCCAATCAATTCCATTCAGATTTGTTACTGAAACATTTGCGACGGTGTATCATAGGCCATTGAAAACATTTGGCACCAACACTAAACGTTTACTAGAATGTGGAGTAATCATCAATCAACTGGCATGAAAAGAGGAAAAAAGAAATCATTACTCAAACTTATTTATCTTAACGCCCACAGTTCTCAGCGGTCATCTTAGGGCTGTAACTATGTCCACATTCATACTGTAAAACACTCACAAAAAAAAAACAAATCCCCTATAAATCATAGCATATATGTTTAAAAAAGGGATGGATTAAAACAGGATCTATTTCACACACGCACGCACGCACGCGCGCGCGCGCACACACACACACACACACACACACACACACACACACACACACACACACGGACACTTGTACATTGGATTGCCCAGCCGAATTCAAGGTTCATATCTGGGCCTTTACAATGTCAAAATCAATTCCACGACAAAATTACAAACAAAAGCAAAGGCCCTTCTAAACGTCATTCCGTTTAAAAAAAAAAAAAAAATCAAGCAAGCTATTACTTACAGTCAATCTCATCCACTTTTGTCACTGACATGTTTGAAACGGCATACGAAAGCAACGCAGGCCCTTGCAAAGATGTGGCAGCAACGCAACCATTCATTTCTGAATATACAGAAATAAAGTGTCATGAAACAATTCTTTTTTCTTCCGTTATGTTGATAGCTCAGTTGACCTCAAGAGGTCATATTACGGCTATTAACATAAATAACTCCATTCAGAAACAAAATCCCCGACAATGTCATTCCAAACAGATTTAAACAGATGGCTTTAAAAGCGCGCACACCCACACCCACACTACCCATCCTCGCGTACACCCGTATACTAACTTGCTCAAGCAAGCTCTGCACCTCCAATCAATCCCCTTGAGATTCGTCACTGAAATGTTTCCAGTGGCGTACCAAAGCAGCAGCACAACATGTCGGATTGAAATACAGAGTAACAAATCACCTGGCACCAAAAGTGGCAAGATTTTATCACTCGTTTTCCTGTTTCTCACAACCAGGCAATCTTAGGGATCATTCAGGGCTGTCAACATTAGTTCCCTAACAAAATAACCCCTGAAACGTTATGCATACCAACCACAGACACCCTCATGCCAGCTCATTTAAAAACACACCAACCTCACGAAAAAACACATCCCTTCACATATACACATGAACCACGCTCTCTATTTCCAGTCTATAATAGGTTTCGTTACTGAAATGTTTGCAATGGCGTACCAAACAATCGAAATTCATCACAAGTTCCGTTACTGAAATATACATTGATAGGCCATTGCATACATTTGGCAGCAACACAAACAATTTATCTATGTGCGTGCGTGTGTGCGTGCGGACTAGCACTAACGGTTTATTTTTTTCTGTCATTTTGCCGACAGGCCAGTAGACCGTAAACGATCATATCAGGGCCGTGATATCAAAATTATATCCATTTACAGCAAACAAACGAACAATATCAAAAATAGTCCCCCAAAACCTGAATGCAGACATACGAAAACAGATGGTTTGGCAAGATCCTTTTCACATCTCTCTCTCTCACCCCCCCCCCCCCCCCCCCACACACACACACACACACACACACACGCACACACACACACACAAACGCGCGCGCGCACACACACACACACACACCACACACACACACACAGTGTGTGAGCAAAATCTCTGTCCGGTTCACTTGTGCTCTGGTCTGTTGAACTGAGCTCGCTCTCCGCTCTCTTCTGGCACCGAAGTGGTCCTTGCTATGCCCCTACAACGTCATCGGCTGTGTGTTTCCCTGTCAGCAGCTCTGTTTTCATCGGCAGAGATCAGGCCCCCGACACTGTCGTGTTAGCTTTCGCATCTTTCTAAAGAAACATTTTTTTAAAAATGGCGAAGCAATAGTCTTGATGTCTGCTGTCTTTGATCACAGAAAGATGGCTAGGTTTCTTCACTGTTCTTCGAGAAGGCTCCCTGTCTGCTCCGCCCCCTGCGTGTGTGGGTGTGTCCAAAGTTCCTGCAGTCGGTTGGTACAGTAGAGCTCCCGCTTCTTGCATCCCCTGGGAATGCGATTCTCTGGAAGGCAGCAGTGCCACCGAGTTCAACTCGTTGACATGTTAGGCAACATTGGGGAGTCGTATGTCCCTGGTGAGGATATTGGTTGTCCTGGACACTGTAACGCGGTGGCCCTCTGGTAGGATGGCAGGGATGCGTGGGGAGTGGTCAACCCGGTGACCTGCCAAACACAAAGCCTCCGATTAAATTCTGCCGAAAAAGTCACTAAATCATAAAAAAATCATGTTGAAAACAACAAAAGCCTAGAAAAAAAGGTACACGCTCGCACGCACGCACAACCACCGAAACTATGATTCAAAACATCACACCTTGAGAAAAAGTATAAAGGATGTTAATGAAGTCAGAGTTGAAGTCGCTGCCACGTGAAGTAACATTCTAGGAGTCGTTCGTGCTTGGTGAGGATATTGGTTGTCCAGGACACAGCAACGCGGTGGCCCTCTGGTAGAATAGTAATGCGTGGGTAGTGGTCAACCCTGTGACCTGCCAAACACAAAAGTCTCCGATTGAATTCTGCCGAAGAAGTCATTAAATCAAAAGAAAAAAAATTATGTTGAAAAAAACATGCCTAGGAAAGAGGTCACACACACATACGCACACGCAGGAGCGCTCGCTCACACACACACACACACACACACACACACACACACACACACACACCGAAACTTATGATTTAAAACATCAAACCTTAGGAAAATAAAATTCAAACGGTGTTGATAAAGCCTAAGCACTAGAAAAGACCGACGAACCCACGAAAAAGATTTGTTTTAAAAGAAAAAAAAAGTTCCCTCAAGCCTATGAGAGAGGACACTGAAACCTGTACAAGATGACATTAAAAAAAACCTCGAGTTGTCAAAGATGGATATCACGTGATTGTATTGCTTTTCTGTTGCTTTTTTTTTTACCTCTCGACTCGAAAAAGGCAACAAGACCGAAAATTTAAATATAATGAAGAGTGGAACTGCGATTTTCGTATAAACAAAATGACAATCTTATGAACGATGGGCGGTAAAACAAAGGTTCCACACTTTGACTCTGGTTGCCATGTCAGGCTACCTATGGTTCAAAAGACACCGACTGTGGTTGCCATGTCTGGCTACCTATGGTTCAAAGAACACTGGTTGCCATATCAGGCTACCTATGGTTCAAAGGACACTGACTCTGGTTGCCACGTCAGGCTACCTATGGTTCAAAGGACACAGACTCTGGTTGCCATGTCAGGTTACCTATGGTTCAAAGGACACCGACTCTGGTTGCCATGTCAAGCTACCTACGGTTCAAAGGACACCGACTCTGGTTGCCATGTCAGGTTACCTATGGTTCAAAGGACACCGACTCTGGTTGCCATGTCAAGCTACCTATGGATCAAAGGACACTCGGCTCAGGGGGTACCAGGTGCGCACGAGGCAATATTCCTGGAAGAGATTTAAGGACTCCCACAAAAGCTCTGCAGCTCAGCCTTCAAGTGATCTGAAAACATGCGTCCATGTTCCAAATCTCTAGTTTACGAGACCTGCCACATAGCCGGAGTCCACCTTTCCAGAAAATATTTCCTCTGGTCCCCCCCCCCCCCCCCTTTCTGTACCCTTGTTCCACAGACCGCCGATCTAGGAAACCAGAGCCGACAGTACAGTTTATCATATGAAAGACTGAACTAAACGTTTGAAAGAAGACCGAAACGCCCGAGAAAGAAGTCACATAAGCTATGAATGAAGGAGGCATTAATTCGATGGAAACGCACTAAAACTGCATGGTGAAAGAGACACTACATCTGGAAAATATACTAAATTTTGTGAATAAAGACACTGAATCCTTAACCTTCTGAGAGAAAACAGGTAACTAATAAAGTGACACACACTTAACTATGAAAGAGCAGGATTACTACACTAGAAGTGCAGGAGAAGAAAAAACGTGCGAAGAATGACAAAAACTCCCAAACTCTCCCTTTTTCAGCTGCATTCTTCAAGTTCACATGCGCTGGTCTCCGTTTCCCATAGCAGTCCATATAGGAGTCCTTTGTTCCTGTTGATGAAACGAACTACATTGAACATATTTGAATTTTCTGTGTAAACAATTCGGATCCACTAAGTTTAGCAAAACTTTATAAGTTTCTTCTGTGTCCTCCGACATGTTTGTTGACACAATGGATAGTGAGAACTACATAAATACTCTATCTTCCAATGCCAAAACAGTTCAGCCTTCTTTCAACACTCATTTTGTATAGTTAAAAAGTATTGCTATAAAACGAATTGATCGCTTGCCTTTGCAGCTATATTGTTGTCTGCTCAGTCATTCGACAATTAAAGATAACTTCTCAAGTTGGGGAGTGAGCGAGTGATTGAACGTGTGCTTGCGTGTGCGTGTGCGTGAGAGAGAGAGAGTGAGAGAGTGAGAGAGAGCATTTATTGAATGATTATCATTATTCCTATTATTTTATTATTGCAACTACTACTACCACTATCGTTACTGTTATCATATTAAGAATAGTCATACGTCTATTTAGGTGAACGACTTTGACGTTTATTATCAACAACGACACACACTGAACTCCAAAACGAATATGCAAGAATCGCCATTAACAAACAGAACGCACGATACAATCAAATGCTCCTATAGCATCCAACCATATTTCCACTCTCGCCACACATCCCACTCCCCAACACCTCCACCCGTCTTTCCTAACAAAAACAATCGTCACCTAATTAACAAGCATATGCAAACGCCTATTATGCTCCAAAACAATTCAGTAGGTATGGGGAGTTTGTGTTATACTCCCTGTTTGGCTAGTATACTTACCATGTCAGACCATAGCATTCAACGGCAGTTAGCCAGCTCTGTCAGGCCGAATTTTTTCCGTGGCCAATGCAGTCATAAGACAGTCACGTGATGTCACCCCACTTCCGGCCCCGGAAGAAGCCAGTGTCAACTTCCTATAAGTCATTCAGCGAGGCCTGGTGTATGGTGACCCCGAGAACCTTGGCGCCAGAGGGGAAGGTAGGGAGGGAATTAGAGTCTGACATGGTAAGTATACTAGCCAAACAGGGAGTATAACACAAACTCCCCATTTTGGCGTCATATACTTTACCATGTCAGACCATAGCAGAATTTAAAGGAATCGGAGGAGGGCGAGCGCCCTAGTGGTTCTTGGGGTTGACCGATATGGCTGCATTGGCCGCCACAAAGGAAATCCCCTTAGACCCATCAGCTCTGGTCATGCGGATATCCCTCAGGTAAAAATTAATGAAGGGATTTTCCGAACGCCAGTAGGCTGCCTCCAGCAGGTGGCGCACGGGGACAGAGTACTGGAACGCTGTGGAAGTGGCCAGTGCTCTGACCTCGTGGGCCCTGGGTGATAGGACAGGGAGATCCTTGTACGCCTGAGCGTAGGTAGATCTCACCGTCTTGGAGAGCCACCTGGAGATAGTTCCCGCCGAGATATCTCTAGTATTGTTGGGGTTGAGGGAGATAAGGAGTCGTCTCTGGGAGGAGCGCCTGGGGCGTGTGCGTTCCCAGTAGTACCTGAGACACCTGGAGGGGCAAAGGTCCATGTCTCCATCTTTTTTCTCCCTTTCCCAAGATGTCAGAACTCCGGAAGGAACTTGAGAGAGACTGAGCCGTCCCTGTGGAAGGCGATATCTGTGGGGTCACCGCTGAGGGCGTGAATCTCACTTCGTCTTCTGGCCGAGGCCAGGGCGAGGAGAAAGGTGGTCTTAAAGGAGAGGAGGTCAAAAGGAATAGAAGCAATGGGTTCAAAAGGGGTTTTTCTGAGGGCATCGAGGACCGTAAAAAGGTCCCAGAGGGGAATGCGCCTAGGGGACTGAGCTTCCCGTAGAGCAACTCCTCTAGACACCTCTCTGAGGAGAAAGTCATTGTCAAAAGAAGGGCCCCCCAGTTGACGAATGGTAGTGCAGATAGCTGATCTGTAGCCCCGAATGGAGCCAGCCGACAGCTTAAGGGAAGAGGATAGGTGGGAGAGGAAATTTCCTATTTGGATGTTGGGGGGCAGTAATGGGGAACAGAGTTATCTGAGCACCAGGTTATCCATCTCTCCCAACGGTAGTTGTAGAGGATTCGGTGCTGGCTCTGCGAGATGCCGAGGCGAAGTCCCGTAATCCCTGAGAGGCCCCTGCCCCGGCTAGTGTGTCTAGGACGGACTGGGGTCTCTCCGAGTGGGGGGTAGATGCAGATGTTCGCAGTTGGGCTGGCATAGAAGCCACGCGTGTAGGCGAAGCATCTTGGGATTGGAGTGAGGAAGACCTGACCGGGGTTGTCTCAGCATGTCCCAGCGAGGGCTGAGCCGGAGGGGGGGAACGTGGGTGAGGGACTTGGGGTCCGGGAACCAAGACTGGGTCGGCCACCATGGCGTTACGAGGATCAGCCTGGGTCTTTCCAGCCTTGCCTTCCTGATCACCTTGTGTAGGATGGGGAAGGGGGGAAAGGCATACGCCAGTAGGCCCGTCCCGGGGAGGGATAGTGCGTCGACTGCATCCGCCTGGGGATCTGGAACGGGAGAGACGTACAGGGGCAGGTGATGGTTGAAGCTGGTGGCAAACAGGTCGATCATGGGCACAAACCAATGGTTGCGCGACACCAGCGAAGGAGGGCCTCTGTTCTGAGGGAGAGGCCTATGGAGCGGGCCTCTCCCCCTTTGTTGACATAGCAAGCTACCGACGTATTGTCCGTGAGGAGGAGAACAAGTCGGTGCGCGACCTTGTGCTGGAGTTGGAGAAGGGCTAGCCTGACCGCTTCCAGCTCCCACTCCCCGAGGCGTGACTGTCCTCCACGTGGGCCCCCCAGCCCAAGTTGGAGGCGTCTGTATAAAGTTCCAGTGGTTGGGTTGGGTTGGGAGGGAGATGGGGACCCCGGTGGAGAGAGTGGCTGGAGTGAGCCGCTCCTCCGTCGCCGAAATGAACCAGTGTCCGAGGGGAATGACCTGGTCCCAGCGGTCGGAGGTCTGTGACAAACGTCGGCGGAACTCCCTCTGAAGTTGGCGTTTGGGGACCCGCCGCAGGGGAATGAGGGGAGACAGGGACTCCATCATTCCTAGGAGGGAGGACAGGGTTCTGGCCGAGGTGTGGGGTGCCTGTGACAGGCAGGAGATGAGGTCCACTATGCGTGCAGGCCTCTCCGGGGTCTGCCAGACGAACCGTAGGAATCGTCTGTGGGCCGGGTGAATCAGGATCTGAAAAATAGGCGTCCTTCAGGTCTACGGATGTGGCCCAGTCGCGATGATGGATGGAGTCTCGGATCTGGGTGGGGGTCTCCATCTTGAACTTGGTGGGCCTGAGGAACTTGTTGAGGGGCGAAAGATCTAGAATGGGCCTCCATCCTCCCGAGGCTTTTGGGATCACAAAGAGTAGAAGCCGGGGTTTGGGTGGGAAATCTTTGAGATGGCCCCTCTTTTGAGGAGGTCTTGGACTTCCGTGCGAAGAGCTTCTGCTTTGGCGGGGGAGGGTTCGTTGGGGGAGGGAGGGGGAGATAGCATGAGGGGGGGGACGCTCGTGGGCCCAAGGAAGGCGAAACCCTTCCTGTAGCACCGCCACTATCCAGGGGTGAGGCGTATGCGTCTCCACTGGTGGGCATGCCGGGAGAGGCTGCCCGCCAGGGGGGGCGAGGGTCTGGGCTGGTGGGTGGGGGATAGGGCGAGGGGGGGTGCTACCTGATCTAAGTCCCCCTCGGGCTGTCTCCCTAGTCAGCTCCGGGAGCGTGACTGTTGGCCTCACCGAAAATTTTGCTGATGGGGTTTTGGCTTAGGCCTTGGGAGAAGATTAGGTCGCTTGGCGGGCCGTGCGGTGCGGGAAGGCGATTGTCTGGGATAGGGTCTGTGCCTGGGGAAGGAACGAAGTGGGGGTCTAGCAGGGCGTGGCGGTGGCCTGGGCGCAAAGGACACAGCCTGCTTGCGTTCCTCAACTGCTTGTGCTATGACGTCAGCCGAGTAGTCGCCAAAGAGCGACTGGACCTGGCCCGGGATGCATCGCAGGGCTGCCTTAAGCGTCGGGGAGAGAGAGGTCCGCGCCAGCACGGCCTCTCTCGCGACCAACAAGCAGTTGAAGTGGCTTCTGGCTGCGCTGTCCGCCGCAGCCGAAAGGTGATGCGAAATCCTGTTAACTAGGTGTCGCATGAAAGGATCGCTGAACAAGCGAGGGTCAGGCTCTTGGTGCGCCTCAGAGCCCGGGTCCCCCGGTACTGGGATGGCACCATCGTCCTCCGGCCATAGAGCCTCCGCTCGCTGAAGGGGCATGTCCAAGTAGGTGTGTCCCGCCGTGGTGTGGAGGATGCCCATCCTGGCTACTCGGACCCATTCCTTTAGGTTCTTAAAGGAGATGGCGCCGGAAGTAGGGGGGGGCAGGTGGGGGATCAACCGACGGTCCGACTGGGAAATGCCCATCTCCCTGGTCACGGGATTGTCCGTAAACAAGGAGGCGACTGAGGGGTTCTTGGGTAGATTGGTCTAGATCTCTGGGCCGGGGGAGAGGGAGAGAAATTCGTCAGCGGGTGCGGCCTCCCTCCTAACGAGGTCTGGTCGCCACCGTTCTATCGTGCGGACATCGTACAATGAGGTGGGGGCTAGCTCCTCGTCATCGTCCGCCTCAGGGAGGTACTGGTCCTGAGAGGGTTCATAGCACCCGTCTTCAGGAGGTAAGTCGAGGGGTGCCTGTAGTGTGTCCCCGGTGGCCCTATAATCGGCGGCCGGGACATCGTCCTGCCGATAGGACAGCGCCCGAGGAGGGAGACCAAGGTCGACCCAGGTAAGTGAGGCCGGGTGCCACATTCGACCATGTAGCTGGTCGTGCTGGGTGTTGGCGTTAAGCCACTGGTCTCTCTCGGGGGCATAGAGCCACCGGTCCCCGGGGAGGTAAACGGGCTGTGGCGGCCCTGGGGAAAAACCATGGTAGGTAGGCCGCACTCAAGGTCTGACCAGCGCGTTGGGCGAATGCGTAGGTCAGACATCCGCCGAGTCGTAGCCACGAGACCCTCTTCTTCTTGTAGGCAGAAAGTCCCCGGGGACCCGGGTAACCTGAATCACTGTTGGGGGGGGGCTTGAGAGGCCGTGGCCTGTCGTCCCCGTCCAGGTCCGTGCACTGCACCATACACGTCCTTGGAATGGGCCTGGGAGGGCCATAATGGTATGGAGGAGGATGCGGAAGTCGAGCCCCCAACCCGCGAAAGTGCGGATTGGTCAGGATGCGGTCCCGTGTTCCTCCCCCTGGAGGAATATGTCAGGTTACCCTTGGTCCCGCTGGTAGATCCTCCCCCCGGAGGAGCGGGACCGCGGACGTTGCCCAAATGGGGATCCGAAAGGTCGGTTCCCCAACGTCCAATACCCCTAGGGAAGAAGGTGACGTTCGATCGGGGTAGGTCGACCGTCCTTGTGCATGGGCACGGCCGGGCCCATGGCGCGGCGTGCCCGCACGCCCAGGATTATGGACACCACCGAGGTCGTGCGTCGGGGTGACCATAAGGCTGCTTCCGGAGTCGAAGCGCTCCTCGAGCTCAGGTGTTGGCTGCACCTGTGCCTGGTGGGGCCGAGCGCTATGAGTGCACGTATCAATTTGGGGGGAAAAAGAGATACGTGACTCATCAAGGCGAGTGACGGATGGTGATTCCATCCCAGATCCGTCACCCGTGCTGGTCCGCGGCTCGGCAAGGTGCCCCGGGGGCCGAGATTCGCGTGACTCAGCATGATAGTTAGAAGTCTCCGAGCGAGTCCGTAGGCTAGAGGGCAAGCTGGCCGATGGAGAAGGGGTGGGGGAGGGCGAATTCCGTTGGCTAGTCTTTGCTCGGCCGGGCCCCTTGAGGGGAGCCTTGCCATTAGACTTTCTGGGCAGCACCTTGAGGGGAGCTTTGCCCTTAGACTAGCAGGCAGATCAAATGAAAGGCATTTTGAAATGGTGGCCGCTTGCCTATCAGCCTTGGGACGCCGCGGTCGTGCGTCCGTCGGTTTGGTAGACGAGGAAGATCACGCGTCCCTTCCGCGGAGAAGTCGTCTCTGTCTACCCGAACCGTACGTTCATCAGTGCGAACGGATTGCTCCGAGATGGAATCGACCCGCGGGTTCTCCGGGAAATTGAGCGAACTCCGAGCAGTGGAGTGGCTCGACCCGGCGGTGTCCTTCACCATGTTGGGCACAGGTGGATAGAGCAAACCCGGAACACACGACCGCAAAGAGGAGACAAGGTGGCCGATCGAGAAAATCAATTAATCTCGATCGTCCGTGTGGTGTCGTGCAAAGTGCTCGAGAGATCGACTGAAAACTCGAACTACCCGTACACGCCACCGGTCGTGTGACTGGTATGGCTATTAATAGCAATCTCTACACGTGGAGTATCACTGTGTATAGGTGTGATAGTTCTTGGGCACTAAATCTTAATAAGCAGATCAGTGTCACACACCCTTACTCGAACACGTTCTACCTGTGAAGGGTAAAGAGTACAGGTGTGATAGTTATTGAGCCCTAAACCTTAATAAGCGGAACCAGCACAAAATGCGTGCTGAACCCGAGGCTCGGCAATATGGTGGGGGAACACGACCGGCGAGCGGTGCCGACGATCGCGAGTAACAAAGTCGCGAGAGTGCCGGTAAAAGAGACAAATCTTTAATAAATACGCTCCCGAGAGTGCCGGTAAAAGAGACAAATCTTTTAATAAATACGCTCCCACCAAGAGCCTCACACGGCAAAAATACTCAGGGTCTAGTGCAAGCCGGAACCAGCACAAAATGCGTGCTGAACCCGAGGCTCGGCAATATGGTGGGGGAACACGACCGGCGAGCGGTGCCGACGATCGCGAGTAACAAAGTCGCGGGAGTGCCGGTAAAAGAGACAAATCTTTTAATAAATACGCTCCCGAGAGTGCCGGTAAAAGAGACAAATCTTTTGATAAATACGCTCCCACCAAGAGCCTCACATTTGCAAGCCACAACTGAATCAAGTATAGAACAAAACACAGCAAAGTTAACACAAAGGCAAGTATAGGCGAGACAGAGCACAAGACTTATCTTGCTTTGACGGCAGGCCGAAGATGAATGACTTATAGGAAGTTGACACTGGCTTCTTCCGGGCCGGAAGTGGGGTGACATCACGTGACTGTCTTATGACTGCATTGGCCACGGAAAAAATTCGGCCTGACAGAGCTGGCTAACTGCCGTTGAATGCTATGGTCTGACATGGTAAAGTATATGACGCCAAATATCGGTTTGTCGATTTGAAGGGAAAACAAAGGTTTCCCTGGTTGACTGATTTAAAATGTCAGGAAAGTGCAGTATAGCCAGTGGGAGGAACGAACGGACGAGAAATGGACAAGGAAAATGGTTCACGTCATGGGTGCACTGGTGCCATACCTCGGTAAAATACTGAGGAGAGGACTGGATGGACTTGAAGCAGGGGGCTGCACTTTCACAGACACAAAGATTATTTGATGAAGAGGGAGCCAGTGAACAGAACATCAGAGATAGAGGAGCGACAAATTAGGCTGGTAGCATGGTTTTAAACTCTCCAAACTTAAATCAAGCAGCTTCGGAGCTAGATCGTTAGAACAATAAAGACGAGACAGTATAAATGCCTCGACGAAATATTTATTTCATCTACTTGCATACCAAAATAATAAACTGATTTACGCATTAAACTTTTCGCGCGCGGTTTGTTGTTGATTTTTTTTAGCTGACGCGATTTCAAATTCGCAGACTACCCTGCTTAGTTTCGTCTGACCCCACTAAGAATGTGACTTCCAGAATAAACCATTTGTATTTAAGGTATGAAGTGACGCTGTGCATGGTCCTCTCTAATCTGTTGTTCTGGACGATATTTCCCCTCTTTCGCCATCACACTGGTAGTCCCGTCGTCTCCCCGTTGCCCCATATATCTCAGGTCAGCACAGAGTGGGCATCTCTGTAGGACATCCTGTGTCATCTGCTCCACCTACCCGCATTGACAGATAAGCAGAGACTATCTTCAGATTGAGCACACGAATGCAAAGCGTTGTATGCTCTGTGATCTTGATCAAGGCCTTCTGCTCTTGAAGGGAATGCGATGTGTCTGGTTGGTGCCGTGCGGCTCACAGTGTAGCGAACTGGTCCACAATTCATTTCCCGTCTTCCTACAATTCAATTAATTCATTTAACTAGTCCACGGAATGGTTTATGATCCTATAATGAATATTTACTGCAACACTGTCAGTCCGTCTGTGTCGGCCTGACGCAACTTATTCCTCTAATTTGTCCATTAATTAACATGGTTTCCAGGAACAATTGGGCATCTGTGAAGATGACCACCTGTCTGCAGTCACATTTGGAGGCAACTTTCAGGTCGCCTACCCCTAAGAGAGCCTCATCCTATGATCCGAGACTGGAATGGTTCTTCCTGGTTTGAAATTCCTTTAATATTGCAGACACATCTGGAAATCTGACGCCGACTCCGGACCCTACTACAGTTATGGCACACCCCTCTGTGTACCAGTGGATCCAGGATCGTTCTTGCTCTCCATCAAAACCAGCCTTAGCGTTTTCTTCACACAGCTGTCTTGGTTTTCACACAACAGCAGCAGTCGGCTATGGTTTCCACGCCGGGTGTCTTTCCCGTTTACGAGTTTAAGTGTTTGCTGGAGATCTGCAAGTGTGTACTGTGCGTTCATTTTATTTGTTTTCATGTTTGTTGAAGTTCGTTCTCTCTGCTCTATTGTAGCTGGACTGAAGTATTTCTTGCTGACGTGGATATCGCTTCTATTGACGCAGACCCTAGCAAAGGATCTGCTAGCTGCTTTCCAGTCAACAACAACTCCGTTTTTCATGAGTGGTGGTCTGATCCCTGATACTTTCAACATTAAGTTACTCCGTTAATTTCCGCAACCTTTTCCTCAAAATTATACAAATCAGTCTGGTCTCTAACTTTTTTTCACAACCTGTCTTTACTCTCAAAGTCTCATTATTCTGTAAGAAAGGACCCTCGTCTGCTCTGTCCCTTGCCATTGCGTGTGTGTACTGAAATTCCTGAGGCTGGTTGGTGTAGAAGGCCTCTTTTCTTCAGCATCCACTGGCAACGGTTTTCTGAAAGGTTTAAGTAGCTCCGAGTAAGGTAAGGTAATGTTGCTTATAGCCCAGCTGACAGCTAAGGGCCATATCAGGAATGTCACCGTGTTAAAGTTACAAGTTATCAAATACAAAACAAAAAACAGTCATTTACACAACCCTTAAAAACACACCTAGTAGCCTCGAGTTCAGCTCGTCTACATATTTAATGATGTTCTGTCCATGGAGTGATGTCCGTGGTGAGCAGATTGGTTGTCCAGCACAGAGCAATGCAATGGTCTCCTGTTGGACTGGTGAGGATCTCCAGAGACTGGCCAGCCCTATGATCTGCCACCAAACACAAAGACTGATTAAATTCTGAAGAAAATGAAGTCTTTTAAAATTTGAAGTCAAGAGACTGTGTCAAGCAGACACAAAAAGTCTCAAAGGACGTTCTAAACACACACACACACACACACACACACACACACACACACACACAGAGAGCACTAGATTCAAAACACTAAACCATAAGAGAACCGTTTGACTGAAGCTTTAGCTCTAGAAAAGGTATATAAATCGTATGAAGAAAGGACTTTCATTTTTAAAGATTCTGCCACTTAACATAAGAGGGCGACACTAATCTTCGTCTGATCAGAGGAGAATAAATCTTATGACAGAAAAGGACTGTACACCCCAAGGAAGAAAAACGCTAAAACCTATGTAAAAGTGACAGTAAACCATGCGAAAGGGGGCCATAACCCTCTGACAAAAGGACACTATGCTATATTCCAACGAGGACCCTAATCCTGATGAAAGTATGGGATTCCTGTGACCAGAGACTCAACCGATATTAAACATTCTTGAACTCTGTGCAAACAAGACATTGTACCGTACAAAAAGCTGACAATGGTCACACACTGGTTAATATCAAAGAAGGACGCTAATCAAAAAGGAAAGCGTACAGAAAAGGATGACACAAGGTACCTAAAAAGGCGCTTCACCCTATGAAAAAACACTGCACAGGTGGATGCTAAACCCCATGAAAGGGTACACTATTTGACAGAAGAAACTTGATTCTACGAACGAAGGCCAGTATAATCTATGACAGGTCCACATATTTACTGTAATTACCATATCAATGCTCTGTTGATTAAAGGACACTTGGACACTTGGATCAGGAGGTACCAGGTGCGCACTAGGGAATACTCCAGGAAGAGGTTTCAAGACTTCAAGACCTTTGCAGCTCAGCCTCAAAAGATCTGAAAACATGCGTCCATGTTCCAGATCCCTGACTTAACGAGACTTGCTACATGGCTGGAGTCAATCTTTCATACCTTTCCCGAAACGTATTCCTTCTGGTACCTCCTGTTTTTGTGTCCTTGGTCCACAGCATACCGACTTAGGAACGAGAACAGCTGGAGAAAGAACAATTCTTAATCTTATGAAAAGACGACCGAGCGCTGCAAAGACAGAAATTAACTCGGCGAAAAATTGGTGGACATGGACATATGAAATGAAGATGGTAATCCTTTTGAATGATGGTGATACTAACCGCATGACAGGAGATTAGACTATGTAACGAGGACACTAAAAGACTACAAAAGGAGGACAGTAGTCCCTTATAGTACCAAGGCACTAAATCCTTTGAAAAAAAGGACATTAAACTTGTGGTAGAAAATACTAAAATTATCAACATTATGTTAGCACATAAAACCCTGTGGAAGAACACGATGGTATGAAAAGACACAGAATTCTGCATAAGGAAGGCACTGAATCCAGTGAAAGAAGGGCGCTAAATCCTATTTAGGAAGAACACATTAAGCCCTATGAAAGGACAGTAATGAAAGAACTGGATGCTGAACTCTTTGGAAGGACACTAAACCCTGGAAAAAGAGGACAGTAAACCTTATGAAAGTTTGTTTTTTTTTAATGTGAAAGGAGCACACTGTATATAAAATAAGGATATCAAATTCTAAGAAAAGAGAACGCTCAACCCTGTCAATTAAGGTTATCAAATCCTGTAGAAGTCTGTTTATTACTGTGTCAGACTTTCAATGGGTTGTAGTAGGATGCTCAGATCAGAAGGTAACCAACGCACACAAGAAAAATTCAGGAAAGGATCAAAGACTTCAGCTCGGCCTCTGAGGGATCTGATACCCCCGTTTTCTTAAATTCTTGTTTTAGAGGATACTGATCTGCAAAAAACGAGCCACATTGATCAAACAGGACTCTTTAGCCTGGGAACGTAAAGGACATTAAACCCTTGAACAGAGGAAGAAAACATTACGAAGGAAGACACATAATCTTGAAGATTTCACTAAAACTGCCGATGAAAGGGACGATGAGCTTGGAAAAAAATGACACAAAGTCCTGTGTATGCAAAAATTCTGATGGAAAATGATAAAACAAAACATTGAAAAAAAAGACGCCAAACTCAACAGAAAAATAACAATGCACTAGCTCAGCGGCGAAACAATAAGCTCTGACACCCGAGAGACAGTACTGGAAGGACAGGAGGATGGAGAACATGAAAGAAAAAATATGGAATCTGAAAAAACACTGTCTGCACTCCCCTTGATGTCCCAGGTTCTTGTGACCCGTCTCCGTTTTCCGAGGCTGCTGAGGTAGATTTCCATTGTCTCTGGCCGTTGATGGAGCAGATCTTTATCTCTGTTAATGAGAAATCAAGACCTTTAATTATTGGACTGTACGCGGGAAAAAAAAAAAAAACCCTCACACACCCAATTCAGCAAGGCAGTTTAACGTTTTTTCTTGCCCTCTGATAATAGTTTGATTTACATCACGTGATATGAGAGCTGCATGAAAGCTTCCTGCCATCTTACTGGCACAGCAGTGGCTTTGTAATGCATTCCTCCCACACTGGCTTTCTGTATGGATACAGACGGAGTGTTCGCGTGTGAGTGCGTACTATGTGTGTGATAGAGAGAGAGAGAGGGGGGGGGGGAGGGAGAGAGAAAGGGACAGAACGTCTTGTAGCTGCATTTACGTGTGTGCGCGAGCGAGTGCCAACACGTGCTTTGAGTGCATGCATGAATGTGCCAGTATGCAATTGCGTCTATGTTAGTGTGGGCGCATGTGCGTCCGCTTACGTATGCACATACACATCGATGACAGTGGAAAGGGCGTGCTGGAAAAAGGAGAGAATTACTATTAGAACTGTAACAACCTTGTCCCTATCGAAAAAAAAAAAAACAGGTCCCTTTGTAAAACTACTGGGTCAGCGTTACTTCAGGCTTTAGGCCTGAATTTAAAACTTCGTTAACTATTGTACAAAAGTAAACCCATGGAAGGAGAGAGAGAGAGAGAGAGAGAGAGAGAGAGAGAGAGAGGGAGGGAGAGGAGAGGAGAGGGAGGGAGGGAGAGAGAGAGATGGTAATGATGGTGGTTACAGCCCAGCTAACCGCAAAAGGCCATATCAGGACTGTCACTGTGTTGAATTCAACTCAAGTTATTACATAACAAAACCATTCGCACACCCCTTTAAAACACACCTAGTAGCCCCGAGTTCAGCTCATCTACATATTTAATGTTCTGTCCATGGAGTCATGTCCCTGGTGAGGAGATTGGTTGTCCAGCACAGAGGAATGCAATGGACTCCTGTTCGACTGGTGGGATCTCCAGAGACTGGCCAACCCTATGATCTGCCAAGCACAAAGAATTTGATTAAATTCTGGAGAAAAAGAAGTCACTAAAAATCTGAAGTCAAGAAATCATGTCAAGCGACAAGTTTTTAAGGTAGTTCTAAACACACACACAGACACACGCACACAGACACAGACACAGACACACACACACACGCTCGGTGCGCACCACGGCTCTTAAGACACTGAACCATAGGAAAAGACCATTATAAACCATGTGACGGAAGCCTTAGCTCTAAAAAAGTCAATTGCATGAAGAGAGGACTGTCATTTTAAAAGGAGATTATGCCACTTAACACATGAGGGGTACAATAATCCTCATATGATCAGAGGAGAATGAATCTTATCACAGAAAAGGACTGTAACAAATCCTATGGAAGAAAAATGCCAAAACCTATGTTAAAATGACGGTAAACCTTGCGAAAGGGGGCCATAACCCCCTTACGGAAGGAGACTATGCCATATTCAAATGAGGACCCTAATCCTAATGAAAGTAGGGGGGTCCTGTGAAATGATACTCAACCGATATTAAACATTCTTAAACTCTGTGGAAACAAGACATTATACCATGCTAAAAGCTACCAATGGTCCGAAAAGACTAGCTACTATGCGAGGACGACGCTAATCAAGGAAAGAGGACAGCAAAGCTTGTGAAAAGAGAAACTAAACCTCTGGATGGATGATACAAGCCACCTGAAAGACACTCAAGCCTATGAAAGAACACTGCACAGGTGGATGCAAAACCCCACCATGAGAGGTTACACCAGTTCACAGATAAAATAGATTGTATGAACGAAGACCAATACAATTTATGACAGGATCCACTTTTTCACAGTAATTACCATATTGTGTGTTCTGTTGATCAAAGGACACTCGGATCAGGAGGTACCAGGTGCGCACTAGGGAATACGTCAGGGACTTCAAGACCTTTGCAGCTCAGCCTCAAAAGGTCTGAAAACATGCGTCCATGTTCCAGATCCCTGAAATACGAGACTTGCTACATTGCTTAAGTCGATCTTTCATTCCTTTCCCGAAAAGTATTCCCTCTGGTACCTCCTGTTTTTGTGTCCTTGGTCCACAGAACAGTGACCTTGGAAACCAGACCAGCTAAAGAAAGAACGCTTTTAATCTTGTGAAAAGAAGACTGAGCCCTGCAAAGAGAGAAATCAACTCATTGAAAAAGTGGTGGACATGAATGTATGAAATGAAGACAGTAATCCTTTTGAACGATGGTGATACTAACCAATGAAAGGAGATTAAGCTGTATTTAACGAGGACACTAAAGGCTATAGAGGAGGACAGTGAGCCATTATAGGACTAAGGCACTCAATCCTTTGAGAAAAGACATTAAATTTGTGGAAGGTAATACTAAAAAATATGAAAGCACATAAAATCCTGTAGACCAACAGGAGGATATGAAAGGAAGACACAAAATTCTATGCAAGGAAGGTACTAAATCCAGTGAAAGGAGGGCGCTAAATCCTGCTTAGGAAGACGATATTAAGCCCTATGAAAGGACAGTGACGAAAGAACTGGATGCTGCACTCTTTGGAAAGAGGACACTAAACCCTATGAAAGGAGCACACTATGTATACAATAAGGATATCAAATTCTAAGAAAAGAGAACGCTCAATCCTGTAAACTAAAAGAAACCCTGTAAAAACTATAGAATTCTGATATCGACTATTACTGTGTCAGACTTCTAATGGGTTTTAGGATACTCAAATGAGAAGGCACAAGAAAAAATTCAGGAAGAGGAACAAAGACTTCCTCAGCAGCTCGGCCTCTTAAGGGACCCGATACCTATGCGTTTTTTTTATTCTTGTTTCAGAGGATACTAATATACAAAACTGAGTCACGCTGATAAAACAGGACACTTAGTCTGTTAAAGTGAAAAACATATACTCCTTGTAAAGAGGAAGAAAAACATTACGAATCAAAAATTTGAGAACGATGACAAACTGCCTATGAAAGGGACAATGAGACTGGAAGAGAAGACACCAAGTCCTGTGTATGACGGTAACAGTAAATCCTGATTTGAAAATGACGTTCATTAAATTAAAGGAAAACCTTTGAAAAGGAAAACCTTTGAAAAAGACCCCAAACCCAATAGAAAAACAAGAAAATAACACACAAACACAGTCGCAAAAATACTAAGCCTGATAGACAGTACTGGAAGGACAGAGGTTGGAGAACATGAAAGAAAAAAAAATGGAATCTGAGGAAACTTGTCTGTACTCCCCTTGATGTCCCAGGTTCTCGTGACCTATCTCCGTTTTCCGTGGCTGCTGAGGTAGATTTCCGTTGTCTCTGGCCGTTGGTGGAGCAGATCCTTATCTCTGATGAGAAATCAAGACCACCTTTAATCATTGGACTGTTCGCGGGAAGAAAACAAAACTGACACACAATTCAGCTAAGGACGTTTATCGTTTTTGAGGCGTTCTCTTGCCATCTGATGATTTGATTTACATCACGTGATATGGGAGCTGCACGAAAACTTACAGCTATCCTGATTGACACAGCAGTGGCTTTGTAATGAATTCCTTCCACACTGGCTTTCTGTATGGATAGAGAGAGTGTTTAAATGTGAGCGCGTACTCTGTGTATGTGTCTGTGTGCGCGTGTGTGCGTGTCTGTGTGTGTGTGAGAAGGCGAGAGACAGCGAGAGAGAACCTGTGTATGCGTGTGTGTGTGTGCCCACGTGCACAAGCGCGCGCTTTTGTGTGCGTGCGAGTGCGAGTGCACCCTTTGTGAGCATGGGTGCATGTGCCTGTATGCAATTGCGTCTATGGTAGTGTGAGCGCATGTGTGTCCACTTATGTATGCACACGCATATTGATGATTGTGGCGAGGGGCGTGGTTAGGGAAAACAGTAGTATTAGAATTCATAATAACCTTGTCCGTATCGAAACAATTTATGAAAGTCCCTTTATAGAAATGATGGGTCAGCGCTTAATTCAAGTTGAACTTCCGACATCTTTATGCCTGAATTTAACAACTTTAACTATTGCAGAAAAGTCAACTCCTGGAGGGGAAGGCAAGAGAGAGAGAGACAGAGACAGAGAGAGACAGAGAGAAAGAGAGAAGAGAGAGAGAGAGAGAGATGGTAATGATAATGGTCATGTTGCTTATAGCCCAGCCGACCGCAAAAGGCCATACCAGGGCTGTCACCATGCTGAAGTCAACTTACCAGTCGTTACATAAAAAACCATTCGCACACCCCTTTAAAACACACCTTGTAGCCCCGAGTTCAGCTCGTCTACATATTTAATGATGTTCTGTCCATGGAGTCATGTCCTTGGTGAGCAGATTGGTTGTCCAGCACAGAGCAATGCAATGGTCTCCTGTTGGACTGGTGGGGATCTCTGGAAAGTGGCCAGCCATGTGATCTGCCAAACACAAAGACTTTGATTAAATTCTGAAGGAAAAGAAACTTGAGGTCAAGAAATATCGTGTCAAGCAGACACACAAGTCTTTAAGGTAGTTCTAATTACACACACACACACACACACACACACACCACACACACACACACACACACCATACAAACACATGCCGTGCACCATGGCTCTTGATAGACACTAACCCGTAGGAAAAGAGGCTATTATAACGATGTGACTGAAGCCTTAGCTCTAGGAAAGACAATCGCATGAAGAAAGGACTGTAATTTTGAAAGTGATTCTGCCAATTAACACAAGAGGGGACACTAATCCTCGTATGATCAGAGGGGAACAAATCTTATCCCAGAAAAGGACTGTAAACCCTATGGAAGAAAAATGCTAAAGCCTCTGTTAAATGCGAAAGGCGGCCATAACCCCCTTAGAAAGGAGACTGCCATTTTCAAATAACGGCCCTAATCCTAATGAAAGGGACTCCTGTAAAAAGAGACTCAATCGATATACATTCTTAAATTCTGTAGAAACAAGACATTAAATCATACTAAAAGCTGACAATGTTCAGAAATAAGGACACTAGTTACTACGAAAGGAAGACACTAATCAAGAAAAGAGGGCAGTAATGCTTGTGAATTGAGGAAACTAAACCTCTGGAAGGGCGACACAAGCCACCTGAAAGACACAAGCCTATGAAAGAACACTACACAGGTGGATGCTAAACCCCATGACAGGATACACAAATTGTCAGATGAAACTAGTTTCTATGAACGAAGCCCAGTACAATCTAAGACAGGATGCACATTTTTACCGTAATTACCATATCGCATGTTCTGTTGATCAAAGGACACTCGGATCAGGAGGTACCAGGTGCGCACTAGGAATACTTCAGGAAGAGGTTTCAAGACTTCCTCAAGACCTTTGCAGCTCAGCCTCAAAAGATCTGAAAACATGCGTCCATGTTCCAGATCCCCCGACTTATGAGAGACCTGCTACATGGCTGGAGTCAATCTTTCATACCTTTCCCAAAACGTATTCCCTCTGGTACCCCCTGTTTTTGTGTCCTTCGTCCACAGCGCACTGACCTAGGAAACAAGAACAGCTAGAGAAAGATCAACACTTTTAATCTTGTGAAAAGAAGACTGAGCCCTGCAAAGACAGACAAACTCATTGAAAAAGTGGTGGACATGAACATATGAAATGAAGACGGTAATCCTTTTGAACGATGGTGATACTGACCCCATGAAAGGAGATTAAGCTGTATGTAACGAGGACACCAAAGGCTACAGAGGCCAGTGAGCCATTATGGGACCAAGGCACTAAATCCTTTGAGAAAAGACATTCATTTATGTGGAAGGAAATACTAAACCTATGAAAGCACATAAAACCACGTAGAACAACAGGAGGATGTGAAAGGAAGACACAAATTTCTATGCAAGGAAGGTTATAAATCCAGTGAAAGGAGGGCGCTAAATCCTGTTTAGGAAAACGACATTAAGCCCTATGAAAGGACAGTGATGAAAGAACTGGATGCTGTACTCTCTGGAAAGAGGACACTAAACTCTATGAAAAGAGGATGGTAACCTTCATGAAAGTGTACAACCCTATGAGAGGAGCACACTATGTATACAATGATAAGAATATCAAATTCTAAGAAAAAGGAACGCTCAACCCTGTAAACTAAAAGGTATCAAACCCTACAAAGAATTCTGATGTCGACTATTACTGTGTCAGACTTTCAATGGGTTATAGGATACTCACATCAGAAGGTATCAACGCGCACAAGATAAAAAAAAATTCAGGACGAGGAACGAAGACTTCCTCAGCAGCTCGGCCTCTGAGGGACCCGATACCAACATTTTTTTTTTTTTTAGATTATTTCAGAGGATACCGACATACAAAAACGAGCCACATTGATAAAACAGGACACTTAGCCTGGAAAAGTGAAAAACATTAACTCCTTGGAAAGAGGAAGAAAAACATAACGAATGAAGACACATAAACTTGAGAATGACGGCACTTAAAATGCCTATGAAATGGACAATGAGATTGGAAGAGAAGACACAAAGTCCTGTGTATGAAGATAACAGTGAATCCTGATAGAAAATGACATGTTCATTAAAAAAAAAACCCTTTAAAAAAGAAAACCTTAGAAAAAGACCCCAAACTCAACAGAAACAGAAAATAAGACACTAACTCAGTCGCAAAATTACTAAGCCTGATAGATAAGAGACAGCACTGGAAGGACAGGAGGTTGGAGAACATTAAAGAAAAAAATATGGAATCTGAAAAACGCTTCTCTGTACTCCCCTTGATGTCCCAGGTTCTCGTGACCTATCTCCGTTTTCCGTGGATGCTGAGGTAGATTTCCGTTGTCTTTGGCCGTTGATGGAGCAGATCCTTATCTTTGATAATGAGAAATCAAGACCACCTTTAATTATTGGACTGTTCGCGGGAAGAAAACAAAACTGACACACAATTCAACTAAGGAAGTTTAACGTTTTTGAGGCGTTCTCTTGCCATCTGATGATTTGATTTACATCACGTGATATGGGAGCTGCACGAAAACTTACAGCTATCCTGATTGGCACAGCAGTGGCTTTGTAATGAATTCCTTCCACACTGGCTTTCTGTATGGATAGAGACAGTGTTTAAATGTGAGCACGTACTCTGTGTATGCGTGTCTGTGCGTGTCTGTATGTATGCGAGAGGGAGAGATCGAGCGAGACAGAACGTGTTGTGTATGCGTGTGTGTGTGTGTGCCCACACGCACGAGCGTGCGCTATTGTATGCGTGAGCGAGTGCGTGTGCATTCTTTGTGAGCATGGGAGCATGTGCCTGTATGTAACTGCGTCTATGTTACTGTGGGCGCATGTGCGTCCACTTACGTATATGCACACTGATGATAGTGACGAGGGGCGTGGTTAGAGAAAGGAGAGAAGTAGGCTTAGTATTAAAATTCATAACCACCTTGTCCGTATCGAAGAAATAAAGTGTCCCTTTCTAAAAATGATGTGTCAGCTTTTAATTCAAGTTGAAGTTCTAACATCTTTCGGCCTGAATTTAACAACTATTGCAGAAAAGTCAACTCCTGGAAGGGAAGCGCAGAGAGAAGAGAGAGAGAGAGAGAGAGAGAGAGAGAGAGAGAGAGGAACGCGCACACACACACACACTGGAATAATGGTCATGTTGCTTATAGTTCAGCTGACCGCAAAAGGCCATACCAGGGCTGTCACCATGCTGCAGTCAACTTATTACATATTTAAAAAAAAGCATTCACACACCCCTTTAAAACACACCTAGTAGCCCCGAGTTCAGCTCGTCTACGTATTCAATGATGTTCTCTCCATGGAGTCATGTCCTTGGTGAGCAGATTGGTTGCCCAGCACAGAGCAATGCAATGGTCTCCTGTTGGACTGGTGGGGATCTCCAGAGACCGGCCAGCGCTATGATCTGCCAAACACAAGACTTTGATTAAATCCTGAAGGAACAGAAGTCGCTAAAACTTTGAAGTCAAGAAACCGTGTCACGCAGACACAAAAGCTTTTAAGGTAGTTCTAAATACGCCAGCCACACGCACGCACGCACGCGCGCGCGCACACACACACACACACACACACGCACGCATACGCACACACACACACACACACACACGCACGCACGCACACACACACACACGCCATACAGACACACACGGCATGCGCCACAGCTCTTGATACAAGACACTAAACCGTAGGAAAAGAGACTACTATAAACCATGTGACTGAAGCCTTAGCTCTAGAAAAAAAAAACTACATGAAGACAGGACTGTCATTTTGAATGTGATTCTGTCACTTTATGTAAGAGGGGGACACTAATCATCGTATGATCATAGAGCAAATCTTATCACAGAAAAGGACTGTAAACCCTATGGAAGAAAAATGCTAAAGCCTCTGTTACAGTGACAGTAAATCATGCGAAAGGGGGCCATAACCCCCTTATGAAAGGAGACTATGCCATATTCAAACGAGGACCCAAATCCTAATGAAAGGGGACTCCTGTGAAAAGACTCAAACCGATATTAAACATTCTGAAACTCTGTGGAAACAAGACATACCGTACTAAAAGCTGACAATGCTCAGAAACGAGGACACTAGTTGCTATTAAAGCAGGACACTAATCATGGAAATCTGACAGTAAAGCTTGTGAAAAGAGGAAACTAAACCTCTGGAAGGATGATACAAGCACCTAAAAGACGCTTGACCCTATGAAAGAACACTGCACAGGTGGATGCTAAACCCCATGACAGGACACACCAATTGTCAGATGAAACTAGATTCTATGAACGAAGCCCAGTACAATCTATGACAGGATGCACATTTTTACCGTAACTACCATATCAAGTGTTCTGTTGATCAAAGGACACTCGGATCAGGAGGTACCAGGTGCGCACTAGGGAATACTTCAGGAAGAGGTTTCAAGACTTCCTCAAGACCTTTGCAGCTCTGCCTCAAAAGATCTGAAAACATGCGTCCATGTTCCAGATCCCTGACTTACGAGACTTGCTACATGGCTGGAGTCAATCTTTCATACCTTTCCCGAAAAGTATTCCCTCTGGTACCTTCTGTTTTTGTGCCCTTGGTCTACAAGCACACTGACTTAGGAAGCTAGAACAGCTAGAGAAAGAACTCTCTTAATCTTGTAAAAAGAAGACTGAGCCCAGCAAAGAGAAATTTACTCGGTGAAAAAGTGGTTTACATGAACGTATGAAATGAAGACAGTAATTCTTTTGAACGATGGTGATACTAACCCCATGAAAGGAGATTAAGCTCTATGTAACGAGGACACTAAAGACTACAGAGGAGGACAGTGAGCCATTATTGGACTAAGGCACTAAAATCCCTTGAGAAAAGAGGACACTAAATTTGTGGAAGGAAATACTAAAACCATGAAAGCACATAAACCTGTGGAACAAAGGAAGACACAAAATTCTACGTAAGGAAGGTAGTAAATCCAGTGAAGAATGATATCAAATTCTAAGAAAAGAGAACGCTCAACCCTGTAAACTAAGGGTGTCAAACCCCATAGAAGAATTCGGATGTCGACTATAATCATGTCAGACTTTTAATGGTTTGTAGAACATCCAGATCAGAAGGTACCAACGCGAACAAGAAACCAAATTCAGGAAAGGATCAAAGACTTCAACAACTCGGCCTCTGAGGGATCAGATACTTTTTTTTTTAATTCTTGTTTCAGAGAATGCTGATATACAGAAAAAAAACGAGCCACACTGATCAAACAGAAGGACTCTTTAGCCTGGGAACGTAAAGGACATTACATCCTTGGAGAGGGAAGAAAAACACTACGAACCAAGACACAAACTTGAGAATGATGACACTAAAACTGCCGATGAAAGGGACAATAAGATGGAAGAGACGACACAAAGTCCTGTGTATGAAGACAACAGTAAATCCCGATTGAAAATAATGTTCACTGAGAAAAAAAAAACCTTGAAAAAAGGCCCCAAACCCAACAGAAAAACACGATTCTAAGACACTAGCTCAGTGGCAAAATTCTAAACTGTGACATATGAGAGACAATACTGGAAGAAGGACGGGAAAAATGAAAGAAAAAATATGGAATCGGAAGAATACTGTCTATACTCCCCTTGATGTCTCAAGTTCTTGTGACCCGTCTCCGTTTTCCGTGGCTAGTGAGGTAGGTTTCCGTTGTTTCTGGCCGTTGATGGAGATCTCATCTCTGTTGATGAGAAATCAAGACCACCTTTAATTACTGGCGTGTCAGCGGGGAAAAAAAACTGACACACCCAATTCAGCAAAGGCAGTTTAACGTTTTTGAGGCGTTCCCTTGCCATCTGATAATTTGATTTACATCACGTGATATGAGAGGTACATGAAAGCTTCCTGCCATCTTACTGGCACAACAGTGGCTTTGTAATGCATTCCTCCCACACTGGCTTTCTGTATGAAATGAGGTGAGTGTTTGAGTGTGAATGCGTACTGTGTGTGCGCGTCACAGAGAGAGAGAGAGAGAGAGAGAGAGAGAGAGAGAGAGAGAGACAGACAGACACAGAGACAGAGACAGACAGAGACAGAGAACGTGTTGTATCTGCGTTTATGTGTGTGCCCACGTGCATGATCTTGTGTGCATGTGCGAGTGCTAGCGCGCGATTTGAGTGCATGCATGCATGTGCCTGTGTGCGATTGCGTCGATGTAAGTGTGGTGCATGTGCGTCTGTTCACGTATGCACATGCATATTGATGATAGTGGCCAGGGGCGTAGCTGGAAAAAGGAGAGAACATACCAGGGCTGTCACCACGTTGAAGTCAACTCGCCATTCATTCACACAACCCTTTAAAATATACCTTCTAAAACCACAACTGAAATTTTGTTAAAAAATCTTTCTACTGTAAAATCTTACATCACATGAAAAATGTTAATCTCTTTCAGAAATTCCAAGATCACATCCGGTGGAACATTTCTGAACAAGGTTTTCATGGAGTCTGCTGTAAAATGTTTTTGTCTCGCATCACAGAAGTCCCAACAATCTAAAACAATGCTTCCCTGCGAGTGGTACACAACATGGGATGCACCACGGAGCTTCTTCACTTTTTAAAAGATACGAATCGTTAAAAACGAACGGCCAGTGTGCAGCCGGCATAAAACCGTTTCTTCTTTGCGACCACCAGTCGTAGATAACATTTTAGGTTTTGACGGATCTGGAAAAGTTTGTTATCCGTCTGTGTATTCCAGTCCTGCCAAAAGTCATAATCATCAACTTTCGGTTTCAAATCTGAGTAGGGGGCAGATATGTTGGACAGTTTCTTCGTTGTGGCATTCGTGGCCAAACAATCAGCAGCCATTTCATTTCCTTGAATGCCAACATGACCGGGAACTTATGAAAGAACAATGTTGTAACCTTCCGCTTTCAAAGAGGTAAAAAGGTTTTTTAAAGCTTCAAGTTCAGGATGATGAGGTTTACGGCCAGCTATGGCCTCCAAAGCTGGCAGCGAATCTGACAAAATCAGAAGGTACTTGTTTATAGATTGAGATATCTTCAGTGCTAGAAACAAAGCTGTAACTTCAGCAGAGTAAACAGAAGTAGCTGACAGAACATGTTTTGATATTTGAGACGGAGCACCTTGGCAATAGGCTGCACAAGCCACTCCGCTTTCGGACTTTGAACCATCAGTAAAATGCATTCAGAATGGATGGGAATTTTGTGCAGAGATCGGCAAACAATGCCTTGTGTGCCTGAGAACTAGTGGACTCTGCGAAAAGCAGCAAGATCAAAGCGGATTGCTGGTGTGAAGAAGGTCCATGGAGGCTTATCTGGAAATTTGGAGAAGTCAGACACAACTCCTAGATCAAGACCTACATTCTGCGCATGAGGCTCCATACGAAGTCCAAACGGAGGAATTCAGTTTGGATTTTTTTCAACTTTACTTTGAAACTGAGGATTAACGACACAGTCATAAAGCCGGGTTTTCCGGTTCAGAGAACTGTCCGAGATAGTAATTAAAGAATAGTGTCAGCCTGCGGTTGCATAATGAGGGTTCATCTGCCTCTGCACACAGGCTGTACATAGGGGTGGTGCTCCAAGAGAGAGACGAAACCCTTGACGATGAATAGGAGCCAAGAGTTTCAGATAAGATGGTCTTGCAGAGCCGTACACAACACAACCATAGTCCAGTTTGTGCGTATACAACAATAATTTTTTCGCAGAAATTTTAAGACACAGTTCGTAATACTTGAATAGATGACACAGGTTCCTGATTTCAATATACTAGTGTTCATGAAACTTAGATTAGTTGTGAAAGTTAAACCGAGTAGACAACGGGTGGGTGAATTCATTGAAGACTATGGGGCACAACTCTGGTATGTAGAATGTACTGGGTGATGAATTCCATTTTGGTTTTCTATGTCCAAATTTTAATAGCCATTGAAGCATGTTTACCACACCAAAAATTGTTTTCGCAAACTCGTAAAATTTGTATTCAATAAATTTTTTTTTTTAGAGTAAACACGTCTCTTCCATTAGAATACGCTAAACATATGAACTCAAAACCAAAAAAAAAAAATTGTGCAATTTTCTCCGTCTCCCGTTCGGTTTTGTCACAATTCATGCAGCATTTCTCTAATTTGCATATATGGATTCATCCTCCATTACCCAATGAAGTATTACGGGATTTAATGCTTTAAAGTTTGAACTCTGTGTGCGGGCACGCGCGCGAGCGTTTGTATGTGTGTGCGCGCGCGCGCGCTCATGTGCGTGGGGATGGGTGTGTAGGTGTGCGCGAGTGTGCATGCGGGCGGGCGTTTGAATGCATTAGTGTATGCCTGCGTATGGCGCGCGCGCGCGCGCGTGTGTGTGTGTCCGTACGTGTGTGCGTGTCGGAATTTGTACGCATATTTTATTTGTATGTATGTTGTATGAGCGCGTATCTGTATGTCCGCATTTGTGCGAATGAGTGTGGGTGTAGGGTGTGTGTGTGTGTGTGTGTGGGGGGGGGGGGGGGGTGTTTGTGTGTGTGCATGCGAGCGGGCGCTTGAATGCATTAGTGTGTGCAAGTGTGTGTGCGTGCTCGCGGCTCGCGGCGCGCGCGTGTGTGTGTGTGTGCGCGTCTGTGTGTGTGTGTGTGTGTGTGTGTGTGTGTGTGTGTGTGTGTGTGTGTGTGTGTGTGTGTCGAAATTTGTGCGCACATTTTCATTTGTATGCATGTCTGTAGGAGCGCGTATCTGTACATCCGTGCATTTGTGCGAATGTGTGGGCGCGCGTGTGCTTTGTGTGAGAGAGAGAGAGAGAGAGAGAGAGAGAGAGAGAGAGAGAGAGCATCCGTGGTGCATGTATTGCGTGCGTGCGTGCGTGCGTGCGTGCGGTTGTGTGCGCGTGTGTGCGCGCGCGTGTTTGTGTCAGCGTGCGCGCGCGCGTGCAAACTGACTGGCTGTTTGGTTCATTTTTCTGTTGACTGTTCAGTTCATTTTTCTGTTGACTGTTCCTCCACGCTGACGGATTTTGGAGCTAAATGAATATGGCCAACAAGTCAATGACGGGTAATAGAATAAGCCAAAACACATACATGTCTGCGGTTGTGTTTAGCTACTACTTGTTTTACATCATTTACGAATCCAACATCATGTCTGTGCATTCATGTAACAGAATATTGTCATACCTCTACCCCGTTTTTATTATTACCAAAGGTTCGATTTAATAACGCATTAATTTGACCCGTTATTTCCCTTGAAAAGTGAAAGAACGGTTTTGTGAACGCGTCTTACCTGTACCCATATGTGGAAGTCTGAACGCCGTCATCTTGTACCTCGTGTGGCAGTCTCATCTTGTTTTGAGCGTGACAGGCTCTTCGCCGACATGTTCCTGGCTGAAAGGCTCTTCTGCTGACATCTTGTTCCTCTTGGTCATCTCCCTGGCTGCTGTACTTTTGCTTCGTGGTGCTCTTGGTTTTGGTTGTCGCCCTTCTTCCCTGAAAAGTTGTCTTCTCTGTCCCCACCAGGTTGTCTCCAGCCCCATCGATCCCCGACTTCTGTTATACGCATACACATCAATGTTCACATGAAGTTATGACAAATTACAGTCATACAGAAGTACAAACAGAACAAAGTGTGCACTGTGGGTCTCTTTAAAGGTAATGTAAACTTTTTTTTCAACTGAATTACTGCAGGGGCTGCCTGGGTAAACTCAACTTATGCAAAGATAGATCAGAGAAGTCCTCCCATGATTAACAATTGAAATCAGTGATCCCCACCCCGCTCTCCCCCCTTTCGGACGTATACACTGCCACTGGCAGTCTAAAATCCTTCGGGAATTCTCTGGAGCCAGTGACCTTTCCAGCAAACCAACCACATGGCCCTGAACGTTTCTGTGATTTTACTGGTGTTAACATTAAAGCATAAAAGCAATTTTAAAGGCACAGCTGAGGCGTTTTATGCAGCACACGCTGGCGTTCCAGTTCCTATTTTTATTACCTCAGTGTGGCGCTATCTTGAACGCATTAGGTAGCTTATGCTTCTTGACGGTGTTTTTTGCTTGATTTTTTTTTTAATAATTCAAGATAATACGCAATGAATATATAAGTAGTCTTTTAATCATCATCGTAGGACCTTTTAATACTGTGCAAAAAAGACAAAATGTCAACACAAGAGAAAGAGAGAGAGAGAGAGCAATTTAGGCTGGAGAGGCGGGGAGCGGGGGGGGGGGGGGGGGGGGGGTTGCCCGGAACCAGCTCCCAGCAACCTATCCCAATCTTGTTGGGCTGGCAAGAATACATTGCCAAGATGCTCCCCATCCGCCTCCTCCCCCATCCGCCTCCCCTCCCCCCACTTGGGAGGGATCCCCAAGCCCCATTTAGAAGCCTGCTCTCTTCTCATGCTACTTATCCGGTCCTAATATTAATCTACTACTCATTGGGGGGGGGGGGGGGGGGACAAACGCAGGCATTTCCTCCTTAAAAGACTGGCAAACACTACAGAGGAAAAGGACGAGAAAGAAGTGAGCGTTAAATGTATATATCTCTCTCTCTCACACTCACACACACACACACACACGCACGCACGCACGCACACACACACACACACGCACGCATACGCACACATACATGCTGGAGAACGTGTGAAGAAAGCAGCTGCGCAGCCCCATCAGCAGTAAGAACAGTTGTGAATGGAACAAACATTACGTTCTGGGATCACTGTTCAAAACCCCACTATGCAACTTTCCATCTAGACTTCGCTTCATTTTTCGTCTGATTTTAAGGCCAGTGTAAGTAAACCGTAAGCATGTGTTCTCTTGGCATTTATAGAACATTTACGGCGCCTTCCAATCAATCTGACGAGGAACAAAATGACTATATTGAGAAAATATATCTGAAAGCAAGCGTGTGTGTGTGTGTGTGTGTGTGTGTGTGTGTGTGTGTGTGTGTGTGTGGAGAGAGAGAGAGAGTGAGTGAAACGGGATGGGTTGGGGCTTGGAAAAGAAAAAAGGAATACCTTTCCAATCTTTCTTTTGGCATGAGAATTCAGATATGACGGTGAAAAAAAATCGTTAACTTTGCAAATGCAAATTTAAAACAAATTCACCCATGCTCCATTCCATTATTTAGGTTTGGAAATTCCCACCTTGATATGGAGGGAAAAAAGCAAATGATTTGAACGGAACACGGCAGCGAAAAGGAGGGATACCTTTTCAAACCCCTTTCGTTGGCATGAATATTCTGGACAAGATGGTGAAAAGAGTTTAGCTCAACTTTGCAAATGCAAAATGAAAACAATTCTACCCATGCTGAATTCCATCATTCAGATTTTTACATTCCCACCTTAGGTCAAGATGGGTGGGGTTAAGATAGCGGATGAAGCGGGGTAAGGGGATAGGGAGGGGGTGGGAGAGGCGTGGGTAAATCGAGCTAGCCTGATGTGCAAAGATTATGCTCGAATGAGCATGCGCGTGCCGACTATTTGTTACCTCACTGTCCACTACGTCATTCAAATTATTGGTCACCCTCTTAACCTTCTCCAGCAAATCTCAGGTTTCGAGCCCACCACCCCCTCCTCCCGTACTCTACGTTTTGTCGCCTTCGAAATAGTTCCCATCCAAAATCAGCGTGAATTTGATTTAGAGGAAGATTTCCTTTTGTAACCCCTTCCCACACAAAACGTTTTGGGCCAACACAAAGGACAGTTAAGACGCCGAACACTAGACATGAGGACACATTCATTCGTACTCAGTTTTGATAAATAGCCGAATTATTTCTTGTTGAGAAGCTCCTGACAAGAAGGTGGCGGGAAGGTGTATGAAATTAAATCTTTGGTTGTTTCGAGAACATTGAATCTTCTACAAAATTAACGCATAATTTGGTATAATCCAATTACTGGATTTTTTTTTTTTTTTTTTATACGAAAAGCTTTCAAAGAGAAGTTGGCAACATAGTTTGAATAAGGGGAGGGGGGGATGTCTCCTAAATTTCAGGTTTCCAGTAAACAGGGAAATGTTATGAACCGTATACGGGTGGATTATGCACTGTCTACCTCGCCAATTAACACAAATACATTTACTCACCGGCCAAGTCCTGGCTTTCCAACATGGCGAGAAGGCGCACCCCAGCAAGTTTGAGCTGAAGGGTGATAACGCGTTCACACGACCAGACAACGCCCGCTGGACGGAAAGAAACCATGTGATGCTCGCTCATTGGGCGGCGAGAAACCATGTGATACCACAAACTCGCAAAGCGTTTGTTTCACGTGCGCGTCGTGCTGGAGACTCAAAGACCCTCTTGGCAAGTTCCCTGATACACACACACACACACACACACACACACTCACTCCCCCCTCCTCTCTCTCTCTCTCTCTCTCTCTCTCTCTCTCTCTCTCTCTCTCGCACACACACACACACACACACACACACACACACACAATCCATACGTGCCCGTCTTTCACAATAATCGTTACCACTCTGAATCATGATGGCTCATTCTGGTTCACTCCGGAATATTTGATATCAGCCCACGTCACTACGACCTCTCTGGATCACTAAGCATCTACTGTTAAGTCTGGGTCATGATACCCGATCATGGGTCTTCTGAAGTTTAACCTTGATCTGGGTCAGTTAACTCATTTGGGGTTACATGATCTGTAACC
>CM065723.1:49403037-49425537 GCA_033310375.1 Conus canariensis | reverse complement strand
AACCTGGTGAAGTGGGGGAAAACAGACGATCCTGCATGCCCCCTCTGCCATGAAAAACAAACAGTGGAGCATGTCCTAAGCTCATGTAAAGTAGCCCTGGCTCAAGGAAGGTACACATGGAGGCACAACCAAGTGCTCAAAGAAATTGTACAAGTAGTCTGGGCTAGTACCAACACCACAAAAGGGAAAATCAGGACTCCAAAAGCACCCGCAACATTCTTCACGGCAGGAGGCAGCAAATCATGGCCAAGAACAACAGTGCCACTCGAAACATGCAGGCAGAGTCTGCTGGACGGGGCAGATGACTGGGAGTGCACTGCAGACCTCCCAGAATGGAAGAGTCACCCAGAGATCATCAGCAAGAGTGGCATGAGACCAGACATAGTAGTCCACTCTAAGTCAACCAAGCAGCTGATCATGATCGAGCTCACGGTGCCATATGAGAACAGAATGGAGGCAGCTCAAATCTACAAGACTGAAAAGTATGCTGATCTGGCAAACAGCCTGAGGAGAGAAGGCTATCAGGTCAAAGTCCTCACTGCAGAAATTGGAGCTAGGGGGTTTGTAGGAACTCTGCATACAGCCTCATGAAACAGCTCTCAGTTGCAGGGAAGGAAAAAACCAGAGCCCTGAAAGCAATGGCAGAAGCGGCAGAGAGGTGTTCAAGCTGGATCTGGTCAAGGAGGAACAAAAGTGAACTTCATAAGGCTTAATTTCCCTACAAATATCAGGTGTCCCTGTGGCTCAGTGGTTAAAGCGCGAGTCATTAAGTGGAAAATGAGCATGTCCAGAGGGTCATGGGTTCGAATCCCAGCCATGGCTCGTCCCAAGATGGGAAAAAAAGGGGCAGCAGAGGGACATCCGGAGTCATGAACCGGGTGTGGCCCAACCCCCCTAGAGTGTCAGGAGATAAGGGCCGAAACACTTGCTTGAAGGGGGCTTCTCTTCTGAGGACTCTCTGCTGCCACGCTCTCCACGAGTTTCTTTCTACTACTTGTATCTCTCTAACGAGTGCGGTTTATCTTGAAAAATGCCTTCTTTTTTTTTGGTCATGATCGAGATCTCCACAGTCTCTAGCACCAAACGTGACAGCCACCTTTGTTACCGTCAGTCCGGAAGACGAGGTAACAGGAGGAGGAGTCAATATCAAGTCAATGAGATAGGTCTCAATCATGGTGTCCTATGCATAAATTTTCTGCATAATTATGCCAGTTGCCACAATTGGACCTTATGCTGGCTTAATGAAGTCTTCTGCATTCCACTTACTGTGTGAAGGACAGTCGATTAACTTTACTGGCTGACCGAATCCCCAAGAGGATAGTTGTTTTGTGACGAAACCTATTATTTGAATGTCCGAAACTGTCTACATTCACCAGCTGTTTGCTTTCAATGCTGAGGCAGCACTCTGTAGGTAGACAGCATCATCCTTTGCAAGGGGTCAGTCCAGTCTGACAGCGTGGATTCTTCTGCCAACACCTGTCTGTGGGCCTTTCTGTTCATTGATCACCAAGGCACTGTGGAGATGTCTTCTGTGCTGAACCTTCCACAGTCGTAGTCTCCAGTTGAGGGCATCTTCGGTCAAACAGCAGGTAGTCATGAACCTTCACAACACACAACAGGATCCACATCAACAAAAGGTTGAAGGACACAGCGGTGCGAGGATTCAACTTTTCATTCACGCCCGCAGAAGTATGAAACTTTAGTTCAATTTTCAAATAAAAAATGCCATGGCTGTTTGTGTAGTCAGCTTTTAAAGAGGTTTTCATAAATACATACCGCATAGCTTACACAAGCTTCTCGTGTGTTGGTATTTGTAGCTATTTTGTTAGGGATTTCCAATACAGAGAAGAATGGCCCATGGTCAAAGGTCTAGAGTGTTTGCATGTGGAGCTGACGGTCGTGAGTTCGAACCACTCGTGATTTTTGCGAACCCTCTCTGACTGCCTAGCAGTGAATCAGTACCTAATGCAGGTCAGGGAGGGTTAGGGCGACAGAAAGAGAGGGATGGGCTCAGCCTTCCATAAAGCAGTGCCCTGAATAAGGTGAGTCTCCATCAGTTCACTGCTCCTGCCACCATCAGACTATGGGACATGGCCTTAATGTAAGAGGGTCGGGGGAATGCAAACCACCGTGTAAACCACCAGGGATGTATCCGCTAACATTACTGAAACCCGTGACAAACTGAACGCGGAGTGTCTGGGTTGTATTGGAGGGCTAAGGCAATTGAGTGGCTGAGGCCTCCCTGACAGGTGAGACTTGACGTCATCTCAGGTGAGAATGAGTAAGAGAGCTGGGATGATAAGTCCATGTCAGTGTACGGGACGGCGATACGCAGAGAGAGAGAGAGAAAGCATGTATCTGTAGTTGTACCGGTCCTTCATTTACACTATGTCTTCATGGCTTTTATGCTAAAACGCATCACATGAAAATTGATATTTTCTATGACTAAATTATTACTCACACATCATAATTAATACACATGCCCTAGACTTGCATTGTTATGGTCCATAGCGTAACAATCTTTTCTTCTCCATCTTTCGTCCCATTATTCCATAACTATAATACATAGTTCACTGGCCTTTCCCATCTTGTGCCCCTTTCTCCCACACTGACACACGACCTGTTCTGTCCCATGCTCTGTCCCTTAATGCCCTGCTAATGATATAAACTGTAACCACCTCTCTTGTTCATTTTTTATACCTTCATTCCATACTAGTGGTATGCAGCCAAGCAGCCTGTTCATTTCCATCATTTGTCCCTTTATTGCATACTAGTGGTATACAGCCTAACGGCCTTTTTCATTTCCATCTTTTCTCTCTGGCCTTTTCATTTCCATCTTTTGCCCCTTTACTCCATAGTAGTGGCATGCAGCCTAACGGCCTTTTCATTTCCATCTTTTGACCCTTTACTCCATAGTAGTGGCATGCAGCCTAACGGCCTTTTCATTTCCATCTTTTGTCCCGTTATTACATACTAGTAGTATGCAACCTAGCGGCTTTTACATTTCCATCTTTTCTCTCTGGCCTTTTCATTTCCATCTTTTGTCCCTTTATTCAATCCTAGTGGTATGCAGCCTAACGGCCTTTACTTTTATATCTCTTTGTCTCTTTATTCCTTTTTAATGGTATGCAGCCTAACGGCCTTTTCTTTTCCATCTTTTGTCCCTTTATTCCATGCTCATGTGTCATGTGAATGAGGAAAAAGTGATGTGAATGGAAAAGTTTCGTATCAATTAAGAGATTTTGTAATTTTTGCAATTGTGGAATGGAACCTACGGGTTTGATGCTTTTTTTGTATTCATGGAGTGCAACCGCCAGTGATGCGGAAGAGTAGGACGCTGAGTGGATTGTGAAGTGTGTTCACCCAATGTGAGGAAGGGTGGAAGATTATTGTTACTTCAGAGGAGCTCTGGACACAGACATAGGAGGATGTCTGATTGTAACCCTCGTTGGGTTTAACATAGTTAGGACAAGGATTGTCCTATGCAACCCTGGGTTGGGTGTGCTATATAATTGGACTGGTTTGTCCGATGCAACCCTGGTTTGGGTGTGCTTACCCTTGGTTGGTGTAATATGCCTGGCGTGGCAAGTTCACTCGAGTATAGAGTGTAGATGTAGACTTGAAGTCTACTAGGGTAGGCTTGTCGCTTATTCCCTAGAAGGTGAGTACCAGTTGGGGTTGTAAACTGGTTAAAGCAATTACAGTAAAGGTGTAATTGTAATGATAACAGAAGTTTGATAATTATACAGATTTGATGATATTGCGCTATTTGGGAAAAAGAGAAAGATGAACGTTGAACGCGAAAAGAGAAGAATTGAAAAATAAATAAATAAAATATTATTGTATAAAGATTTCTTTCTGTACCCCAACTGTAGGTAGGAATAGGTTGGTGGAACAAGACTCATGTGAGTATTCTATATTGATCTTGGAGTGAATGTGGACGGAGTTAAAAAGGAGCTATGAATAATAAGAGAGAAAGAGAAAGAATAAGTAAAATTCTTTTTTAGAGGTTAACCCTGGACCTAGGGTTTCGTTACAGAATCCCTCAGCGTCCAGTGGTGGTCCAGTGGTGGTCCAGTGGTGGTCCAGGCTTGAGCTGTATGAGCCTAGTGAGAGTCCAGGCTGTGGTGGTCCAGAGGTGGTACAGCCAAGTGAAAGAAAGCTCCTCGACAAGTCAAGATGACTTGTCTTTATTGATACTATTTAATATAAGAACTGATAGTGTAACATGTGTGTGAGTGTGTTGGATTTTTGGTAAAACTTTGAATATTGTATTATTGTTCCTATGTGGGGAATTATCTTGTGAAGAGAAGTAATTGTTGGAAAATGCAGTGAAATGCAAAGAAGAATTGAAACCCTTTTCTTTGTGAGTAAAGGGAGCGTTTTATAGAAAACTCAATCAATTGTGATAGTGCTCCTTTGGGTGAATGGAGTGATTGCGTGTTGTGTACGAAGTAAGCATACTGTGTTTGTGAATGCAAGTGTGTATGTTCACAAACATGGGTGTGTGACAGTGGTGACCCCGTCTTTGAATTTAGGTTAGAGTTTAATAGGATTTAATTTTTTGAGTGAGTACTGCTGCTAAAATATTGTTTTGAACCCCTTTGTAAAAATAAGAAAAATAGAAGTAAAATTACTCTGCCAAATTACAATTATAAAGATACTATTTTGTTCCCCTCTGCATTGCTGAATAATTGTTATATTTATTCATTTTCATTGGCATTTTCAATTTTGTTTTTCTTATCTATATTTATGGTGTGAGTCAATTGTTTATGTAATGTATACTTGTTCTTAGTATTCCCGTCTCCAGTTCTACGGGTGGTAGTTTCAATTAGTGGGCTACCTAAGGGTTCTTTTGCTCGGTCTTACTTTTCCTACTTTTTTCAAATTTTCGCCTCTCTTGGTTTCTGTCTCTATTCTAATTAAAATTCTCTTGATATTCTTTACAATAAGCTCCTCTCTAGTTTCAAGTTTAGGCGGGTTTTTTTTTGCTATTTTAAATAGGGTTTCTGATTAGTGTGTGTAAATGCTCCCTTTATTTTAAATGTTGTAAGGTTTAGTTGAAAATCTTTCTTGTAAAATTGTGTTTTTCCTGGCACATTCTTTTGGATTCCTTTTTGAAAACAGTGCTCTAATTTAGTTTAAAACAATAATAATAAAAAAATATTCTTAGCTTTTCTTGGTATTTCGGAAATCTTTCTCACAATTGTCTTTCAGAGCCATTTCTAAATTTACTTCTCACATTTTTTGGCCAACTAAATTAACTTAAATAAAACATTTTTTCAGTGAGGGTGCATTTCCATACTCAATCAAATTTTACTGGAAAAAAAATATTTTTTTCTGTCCCGTCATTGTTTTTTTTGGTTCTTTACAAATTTGAATGTTTTGAGCTCTGTATTCTAGTAATCAGTGCCAAGTAAGTTTAAATTGTTGTTCTATTTTAAATAGTGTTTTTATTTCACATCTTAATTTCTCTACCCCATTTGCACGCTGTGAGATTTCTTTAAGCGTTATCTACACTCATACAACATGACTGATACAGTAGATGATCAACAAATAGAGGAATTCCAATCCTTATTTGTGAAGGAGGATGAGGAAACGGTTCGTTTCAACCGATTTTTGTCCCAGGGACAGAAATTACAGTTGTCTGGTGATGCTTTAATGGCCTACATTGATCAGTGTGAAGAGCGTGCGCTCAGAGCGAAAGAAAGAGGAGAAGAAAGAGGCAGATGAGAGAGGCTTAGTAAAGCAGAGGCAGAAAAAGAAGATAAGATTAGGCAAGCAGAAGCACAGTTAGAGAAAGAGAAGGATAGACAAGCACAGTTAGAGAAAGAAAAGGATAGACAAGCACAGTTAGAGAAAGAAGAGAAGGATAGACAAGTACAGTTAGAGAAAGAAGAGAAGGATAGACAAGTACAGTTAGAGAAAGAAGAGAAGGATAGACAAGCACAGATAGAGAGAGAGGAAAAAATCAGGGCGCATGAACTTGAAATGAAAAGAACTGAAAGTCTTAATTTACTTGAAATGAGAAGATTGGAACTTGAACAAAAACGAGTGGAACTTCAGTTAAAGCAACAGGCTGTTCAACAATCTGCAAATGTAAATGTTTCTCAAACTGATGCTGTTCCTGTTCAGGGTGCAGGTAAGACTTCCTACATTCCCAAATTACCCCCTTTTGATGAGAATCGTGATGACATAGACTCTTTTCTTTTTAGGTTTGAAAACCATGCTTCATCATGTGGTTGGAGCAAGGACAAATGGACATTGTATGCTGCTTCCCTATTCAAGGGCACCGCATTATCTCTGTATCATAGTTTGGCAGTTCGTGATTCTCTCACATGGGAAGAACTGAAAGCTGAACTTTTGAAGAAGTTTCAATATACAGATGAAGGCTTTAGAGAAAAATTTCGTTCAGTTCGTCCAGAAAAAGGTGAATCATTTGCAGCTTTCCTTATTAGGACAAGTCATTTATTTGATCGTTGGGTTGAATTGTCCCAAACACAGAAAGAATATGCTGATTTGCGTGACTTGTTGTTACGTGAGCAGATTTTACAAAGCGTATCCAAAGACCTAACTATTTTTCTAAAAGAGAGATCTTGTAAAACTGCAGAGGATATGTGTAAGCTGGCAGATCAGTATCGGACTGCTCATCCGGAAAAGCATTTTTCCAGGAAATCTGACCGTGATGTGTTTGAGGCAAATGTTGCTTCAACAGGCCAGTTTGGTCCAGGTCGTTCTCAACCAAACAGGAGATATGGTCATAGAGGAGGCCAGAGTTTTTCTCAAAGACAGAATACAAACAGGAATAATGTACATTCCTATAATAACTGGCAAGAGAATAATTCTGGACAAACTTTTTCACAGGGTAATCCAAATGCAAGTCATTACCCAAGAGGATATACCAATTCTCGACGGACTGGTCAGTTTAGAGCTATTCGTGGCCGTGGACAATTTTCAAACCGTGGTGGTATTGATCATAGTACAGTACCAAATACAGTATCTGGTGCGGACAATGGTTGTTGGCACTGTTCTTGTATATTTCACAAGAAGAAAGACTGTCCTTTTCTAGCACAGGGTAATGTGTGCTTAGCAACAGATCCCAAGCAAACTACTAAAGATACTCAGCATGTTTTAGAGTCTGACACTGATGTTACAGGTCTACACATTGAATCGTGTACTGTCAATGGGTTTGGTGCTACACTGTTGAGGGATACTGGGTGTACTACTGCTGGTGTACGCAAAGATTTAGTCAGAAAAGAACAATACACCGGGACACATCAGCAATGTCGTACATTTGGTGGCAAAATTGAATCATTTCCTTTGGCATGTGTTTATGTTTGTACTCCCTATTTTACAGGTGAAATAACAGCATGTGTCATTGATGATCCTGTGACAGACCTCATTCTTGGAAATCTCAAGGGTGTTTCCACGTCTTGTGGAGGACAATGTGGTTCTTTTGTGCCTTCTATGGTAAGCACTCGTTCACAAGAGGAAAAGAAAGGCAAGGTCAAAAACCCCTGGTTGTTCCCTGTGTCCCAAAATTGGATGCGACTCCTGAACATTTGAGTGGTTTACAAAAGACAGATACAACATTGACTCATTTGTTTCAGAAAGTTGTTCCTGAGGTACCTGACAAAGTGACTGATACCATGTACATAAAAAAGAATAATCTTTTATACCGTCTTTTTCCTAAAGATGAACAGGTGGTGGAGCAGATTGTCGTTCCTATGTCTTTACGTGATACTGTTTTGCATACTGCACATGATTCCATGTTTTCGGGTCATTGTGGAGTCAAACGTACTCTTCAACGTGTGTTGTCTTCATTTTTTTGGCCTGGTGTTAGTGTGCAAGTTTCAAAATATTGTCAATCATGTGATGTCTGTCAGAAAACAATTCCCAAAGGTCGTATACCATTTGCACCTTTGCAAAGAATGCCAGTCATTACTGAACCATTCAGTCGTGTTTGTATTGATTTGGTTGGTCCATTTCATGTTTCCAATTCTGGTTTTCGTTATGTGCTCACTGTCATGGATGTTGCTACCAGGTATCCTGAAGCTGTACCTTTGAAAAAGATTGATACCATTTCTGTGGCAGAAGCATTATTTTCTATTTTTTCCAGAATGGGACTTCCTGATGAAATATTATCTGACTTGGGTACTCAGTTTGTGTCAGATCTCATGAAAGAAATATTTCGTTTACTTTCAATTTCTGCATGTACTACATCTCCATACCATCCACAGTCGAATGGCCTCGTGGAAAGATTTAATGGTACTTTCAAGATGATGTTGAAGAAAGTTTCTAAGGAAAGACCATCAGACTGGGATCGATACATTCCAGCCATACTTTTTGCTTACAGGGAATTGCCAAACGAGAGCACAGGTTTCTCTCCTTTTGAGTTGCTTTTTGGTCGTTCACCAAAAGGACCTATTAGCATCCTGTCAAAGTCATGGTCTGGGGACAATGTGTCTCAAGAAGAAAAAAATGTTTTTGATTGTTTTTACTTTACAAAATCGTATAGCAGATGCATGTCGTATTGCCCAAGAAAATGCTTATAACAGTGCAACTACGCATAAAAAGTATGCTGATCGTGGGGCAAAGATGCGTGTGTTTTCTGTGGGTGACAATGTGTTGGTGCTTTTGACAGATGACAAGAGCAAGATGCATGTGATGTGGAAAGGACCATTCGTCGTCATTGAAAAATGTTCTGATGTCAATTACAGAATTGATATGAATGGTGTGAAGAAAATTTTCCATGTTAACATGTTGAAAAAGTACTTTCACAGGTCTGATGTTATGATCAACAAGGTTGCTGTCCCTGATGATAAGATTTCAGCATTGGCATGTGACATTTCATGTCTGTTACCAATGGATTGTGTGACAGAACATTTGCAACGTCTTGACAAACCTGTTTCACAAGGTGCCTGTAATTCATGAAACTGCTGTTGGTGTAGTTCAGGACACTGGTGATGATGTTATTCAACTGCCTACATTATCCTTAAAAGGTGAAACATACGAGGATGTCAAGATCAACGAGGACTTGAAACCATCTCAGGTGACTCAACTAAACTAAACAGGATTATACAGATGTACTTACAAACCAGGATCTGCAGTTGGTGTTGAACCTCATAGAATACGGTTGACAACAGATGTTCCTGTACGAATGAAGTCGTATCCTTTACCTTTTGCAAAAAAGCAAATTATTGAGAGGTACAGGTCATGTTGGATCTTGGGGTCATTGAAAAGTCAAGTTCTCCATATGTGGCTCCTGTGGTGCTGGTTTCAAAACCAGATGGTTCAGTCAGATTTTGTATTGATTACAGGGCTTTGAATAAATTGACTGTTTTTGATTCTGAACCAATTCCTGATGTGGAGGATTTGTTTTGTCAACTGAGTCAAGCCAAGTATTTTGTGAAAATTGATCTCACGAAAGGTTATTGGCAGATACCGATGTGTGTTGATGATAAAGAAAAAACAGCTTTTCAAACACCATTTGGACTTTTTCATTTTTTGCGAATGCCTTTTGGTTTGCAGAATGCACCGGCAACTTTCGCAAGAATGATGAGACAACTCAGGTTACATGAAATGTCTGCTGTAAGTTTTTTTGATGATATTTTGCTGGCTTCACAAACATGGAGTAATCTGCTGAGATGTTTGAAAAATGTTTTTGAAAGACTCCGTTCTTTTGGTTTGACAGCAAGGCCATCGAAAATCATGGCGGGTTTTCAAAAACTGGAGTTTTTGGGGCATACAATTGCTGTGGGTTCGATGCAGCCAGAAAAGAAGAATATGGAAAAGATTTTGGCAATCAAAACCCCATGTTCAAAGAAACAGGTTCGTTCACTTCTTGGACTCTTATCTTATTACAGGCGTTATGTCCCTCACTTTGCAACTCTTACAGCTCCATTAACTGAGTTGACAAAGGGTTCCAAGCATTCATCTATTGATTGGACTGTAGATTGTCAGAATGCTTTGGAAGCAGTTCAAAAGGTTTTGAATTCTTCTCCTGTTTTACTTCTGCCCAACTTGGAGAAAGATTTTGTCCTCCGGACTGATGCAAGTTCAACAGGAATGGGTGCTGTTCTTTTGCAAGAACATCAAGATTTATTGCATCCAGTACAGTTTGCAAGTAAGAAGTTCACTGATGCACAGTCGAAGTATTCTACTATTGAACGGGAATGCTTAGCGATTGTGTGGGCACTTGCAAAATTTGAGCGTTTCTTGACGGGCAGGTTTTTTGTCCTGCAGACGGATCACAGACCTCTGACGTTTTTGAAGACATCAAGAACAAAGAATAACCGTCTATTACGGTGGTCTTTGGCGATCCAGCAATACAGTTTCAGGGTTGATCCAATTTCAGGGTCCAGCAATGTGATTGCTGACATTTTGTCTAGACAGTAATAAGCAGTGTGTTTTCAAGTTTGCTGTTGAAAGTTGAATTTATATGTTTGTATTTGAGTAATGGAATGTTGTTGTGTGCAATATTGATTACTTGCGGTAGTGATGGTTGATGCATTGATGTTGGATTTGGATAATTTTTTTTGGAAACAATGTTTTTATAAATATACATTTTTCTGTTCGCATGTACTCATGTCATTTTGGGAAAGTATTTTTTCAGAATACTGTCAATGGTGTATTTTTTTTTGTGAAGTCCTATACTCTTCTTTGAAAAATTTGAATCAAATTTTTTTTATCGGAGGTTGGGGGGTGTCATGTGAATGAGGAAAAAGTTATGTGAATGGAAAAGTTTCATATCAATTAAGAGATTTTGTAATTTTTGCAATTGTGGAATGGAACCTACGGGTTTGATGCTTTTTTGTATTCATGGAGTGCAACCGCCAGTGATGCGGAAGAGTAGGACGCTGAGTGGATTGTGAAGTGTGTTCACCCAATGTGAGGAAGGGTGGAAGATTATTGTTACTTCAGAGGAGCTCTGGACACAGACATAGGAGGATGTCTGATTGTAACCCTCGTTGGGTTTAACAGTTAGGACAAGGATTGTCCTATGCAACCCTGGGTTGGGTGTGCTATATAATTGGACTGGTTTGTCCGATGCAACCCTGGTTTGGGTGTGCTTACCCTTGGTTGGTGTAATATGCCTGGCGTGGCAAGTTCACTCGAGTATAGAGTGTAGATGTAGACTTGAAGTCTACTAGGGTAGGCTTGTCGCTTATTCCCTAGAAGGTGAGTACCAGTTGGGGTTGTAAACTGGTTAAAGCAATTACAGTAAAGGTGTAATTGTAATGATAACAGAAGTTTGATAATTATACAGATTTGATGATATTGCGCTATTTGGGAGAAAGAGAAAGATGAACGTTGAACGCGGAAAAATTAAAATAATAATAAAATATTATTGTATAAAGATTTCTTTCTGTACCCCAACTGTAGGTAGGAATAGGTTGGTGGAACAAGACTCATGTGAGTATTCTATATTGATCTTGGAGTGAATGTGGACGGAGTTAAAAAGGAGCTATGAATAATAAGAGAGAAAGAGAAAGAATAAGTAAAATTCTTTTTTAGAGGTTAACCCTGGACCTAGGGTTTCGTTACAGAATCCCTCAGCGTCCAGTGGTGGTCCAGTGGTGGTCCAGTGGTGGTCCAGGCTTGAGCTGTACGAGCCTAGTGAGAGTCCAGGCTGTGGTGGTCCAGAGGTGGTACAGCCAAGTGAAAGAAAGCTCCTCGACAAGTCAAGATGACTTGTCTTTATTGATACTATTTAATATAAGAACTGATAGTGTAACATGTGTGTGAGTGTGTTGGATTTTTGGTAAAACTTAGAATATTGTATTATTGTTTCTATGTGGGGAATTATCTTGTGAAGAGAAGTAATTGTTGCAAAATGCAGTGAAATGCAAAGAATTAAAACCCTTTTCTTTGTGAGTAAAGGGAGCGTTTTATAGAAAACTCAATTCAATTGTGATAGTGCTCCTTTGGGTGAATGGAGTGATTGCGTGTTGTGTACGAAGTAAGCATACTGTGTTTGTGAATGCAAGTGTGTATGTTCACAAACATGGGTGTGTGACATCATGGTATGCAACGTAACGGTCTTTTCATTTTCATCTTTTCTCTTTATTCCATGCTCATGGTATGCAGCCTAACGGCCTTTACTTTTATATCTTTGTCTCTTTATTCCTTTTTAATGGTATGCAGCCTTTTCATTTCCATCTTTTGTCCCTTTATTCCATGCTCATGGTATGCAGCCTAACGGCCTTTTCTTTTCCATCTATTGTCCATTCATTCCATGCTCATGGTATGCAGCCTAATGGCCTTTTCTTTTCCATCTTTTGTCCATTCATTCCATGCTCATGGTATGCAGCCTAACGGCCTTTTCTTTTCCATCTTTTGTCCATTCATTCCATGCTCATGGTATGCAGCCTAACGGCCTTTTTTTTCTATCTTTTGTCCATTCATTCCATGCTCATGGTATGCAGCCTAACGGCCTTTTCTTTTCCATCTTTTGTCCATTCATTCCATGCTCATGGTATGCAGCCTAACGGCCTTTCCTTTTCCATCTTTTGTCCATTCATTCCATGCTCATGGTATGCAGCCTAACGGCCTTTTCATTTCCATCTTTTGTCCCTTTATTCCATGCTCATGGTATGCAGCCTAACGGCCTTTTCTTTTCCATCTTTTGTCCATTCATTCCATGCTCATAGTATGCAGCCTAACGGCCTTTTCTTTTCCATCTTTTGTCCCTTTATTCCGTGCTCAGAGTATGTAGCCTAACGGCCTTTTCTTTTCCATCTTTTGTCCCTTTATTCCGTGCTCATGGTATGTAGCGTTTATATCTTTTGTCCCTGTATTCCATAGTAGTAGTATGCAGCCTAACGGCCTTTTCATTTCCGTCTTTTGTCCCTTTATTCCATAGTAGTGGTATGCAGCCTAACGGCCTTTTCATTTCCGTCTTTTGTCCCTATATTCCATAGTAGTGGTATGCAGCCTAACGGCCTTTTCATTTCCGTCTTTTGTCCCTTTATTCCATGCTCATGGTATGCAGCCTAACGCCTTTTCGTTTATATCTTTTGTCCCTTTATTCCATAGTTGTGGTATGCAGCCTAACGACCTTTATATATCCATCTTTTGTCCCTTTATTTCATAGTAGTGGTATGCAGCCTTACAGCCTTTATAATCCATATTTTGTCCCTTTATTCCATAGTAGTGGTATGCAGCCTTACGGTCTTTATATATCCATCTTTTGTCCCTTTATTCAATACTTGTGGTATGCAGCCTAACGACCTTTTCATTTCCATCTTTTCTCTTTATTCCATGCTCATAGTATGCAGCCTAACGGCCTTTTCTTTTCCATCTTTTGTCCCTATATTCCATACTCATGGTATGCAGCCTAACGGCCTTTTCATTTCCGTCTTTTGTCCCTTTATTCCATAGTAGTGGTATTCATCCTTACGGCCTTTATGTATCCATCTTTTGTCCCTTTATTCAATACTTGTGGTATGCAGCAGCCTAACGGCCTTTTCTTTTCTATCTTTTGTCCATTCATTCCATGCTCATGGTATGCAGCCTAGCGGCCTTTTCTTTTCCATCTTTTGTCCATTCATTCCATGCTCATGTATGCAGCCTAACGGCCTTTTCTTTTCCATCTTTTGTCCATTCATCCCATGCTCATGGTATGCAGCCTAACGGCCTTTTCTTTTCCATCTTTTGTCCATTTGTTCCATGCTCATGGTATGCAGCCTAACGGCCTTTTCTTTTCCATCTTTTGTCCCTTTGTTCCATGCTCATGGTATGCAGCCTAACGGCCTTTTCTTTTCCATCTTTTGTCCCTTTATTCCATGCTCATGGTATGCAGCCTAACGGCCTTTTCTTTTCCATCTTTTGTCCATTCATTCCATGCTCATGGTATGCAGCCTAACGGCCTTTTCTTTTCCATCTTTTGTCCATTCATTCCATGCTCATGGTATGCAGCCTAACGGCCTTTTCTTTTCCATCTTTTGTCCCTTGATTCCATGCTCATGGTATGCAGCCTAACGGCCTTTTCTTTTCCATCTTTTGTCCATTCATTCCATGCTCATGGTATGCAGCCTAACGGCCTTTTCTTTTCCATCTTTTGTCCATTCATTCCATGCTCATGGTATGCAGCCTAACGGCCTTTTCTTTTCCATCTTTTGTCCCTTTATTCCATGCTCATGGTATGCAGCCTAACGGCCTTTTCTTTTCCATCTTTTGTCCATTCATTCCATGCTCATGGTATGCAGCCTAACGGCCTTTTCTTTTCCATCTTTTGTCCCTTTATTCCATGCTCATGGTATGCAGCCTAACGGCCTTTTCTTTTCCATCTTTTGTCCATTCATTCCATGCTCATGGTATGCAGCCTAACGGCCTTTTCCATCTTTTGTCCATTCATTCCATGCTCATGGTATGCAGCCTAACGGCCTTTTCTTTTCCATCTTTTGTCCATTCATTCCATGCTCATGGTATGCAGCCTAACGGCCTTTTCTTTTCCATCTTTTGTCCATTCATTCCATGCTCATGGTATGCAGCCTAACGGCCTTTTCTTTTCCATCTTTTGTCCATTCATTCCATGCTCATGGTATGCAGCCTAACGGCCTTTTCTTTTCCATCTTTTGTCCATTCATTCCATGCTCATGGTATGCAGCCTAACGGCCTTTTCTTTTCCATCTTTTGTCCATTCATTCCATGCTCATGGTATGCAGCCTAACGGCCTTTTCTTTTCCATCTTTTGTCCATTCATTCCATGCTCATGGTATGCAGCCTAACGGCCTTTTCTTTTCCATCTTTTGTCCATTCATTCCATGCTCATGGTATGCAGCCTAACGGCCTTTTCTTTTCCATCTTTTGTCCATTCATTCCATGCTCATGGTATGCAGCCTAACGGCCTTTTCTTTTCCATCTTTTGTCCCTTTATTCCATGCTCATGGTATGCAGCCTAACGGCCTTTTCTTTTCCATCTTTTGTCCATTCATTCCATGCTCATGGTATGCAGCCTAACGGCCTTTTCTTTTCCATCTTTTGTCCATTCATTCCATGCTCATGGTATGCAGCCTAACGGCCTTTTCTTTTCCATCTTTTGTCCATTCATTCCATGCTCATGGTATGCAGCCTAACGGCCTTTTCTTTTCCATCTTTTGTCCATTCATTCCATGCTCATGGTATGCAGCCTAACGGCCTTTTCTTTTCCATCTTTTGTCCATTCATTCCATGCTCATGGTATGCAGCCTAACGGCCTTTTCTTTTCCATCTTTTTTCCATTCATTCCATGCTCATGGTATGCAGCCTAACGGCCTTTTCTTTTCCATCTTTTGTCCATTCATTCCATGCTCATGGTATGCAGCCTAACGGCCTTTTCTTTTCCATCTTTTGTCCATTCATTCCATGCTCATGGTATGCAGCCTAACGGCCTTTTCTTTTCCATCTTTTGTCCATTCATTCCATGCTCATGGTATGCAGCCTAACGGCCTTTTCTTTTCCATCTTTTGTCCATTCATTCCATGCTCATGGTATGCAGCCTAACGGCCTTTTCTTTTCCATCTTTTGTCCATTCATTCCATGCTCATGGTATGCAGCCTAACGGCCTTTTCTTTTCCATCTTTTGTCCCTTTATTCCATGCTCATGGTATGCAGCCTAACGGCCTTTTCTTTTCCATCTTTTGTCCATTCATTCCATGCTCATGGTATGCAGCCTAACGGCCTTTTCTTTTCCATCTTTTGTCCATTCATTCCATGCTCATGGTATGCAGCCTAACGGCCTTTTCTTTTCCATCTTTTGTCCATTCATTCCATGCTCATGGTATGCAGCCTAACGGCCTTTTCTTTTCCATCTTTTGTCCATTCATTCCATGCTCATGGTATGCAGCCTAACGGCCTTTTCTTTTCCATCTTTTGTCCATTCATTCCATGCTCATGGTATGCAGCCTAACGGCCTTTTCTTTTCCATCTTTTGTCCATTCATTCCATGCTCATGGTATGCAGCCTAACGGCCTTTTCTTTTCCATCTTTTGTCCATTCATTCCATGCTCATGGTATGCAGCCTAACGGCCTTTTCTTTTCCATCTTTTGTCCATTCATTCCATGCTCATGGTATGCAGCCTAACGGCCTTTTCTTTTCCATCTTTTGTCCATTCATTCCATGCTCATGGTATGCAGCCTAACGGCCTTTTCTTTTCCATCTTTTGTCCCTTTATTCCATGCTCATGGTATGCAGCCTAACGGCCTTTTCTTTTCCATCTTTTGTCCATTCATTCCATGCTCATGGTATGCAGCCTAACGGCCTTTTCTTTTCCATTATCCCGTTTTCTCCACACCAATGGCTTATAGCCTGATCACGGGGGCTTTTTTGGCAGTGACCGTGATTTCAGTAAGGGGGACGTGATGTGGAGCTTCCGCAGCAGAACAATATCAGCGTTCCGTTGAATTAAGAGCAAGACCCCAGACCTTTGTAGTGTTCTCTGTCTTACCGACAGTGGGTGTTGTGGCTGCTTTTACACAGTTGCTGAACAACATCACAACAAACACAGCTGATGTATTGGGCATCAGCTTTATGAATAAGACAATACCAGCCTATGTATTGAACATCAGCTTATGAATTAAAACAATACCAAACAAACATAACCAATAGTAAGGGATGAATCTCAAAATCAAACCTGAAAACAGATAGCAGATACTATCTGAAGCAAGGACAACTCCGCCCAATCTGGCCAAGTTAAAGAAAGCAAGAAAAAATATTAATGGATCCACCCTTTAATAAAGATCCACCCCAGAATTTGACAGGTTTGTCCCTGAGCCTCATTCCAGCCTTTCAACTAAATTTCGCTGGCACAGGTGCAGTAGTCCAACAGATGGAGGTCAACTCATAACCACGCTGACGGAGATAACAAGGCTTTTTCCCCAGCAGTGGCATACAGCCGTACAGTTTTCGCACACGTGTCATTGCACGCACAGTCCATACTTCCAGGACGCACAAAGAGAAAGATGGAAAATTTACCTTCATCTCTGAGAAGGCTTGGTGCTTTTGTTGTCAAGGCCTTGTCTGTCCTCTAAAAAAAAAAACTGGCATAAAATCGTACAACGGTCATTCAGTTAAATTTGTTAGCCTTCTCAGAAAGCAGTTCCACTATCAATTCTATAAGAAGGTACATGGCGTGCAGACATGTCCATATGCGCTACAACGTACCTTTAGCCCGAAAGCGAAATAGAAGGGGCTGAGGAAATGGGAAAAAAGAGAGGAGAAAGGTTGAGGGGTCAGGAAGGGGAGTAGACGAAGGAATCTTCATGGACGACAAAACTCCTACTTGCTATTTAAAACCTGGAGTGTCGCTCTAATACGATTCGTTTGATATGAGGATTGGTACAATGACACTATGACGAGGCGTTCTCCTTGGAGGAGAAAAAAATAGTATTTCAATAGCAATGACATTTAAAGGAAAATGAACAAACATGAACAAAACAAACGATCGGTCAACGATAAGCAAACAAGAAAAAGAAAATGCTCTCATTGTTCCGAAATAGCTATCCCGGACGTATCGGCAAATTGTCAAGGTCAGACAGCTTGCATGTCTCAGTAACCTGTATAGCTATGTCGGTGAGACCTTAAGGACTTGGCAGAGCCACCCAACCCAGACAGGCCGAAGGGAAGAGACCAGACGTAGAGCGGTCCTTGGTCCTCCAGGCTGGGGGAGGTGGCAGTGGGCTGACAACCCAGTCCTGTAAAAACATTCACATGTTACAGAAACTGCGGCAACATTGCCAAATAACACTTTGGTCCAGGTGGATTCCTGTTCAGTACAGACTATGACGTACACTGGTGAAAGTCCTCAGGAAGCCAGTGCGCCGACAAATCTTCTAACGACTAAGACCAGCAGAACCAGGATAGGGACCTGAAGTATCCGAACCCTGTACGAGAGTGAAAAATCAGTCCACGTGTATGGCGAAATGAAATGCTACAACCTCAAAATCCTAGGACTGTGGAGATCAACTTAATGGAACGGCGTAAGCCAGGTCAGACTGACAGGTGAGGACACAATCAGCTGCTCTGGATATGAAGACCCAGGTCATCCACATATCCACGAGGTTGTGCTGCTGCTGACACCAGAGGCATTTTATAGCTCTTCTGCCATTGGAACTAATCTCTGACTTGAAAGGTCGGAAAATCACCCTCACTGATTCAGTGCTAAGCACCTGCTAATGCATCGGAGGAAGAAGAAAAGGGAGAGTTTTTACATTACACTCCAGACAGCTTTGGACAGAACACCAAAAAGAGTTGTGAAGATCCTCCTGGGAGATTTGGCCGCCAAACTGGGTGCAGGCAACCCAGGCAGAGAGCTCATCACGGGGAGACATGGCACTGCTGCACAGAATGACAAGGGATAATTTTTCATGGAGTTCTCTGTATTTAATGACTTAATAGGGGGGGAGGGACACCATTTTTTTTTTTTTTTTTTTTTTTTTACAGGAAAATCCCGAGGACAGCTTGGAGGTCATCAGATCGATTTGCTGATGGTTTTTAGTTGTGGTAATGACTGTTACAGTCTATATTAAAAGCAGACTTAGGTTACTTCCGTTTCGATTTTAGCCATTTGGGTTCTTCTTTGCTGTTCTGTCACATGCTACTTCGCATGTGGAGTATTCTAGTACCTTACAATTCTGACCTTTTCGTGTCAGTTTAACAAACTGGTTTTCTCCAGTTAATATTCTCAGAGTCTTATTCACTTCCATGTCCACCCCAGTTTCTGTCATGCATCCCTATCTAAATCCTCGGAGAAGAAGAAGAAGAAGAAGAAGAGGAAGAAGAAGAGGAGGAGGAGGAGGAGGACGAGGACGAGAAGAAGAAGAAGAAGAAGAAGAAGAAAATCCAACGAAACACATAAAAATCCGCTAGACATTATGTGGAGTATTTTATCTACCTCACCCTTCAAGAACAACCCCCCTCCCCACAAACACACACCTTCATCACACCCCCTCCTCCCCGCCAAACCTCAGGAATCTGTGAACACAGCGCTTGGCAGGGAGTCTGGAGCGTGTCTGGGCCTTGGCAGGGGGAGCTAACTCACTTTGATCCTCACTTATCAGCCCTTTTAGCCTGGACAAGGCGCTCAAGGCAGGCCAGGTGTGAGAGGGATCAACCTCCACTCCTTCCTCACTGCCCCCACACCTCCCCCGCACCCCCACAACCCTATCCCACCCCTCCGGTCCATGCTCACCCTCCCGCCCCCCTTCACAGCCCCTTGCAGTCTCCACCTCCCCCACTGTCCGCTTTTATCGGACCCTTTTCCTGGCAACTCTCTTGCCTGCTTTCTGTCTAGCTTATTCCTCGGTAGTGTGTGTGTGTGTGTGTGTGTGTGTTGTGTGTGTGTGTGTGTGTGTGTGTGTGTGTGTGTGTGTGTGTGTGTGTGTGTGTGTGTGAGGGAGGGAGGGATGGCAGGGGGTATGTGAGAAGGGGGGTTGGTGGGCGGGGTGCAGGTGGGATGTTTGCAGGATAACTTGGAAAACCGCTGGGTGAATGTTCTCCTAGTTTACGGCGTGGCTTGTAGGGTCAGTATCTACACGGAAGTTCAATTTGGAGATCCCCAGGAATGCAAAATGGACGGAAACAGAAAGCAAGCAAGAAATAACACAACACAAACGTTCGAGAAGCCACTGACCGGGGACAAAAAAAAAAAAAAAAATCAACTGATGGCATCAGCATGCAGGGTATGAGTCCTTCCCTTGATGTTTATGACCTTTCCCGAAGAGGTGAGCGTTTTCACCGGCCTCTGTTGTTGTGTTTGGTTGTCAACAAGTGACGTAGACACTACTGAACCGATTTGAAGAAACTCGGTGAAAAGATGGGATGTGGGCCAAATATTAGCCTGTAAAAAAGTTTTAGTGCTAATCCTTAAGGTGATGTGTGTGTGTGTGTGCGTGCGTGCGTGCGTGCGTGCGTGCGTGGTGCGTGCGTGTGTGTTGTGTCTGTGTTGTGTGTGTGTGAGAGAGAGAGAGAGAGAGAGAGAGAGAGAGAGAGAGAGAGAGCATGTGTACACGCGCGCGCGAGAGAGCTTGTGTGTGCGGTTGTCTTCATGGCAGGAGTGACTTCTTTCTTAACATGGTGACATTCCTGAATGGGGCTGTGTGGTCGGCTCGGCTGGAATAGAACTGTCTGTCTGTCTGTCTGCCTGCCTGTCTGTCTGTATGTATGCCTCTGTCTGTCGGTCTGTCAGCCTCTCTCTCTCTATCTTTCTATCTCTCTGTCTCTCTGTCTGTCTGTCTGTCTGTCTGTCTGTCTGTCTGTCTGTCTGTCTGTCTCTCTCTCTCTCTCTCTCTCTCTCTCTCTCTCTCTCTCTCTCTCTGTCCTTTTTCAAAAGTAAAATAGCACACACGTCCCAAGGACAATACCTACACAGACGTTTAGTGTGCTCAAGCTGACAACAAAGACAGCTCGTGTAGCATCAAAATGACATTCAGACAGCAGGCAGACTAGACAGTCAGACAGGCAGGCAGGCAGGCAGGCAGGCAGACGGACAGACGCATGCCGTCATTTTGAAAGGAAAGACACGCAAGTAGGTGGGAGAGGGGACCCGTTACTGAGCATCCGTTTTAATTATCTAAGTATTTTCATCACATCAACAGATTTAAAAAAAATTCTTTCTTCTGACTTTCAGTTTCAGTAAAGAATTGGTTTATGATAAGAACTAGTCAAAATGCAGTCCAGATAGCTTTAATTTGTGAGAATGAAAATGTTTGCGAGTTACTCAGTGCTGGAACACGGTTCCAATGTTTGGCAACCCATACACTACTTACACTGGACAGACTCATCATCTAGACTTGAAAATGTTAGTTCTAAACAAACAAACTGTATAAAACAAGATAACAACATTGAATCACTTACGTATTTTGTTTTGAGAGGTCAAAGCAATATTGGCTGTAAATCTTATGAGCTTTGATCATAACACAGTTCTCTGCGACACATAAGGTGAGGAAAGGTTTTCAAACTGTTTTGTGATATGATAGTTAATAGGAGAACATAAAACACCTTCCTATGCTCTCTCTCTCTCTCTCTCTCTCTCTCTCTCTCTCTCTCTCTCTCTTCTCTCTTCCTCTCCTCTTTGTGTGTGTGTGTGTGTGTGTGTGTGCGCGCGCGGCGTTTGCTGGTGTGTGTGTGTGTGTGTGTGTGTGTGTGTGTAAACGAATAAACAGATAAAGTGGATAAATAAGCCATAGAATCAGTAATCAATCGACGAGTTAGTAACTCAATAGTCTAGTCTTTATCATAGTCAGACTTCCATCAAATATAGGATTTGTCTTTCACTCAAACTGTCTAGAAACTGGCCTTAATCGGTCAACAAAACTGTTGACAATAATGAACACATTGAGAACTACCAACAAACAATCAATCAAATAAACACGTGAGATATCCAGTACACCAGGTGTGTCCACTATTCAGCCAGCCTGTCCCTAGGCTGAACCATTACGAACAGTTAAGGCCCAACATCCATATTCACTTACCAACAAGGAACACCCTCCGAAACATGTCATTGGTTTACAAAAGCGGACAGGAAATTCTGTGAACTAACTCTAGAGAAAAGGCAAAACTGTTCATCATGTAAATACATGACATCATGTTGTTATTTTGCCATAATTCTGATGCTCCATTTCTTAGTCATTCGGAGGATGCCAACATAAAAGAAGAAGAAAGCTTTAAAGCCGTATATTCTACGACTTAATACGATCACCGGTAGCCCCTGCTATACTCGCCCGACCGGTTAGTTGGTCACGTTTTTCAAATTTAGTACAGAGTTAATTGGGTAAGGTAATGTTATTTATAGCCCAGCCGACCGCAAAGGGTCGTATTAGGGCTGTCATCGCGTTGAAGTCAACTCACAAGTCACAATTCATTCACACAACCCTTTAAAATACATCTTCTAAAAACATACCCGAAATTTTGTTAAAATATTTTCTACTGTAAAATCTCAGATCAGATGAAAATTGTTTATCTCCCTCAAACATTAAAAGATCACATCAAGCGGAACGTCTATGAACAATGGAGTCTGCTGTAAAATGTTTATGTCTCACATCATGCAAGTCCCAACACTCTAAAAGAATACGTTTTATTATGAGTGTTAAATGGCATGGAATGCACCACGGAGCTTCTTCACTGTTCAGTTAGTGAACTTTGTAGCCCTTTAAATCATGACTTCATGAGGAGTGACCCAGAAGTAGAACATGTCCACTATAGAGCCCTGTTCGCTGTCACACTCAGCTCATTCATACTCATGCGGACCTTTACAACCTGCCTTCAGCTGAATCCATTGGGTCATCATATCCAATGGGGGCCTGAATAGCTTAGTGGTAGAGCGCCGGACTCGTGATCTTGGGGTTGCGGGTTCGAATCTCCGCCGGGCCGTTTCGGTACAGGGGGATTTGACCCTCGGAGTTAACATTGGTTCTGACTCCATTTCCCATGCAGTCCTTCGAATGAGACTATAAACCGAGGTTCCGTGTGTGCACGCACGCACAGCATCTTGCACACACGTAAAATCCCATCACCAACTT
>CM065723.1:49395537-49398037 GCA_033310375.1 Conus canariensis | reverse complement strand
CAACTCTCTGCTCTTTGAGAGGTTAGAAATCCCGGCCACAGACATCCAGAGCCCCCCCCCCCCCCCCCCGTCCCCCCCCTCCCCTTGCCTTAGAAATCCCGGCCACAGACATCTAGAGCCCCCCCCCTCCCACCCCCCACCCCCCGCCTTCCTCTTTCAATACCCCACCTCTTCCCTACTTCTCACCCTCCCCCCCCCCTTTTTTTGTTTTTTTAGGAGTACTCAGCTGAAGTCATCTTCATCTTTAATTCATAAATTTCACCCAGCTTTAGAGGATCAAGTCCGGACTGACACTACTGTAATCGACTTTTGACAGGCGAGAGAATGTTCTCAAGAGAGAGTTCAACGGTTAAAACCTTATCCTGTCTGTAAAGGGTTTAACGCTTCCTTCTGTATTCCCTGCCCAGCACAATCCCCCTTCTGTACCCCCCCCCCCCAACTCCCCACCCCCATCCACCTCCGCTTCTCTCCCTCTTTCTGACACATATTTGCTGAGTGCATGTAATGATGACGGAGGAAGGAAGAATTATTATTTACCTGCATTTGTTTTCTAAGCATTACTTTTTGTTTTTCCTTGAACGGTATTCCTCTCCTCCATTATTCATCATTGGTTCTGCCATTTAAAGACTGCATCTCTTAGAATAGTAACAAATGATATTTCGCAATATTGCTTAGCCGCTGTCATCACCGCTGATGTGAATGTCAATGTCCCAGAGCAGATCACTTAGACCGTCGGCACGTTGTGAGTTCCCTTGCATTGTTTTCTTTTTAATATTACCCTCAACGGTAGATTTTAACATTTTCTTTCGTGTTCACTGATTTTTACGTTTGATTAATCAATTATCAAGTAATCAATGAATTAATGAATTAATGCCCATTATGTAATCACACTCCGCCGCTCTCTTCCCTCCGCATTTTCTGCTTCGCCTTCAGCTGGCTACGTTGACAGGTGGTGGGACTGTGATCATCTCCCATGTCGGTGAGAACTATAGGCAGGCTGCTGTTACCAGAGACCGATTCACTGACGATTATCATCCAGAAGGAAACAAAAAAGAAGAAAGAAAAAGATACAGCAGACGGTGCAAGTGGAACCCAGAGAAGTGCCGTCTTCAACTGCCGGACCAACCAGCTGGGAGCGATCCTGCACCATCCTTGGAAGCCTGCGCTGTGTACACATAGGGTGCAGGCACGCACAGGAATTCCATTAAGACGGCAAAGGTGATAGTAGCTCTCTGGCAGATGCCAGTGTGTAATGGCAACTGAACGCGACACGACAGAATCTCCGGGTGGGCGTCCTACGGGTGTACCAGCCCATATTTCGTGACTGCAGAGCCCACCGACAAATAATGCCACTGTCAAGCAACTGCCTTGTGCATCCCGCAGTCTCACTAGATGCTGTTCCGCTGACAGGTGAAGACAGCACAACTCCTGACACGTCCAAACTTTTACAGTGAGGTCTTACGTGCCTTCTGAAAAAAATTCCGGGTTGCAGTCTTTGCTGTTGTTAACAGGAATTTCCCTGCGGTCAGCGGGTCTGTCCTTACCGGCACTGAGCCTTTCCGCTGAGTCGGCCAAAAGGCAGACAAGAAAAAAGATACAACAGGCGGACCAACCAGCTGGGAGCAATCTAGCACTACCCTTGGAAGCTCGCGCTGTGTTCATTTAAGGTGAAGTCACGCACAGGGAATGCGGTAAAAACGTCAAGGGAGATAATTGCTCCCTGGCAGATGCCGTTGCGTAATGGCAACTGGACGCGACACGACAGACCCTCCATGGGAGCGTTGCCATGGGTGTACCAGCCCACATTTCATGATTGCAGAGCTCACCAGCATGCAATGCCACCGTCGAGCAACTGCTGTGTGCATCCCGCAGTCTCACTAGTTGCTGGTTCCACTGACAGGCGAAGATAGCACAACTCCAGACACGGCCAGGCTTTCGCCATGAGGTTTTGCGTGGTCTCTGAAGAGGATCTCGGGTTACAGTCATCCCTGCTGTCAACAGGACTTTCCCTGCGGTCAGTTCGCCTTTCCTCACCGTAACTGAGTCCTTTTCCCAGAGTCGGCCGAAAGGCAGACAAGCAAAAAATACATCAGAAGGTGCGAGTAGGATCAGAAAAGTACAGTTATTCAACTGCCTAACCAACCAGCTAGAAGAATCCTGCACCACTCTTGGAAGCCTACGCTGTCTACAGACCGGGTGCTGGTACGCACAGATCATTCCATTAGGATGTCAAGAGAGTTAACTGCTCCCTGGCAGATGCCATTGTGTAATGGCAACTGGACGCGACACGACAGAACCTCCACGGGAGTGTTCCCACTGGTGCACCAGTCCATATTTCATGATAGAACTTGGAAATTACGACTGCATTACAAAAGAGGCTTGTTGGAAAAATTATTCGCCTAGGAAGCAAAAGTATCCCTGGTCGCTGTTTGGATTCTCCTATTGGTGGGCTGAGAACTAGTCTTTTTTAAACAGACTATTTACCGATATTTGTGCGCGT
>CM065723.1:49383037-49393037 GCA_033310375.1 Conus canariensis | reverse complement strand
ACAGGGGACGGGCGAGGCCACACCCACAGCAGACGATCGTTTTATGTGGTTTGGCTCATCGACAGACGTATTCGGCATTGATAATGGTATGCTATCTTGTTTTGTCTTTGTTGTTGTTCTTGTTGTCTTAATTTCAGTTTGACGACTGTGGCTAAATTTAGATTATGTGAATGGGTTCGTAAAATACGAAACGGGATTACAACAAAATAATTTCAATCGAGAGGAGACCAAACGGACGACTAGTTGCTTAGTAGTCGTTGCATGACCGTTAGCGTCTCGTATCTTTTTCACCATGCTTTTGATTTAAAAAAAAAAATGTATATAAACAATACTGAGTGCAGAACGTTGTACAAAAGAATTGTATGTAAACAATACTGAGTGCTGACAAGCGCCTGCCCAGTGCTTAACGAGACAAAGACAGCATGAAAAATTCAACAGTGCATTGTCGCACTCACACTGTCTGAGTGAGTCTGAGTGGCGATGTGCTGAAGCAGAGGCTGGTCGTTCACTCACTGACTCAGTCATTCACATTGCATCATTTTTAGTTGTAACCGTTTAATTTGATTCTCTGAATCGCCAGTCATGAGGGGAGCCGTAGTTTCTTACCTTTACCGAATAATATTTCTGATATGGCAGTTTTCCTTTAGAGCTATTTTCCGAATGTCAGGACAGCGAATAGCAGTCTCAAACGTATGTTTTCAACATTACTTGAAGCAGGGACGGGACTGGGGATGATGGGGTACTTTGGCTCAGTCTGGTGGTAATTAAAGAATCTATCGCAGCGATCAAAATGATCTTGTATCCAGCACGCCCAGAGATTTGTACCTGTGTTTCTTCTTGTTTTGAAAGGTCTTGCCATGACAGTTTGTTATATATCATTCCTTGAGAGACAGCTCGTACGGATACCGCGACCGACACATCGGCAACGACGCTGTGACTTTATGTATTAAAAAAAATCTATTTATTTATTTTCATGTGTTGAAGTGTTCATGAGGGCATTCCAGTGGTCTGTTGGCGAATGCTTGGCTAATGAGAATAATCATGATCAGGATAACTTTCCTTCTGGCCAGACTTGTCTATAAATCCTGCCCCATTTTGTTCGTTACCTGTAGTAACGATGCTAAAATGATTAAAAAAAAAAAAAAAAAAAAAAAAAAAAAAAAAAAAAAAAAAAAAAAAAAAAAAACAAAAAATACAAATATAATCTTTTAAGGCCTTTGGTCTTGGAAAAAAAATAAAGAAAGCAGTAAGTCAACAAATGGATTTTGCCTTGCATCAGAGCAGGCCCATCAGGGCGTGTGCTGTTTCATGACCTGTGTGTGTGTGTGTGTGTGTGTGTGTGTGTGTGTGTGTGTGTGTGCGCGCGCGCGCGCGCGTGTGTGTATGTGTGTGTGTGTGTGTGTGTGTGTGTGTGTGTCCTAAAGTGTATCAGGTTTTTGCTGCGAAAATACATGCAGGCAACTGATTTGAATGATTCTCTACCACTTCCTTCGGGTAGTCTTGTCACAAACGTAATTTGATGATCGTGACTTTAAGAAATGCATGATCGAATTGAAATTCTATTGTCATTTAAAGCCACCCACATTATCGTACCTGTCATTTGAAGCCACCCACATTATTGTAGCTGTTGTAGTAAAGGATATCCCAAATCCGGTTCAGTTTTATTTTAAAAGATTCCAGCAAGGATTCCGATGGGCGGGTAGGCGGTGGGTGTCGTGGGAGAGGGAGGTTGGGGAGAGGGGGGGGGGGGGGGGTACCCATCGGATTTAAGTATAGAAGAAAGGCCCGACGTAAAATCTCCAAAACTATCCGATTTGGTGACATACGATATTCGTTACTCGGAGAGAGAGAGAGAGAGAGAGAGAGAGAGAGAGAGAGAGAGAGAGAGAGAAGAGAGAGGAGAGAGAGAGGGGGGGGGGGGAGCAGCAGGGTCAGGTGCCCAATGTTGCGAAGGTCCGAATTAGGGAGTCGATGACAACCACATCTAGATAGGCACACCCGGTAGCAATGAAAATCCTGAGAAATGTAATTGATATGAAGAGGGTTTATGTTGCATTCCACTGAATCAGTACGGTTCCCTTGAAACTTCATCAGTAAGTCTGCGATTTTGTTACAAAAGAAAAGCGAAAACGCGTCACTATCCTCCTGCAAAACTCGGCTACTTAGTGCGCTACAAGTTCTTGACAGTGAGAGTGCCTAAAAAAGTGAAAACAAATCCCCAGTGGCGGGATATTTTTGACGCCTGTCCGTGTTTTTCACCCCTCCCCCGGATATTACTTAAAAGTACGGGAACCTCTGGACCCATCCAAACACACAGGGTCATTTTAGCGCTGTCAGCATGTAGAAAAGTAAAGACCAATATGAAAAAAAAGAAGCTTCGCAACACAACAAATCAACGGTTTGATGCGCTTGTTGCCGGTGACATATTCAGTAGATCTGATGTTTAGTGTCATGTGATAACATTCCATTTCCGTGGCTTGAATTCTTCTTTCTGTATTCTTCCAAGACTGTGACAGGTTTGACCAAACACAAGCAAAGTTGACACCATTCAGGACAAAGAACACAAGCCGTCTCACTCAGAAAGAAGACATAAAAAGGTGGACTGGATATTCTTCTGAACTCTACATGAAACGGGACAGAGGACACCCAAAGGTGGCAATAGTCCAGAAATTCGTCAAGAGACGACACTGCAGCACTCCGTGAGGAAGTTAAATCACTGAAACGTGGGAGACGTGCAGGCATTGCCAACATCCCCGCAGAACTATTAAGATATGGCAGAGACAATGACTGATATCCCAACCGCCAACTGCAACAAAACCAGAACTACGGCACTTTCAGTTTGATCAGCACAGTAATGTTGAAAGTCATCTGAATTAATTACAGTCCCAAGTATTATAACTGAAAATAAGGTGGACTTCGCAAAGGCAGAAGTATCATGTAACAGTGCATCGTTTGAAAAGAGCGTATCCAACACCAGAAAGAGTTCTGCCTTGTCTTCAAAAGCATGAAGAATGCATTCGATAGAGAATTGTAGGAGGCGCTATAGGGCAAAATAAAGACATTCAACATCGGGAAAAAAACAACTAATCAACACCATGTTGTAGTAGCGCTCCATAGCCACTGCTACAGTGGTCATACAGGTTTTATCAGAGAGTGATTACATACATCATTTGGAGGTCGTCAAAGCTGCTTTGTGTCCCCCTAGTTTTCAACATATTCTTGGAAATACTTCATAACAAGTGTACTTAGAGATACTGTCACTGGAGGAAGAATTATCACGATTTGCAAATCACATCGATGGCCTGACAGGCAATTAACAGGAGTTCACCAATCTTGTCAAAAGACTGCATAGAACATCAACAAGATATAGCATAGAGACAGCGCCGACAAGACCAAGTTGATGGCCAGCCCTATTCCTGCTATAACTGCCCATGAACAGGAGCTAGAAACTGTCAACTGTTCACTTACCCAGGATTAATCATCAGCAGTGAGGAATCCAAACCAAAAATCCTGTCAAGAGCAGCAAAGATAACACCAGCATTGTCTAAACAAAAATCTGTATGGAGGGACAAGCACAAGATCAGGCTCTTGTGTGCACTGGTATATCCTGTCTTCCTGTATGCATGCAAGGCATGGGCCTTCACTGTGAATCTGTGCAGAAGAATGGAAGCCATGGAAATGAGGAGTTACCGTAGTAATCGACTACCTTACGCCAGGTAAAACCACGTTATTGTTAAGGCACCAAGTGTTCCACTTAACTCGTCGGCCTTAAAAAAAAAAAATGTAAACCAGGTTAAAGGCTGTTTAGGCAATAGTGCAGGCAATATCCTGGCATGAAATCGATGTAAGCGTGAACACTCCAGTTTAGCTAGCTGCCTGTCCTCAGAGATGTCATGCACTCGCTCTGGATGCGACTGACTTGTAAAATGTATTCACGACGATACTCATATTTTGTCACTCTCTCCGCCGTTCATGAACATGCCTGTCTGTCCGAGCTGCTTTCATTTCAAGAACTTTAAGATGTAAAAGAATTTCCCGCGGATGGTCATAGAGACTTTCAAGGCTTTCTACGAGAAAAAAAACCCCATGTTGCTTACTTTTTCTGTTTGTAGTTTTGCCTGGACTTGTTATTACTGTTACTATTATTATTATTATTATTATCATTATTACTGTTGTTATTATTGCTATCATCATCATCATCAGTATTGTTATTATTATTATTATTGGTCCCAACACCGCCACTGTGACCACGCTTTAATTTTCCAACACTGCTGTTGTACCTAGGTGATTCCCGCAGCGATGTGCGTGAGTGCGTGTATGCGCGCGCGCGCGCGCGCGCGCGCGCGTGTGTGTGTGTGTGTGTGTGTGTGTGTGCAAGACATGTTTGTGTTACGTCAAGCCATCTATGACAGCATTAAAAAAGACAAAAAGAAAAAAACATAACAAAGCAAAACAAAAACAAACAAACAAAAACAAGAAAACAAACAAACAAAAACTCTACTTGCTAGCCGGTCATACAGTTCACGTGGTGACAAAAGATAATAAGAACAAACGTGTATTGACCACGAACAGAATGACAATGTGTCACGGAAGTTTTTGTTATATACGTCCAGAGCTATTTGTACGCCTCCTTCACTCCCCCTCTTCTCTTGCCTCCCTCCCCTTAGCCTTTTACCTGGCTACTCTCTCTCTCCTCTCTCTCTGCCCGTCTCTCTCTTTCTGTCACACACACACACACACACACACACACACACACACACACACACACACACCAATCACACGCTCGCGGGCGCGGGTACGTACGTACGCGCGGGCGCCTACACACACACACACACACACACACACACACACACACACACAAATCAGTCTGCCCACTTTGGATCGTCATTTCATTCGTCATTCACTCTTAATGACATCATCTCTGCTCCACCAGTCAACACAGGAACTCCATACGAAAGGGTGTGCCTTTTAAAAAAAAATTTTTATTCATCTATTTATTGATTTTTGTTTTTTTTGAAAATGCAGTCTCTTTTCGTATGTAAAATTGTTTGAAGATAAACGGATACAAAATATTTGTAATCAAATGTTATCAAATTAGGTTGACTCATTACTATATTTCCCCATGGCAACATCGGTGTTTGGCCCTCTGGACCAATCGGAGTTAGATCTGGATGAAAACGCTGGCAACCAGCATCCCCCGAAACTCCGCTGCGTCTTTCAACGGGCATTCGGAGACCTGACTGCTGATCCAGTGAAGGTCAGTGACAGCCGAGATTTGTACAAAGAGAGACAACAGAGTGGACGAGACGGGGGTTGGTGAAAAACAGCTAAGTTGACCATTTACAACCGGACATTGAAGATTTTAAGACTTACGAAAGACAAACTGATGGGAGAAGCTGGAGATCTGAATCCGAGGTGCAGTCAAGTCCAGTAGGCTTACCGTTAGGCCTAGAACGTACTTTTGGGAACTCTTATCGGCCACCGCATTACAGGGCTGAGATTAGTTTAAACATCGATGTTACACTTAACAGTGATAGTACAGCTAGGCCTATTCGGATATTGACCAGATCAGTTGCAGCTGTTCTAAAAGCTGAACGGAGAATTTTCGTTGTTTTATTCGTTTATGTCTCACCTGATGAAGACCTAAGAGGTCGAAACGCGTTGTGTTTCGTCTTGTGACTCGTTTGTCCACGTTCTCTGGGCGGTTCGCTAACATTTATTTAAGATTTGTTTAGATTTCCGCCTGCAGTCCTCTCGCTTTGCAACTAGGAGAATTTTAATTTTAGAACAGCCATGTTTGGTGTAGATTTGGAGAGATCTAAAGTTGGCGATGGATTGATGACATGTTTCATCGTCTGAGTACAATTTACGCTGTCGGGGCAAGGCGCTTGAAGGCTTTTGTGCTGTTTTGACCTGCCGTTGCATGCTCATCATCCAGGTTCTTGTGTTTCAGGCAGTCATTAGACATATTGAGTGCATGCATGACTAACTTAGTCACTAAGTAAGTTTTTCTGCTGCATGTCTGATAAATTGAATGGTGTGAATGAGAATTGCCGTTTAAACTATTCAGCTGTAAGCGATTTTACAGTCAATATGCTTGTATTCTCATTTTCTGTGCGCAGATGATTGTAGAATTCTGGGTTTGTATGAAATGTTACTCGATTTGAATCGATATTTTCTTTATCTGTGTTGCTGCACACAATGCGCAGTGTTCATTTAATTGGGGGATCTATCGAGCTGACCCCCATTTTAATTAGCTACTGGGGACGTGCTATTACAAAGGCGCTTATTACTATTATCAGCAGCAGCAGGCAGCAGCAGCAGCAGCAATAGTAGTATAGCAGTAGTAGTAGTAGTACAAGGATTAATTATTTTTAATATAATTTTTGTTGTTCTTGTTGTTATGGTGTGGTGTTTTTGTTGTTGCTATAAATGGTTGAGTATGCTCCATGGAAAAAGATGCTGGGAACCAATAATTTTAGATAGTAAAGATTAGAGACATTGATGTAATGCTCCGGTGAAAAAATGTTTTGAGTTCATGTCCTGCTTTTTTTTCTGGTTTTTTTTTTTTTTTTAAGCGTCTTTTTGAGACATTTGATGTAAATAATGCATTTATCTTGGCAAAATGCGTCAGGAATGTTACGTATTCTGTGTGTTCTTTCGCAGATGTTTTCTCCATTTCTTTTACACATATTCGTCCACGAAAGCTACAACGTCTTTGCAATCGTTATGTACATCTTTATTGCTGTATTAACTAGATTTTCATTTGGAACATCATCTTTCCCATCATTTACAGTCATCTCGGCACGTCTGATTCGCGTTCGAACAAATCGTGGCAAAGTACCTCAGATCATGTTCGACGCAAGCAAAATGTAAGTGCCCAGTTTTTCATCTTGATTTCCAAAGAAGATAGATCTATGTTTCGTTCAGTTTTTTTGAGTCGGTGCACATTTTCAAAAGATCGTTACACATTAAATTTTCTTTTATTATCTTTGTTGTTTGTTTTTGTTACTGATTTTTTAAAATGTTAACAATGGATGTCTTCGGGGATGCTAATGAGTGAGATCAAAACTACAGAGCAGAAAGAAAGATGAACTACGAAATCGATGATGCGCGGAAATCTGCAAGGGACGAAATCTGTGTCAGAGCTCACGTTCAGCGAGAGTGACGCTGCCTTTTTTACGGGACAAATAGCACTGGTGGACACGCCCGAAGTATTGTGGCCCCACCAGTCAGCTTAACAGCTCAATCAGATGGGGGGGGGGGGGGGGGGGGGGGGGGGGGGGGGAATTGGGTGTAAAACAGCGCGCCTGTAATTCAGACAGTCGATACCCTGATCGTATCCTAACGTGCCCTTCAAATCAAATTTTGACTCTTTAAATCCGTTTGCTTGGCCCATTAATTGAAAAAAGGTGACTGAATTTACAATGGAAAGAAATGCATTATCTTCCCATGTTTTGTTCCTATACAGGTTTATTTTGCCCCATAAGTAACAGTTCAGTTTGAGAGAGAAAGTGAGGTGTGTGTGTGTGTGTGTGTGTGTGTAAAATGCAGACGTTGTGTTACAAATAGTTCGAATGCACTTATTATCATCAGTAGGCTCGGATCTGCACGTTTAAGGCTTGATGTGGCGTTTGTTTACCAAATGACGTATGCACAAATTACGTACTGATCTTGACCCGTAAACTGAGAAAAGAGAACTAGGCCTATTTGCAAGGGAAAAACGGGCTTTGTGTTCTCCTCTGATTTTTCTTTTCTTTTTTTAATTTTTCGGAACGGGTCTGTTTGTGGAAGAACTTGCGAAGAGGGGATTCTGCAGCTTACACACACACACACACACACACACACACACACACACACACTCTCTCTCTCTCTCTCTCTCTCTCTCTCTCTCTCTCTCTCTCTCTCTCTCACACACACACACGCACACACGCTCTCGCTTGCACACGAACAGCTGATGATTAATTTCATTTTTGTCCCTCCAGCCATTGGCGATTTACTATATTAAATGTGGTCATTCAGTTAAACATACAATCTTCAACGCGACTGATTGATTGATATTTTAGTGAGCTACATGGCTGATTATACTGTCTTATTTCATTCTGTGACTTAGCGCAGGCTCTTAGGGTAGTATCTTTACCGTCAAATGTGCCGTATCTGAACTTTCACCACATACTCCACAAAAACCATATCAAGTCGGCTTAGCCCTAAGAGATCAGTACATACAAGGATATAGTTAACAAATATTACAAAGATAATAGATAGTTAAAAAAAAAAGCAAGGGGTTGAAATGAGTACTCGTGGACAAAATTAAGCAGAGTCAATTTCCATCCCTCCTTCCTTCATCCCGCCTCCCCCTCCACCAAGCCAGCTTCGAAACTTACACAGACTGGAAAGCAAACGATTTACCTTTGCACAAACCTCGCACGGCGGGTGAGGATGCAAACCCTGCACACTAACGTCGTACGCAAAAGATTTACGATAGCGTTCAACGGGTTTTGTTTCTCTTGGCGTGTGGTCTGTCAGATCTGCACCCAGATTTTAGTTTTGTGTGCATTATTACGCCCGATCGACCACACAGGACCGTCCTAAGGCCGTCAGACTTGTACTTGGGGGGAGGGGGGGGGGGGGGGACACCTTGAACAGATCAGATCAGATCAAGAAAAGCTTGAATCCTGAAAAATAAACAACTCATGATAAAAGAGTATGGCCCACTAAGCCAGAAAAGTAGTAGACGGAGAACAAAAAATGGCAGAGTCAAAGAATGACAGAAAAGATGAGTTACCGGCTCGGAACTTCCAGAAGGTGAGAAAGTTGTCCGTTATGAAAGGAACCCCTGGCATTTCCACGGTGATCTCTATCAGAATATAGTTTTGTGTAGAAACTGACCCGGCAGAAAATTCTGCATCACAAGATGAAGATTCGCCCGGCTTTGAGTTATTTTGCAGAGAAACAAACGGACAGTACCCGAAAACAGTAAACAGGTCCACAGCTGTGTGTCTGGGCGCAAGGTATCGGCAAAACAAAGAAACGAACCAACGTACAAAAAAATCCTTTGCTGGAGAAGAACAACGAAAGGAAAGAGCACGAGACGGGACCACCCCGCCTGAGCGGAGGGTTGTCATTTTCTTTTCAAGGGGAAGATGATTAGCCGTGGGGTCCCCTTTAATTGTGCAGCCGCCAGATCATCGTTTTCAGGGAAGACGCCCACGAGCGACGTCGAAACCGACAGTTAACTCGTGTCGTCTAGGCCAACGCCGTACAACATCCGTCATGGCACATAGCGGATACCGAGCGTGCGAACAAGAGAGAGAGAGAGAGAGAGAGAGAGAGAGAGAGAGAGAGAGAGAGAGAGAGAGATCTTATTCATAAATCGTTTAAGAAAACAAATTACTTGTATTTACTGATGAAAAACTTACGAGCCTTACTTCGTATAAAATCTGTCACGTTGCTGATACATTTCATTCAGTACTGTTTTTCTTTCCCGTCTTCTTCTTTGCTTGCGTGATGATGATCTTGTTTGTTTACACCTCTTCAGATGCCTTCGGCCTTATTAAGTAATATTCTCTCTCTCTCTCTCTCTCTCTCTCTCTTTTCTCTCTCTCTCTCTGTGTGACCTATATGAAATGGACCTATGACCTAATCATTACGCCATTTATGCCGTCATTCCTGCTCACGTCCCCTGTAACACCCTCCCCCCTCCCACACACATACACACGCACACTCACACAAACATATACACCCGCGCGCGCGCGCGCGCACGAACACACACACCACACACAACACACACACACACACACACACACACACACACGCACGCACGCTTGCTTGCGCGCACGAATCTTCTTTCGCTTCATGCTCTGAATCACTGCCAGAAAAAAGATAAGATGACTAATCTTACGTTGTTGAACTTTCGCGAGTGGATCTCGAACATTGCAACCCCGAGTCGATTGAAAAAAAAAAAATCTAACATTCTTTTTTAAAGACCCTCACAATCATC
>CM065723.1:49358037-49370537 GCA_033310375.1 Conus canariensis | reverse complement strand
ATCAAAGGGTCAGAATATGTGTTCATTGTTAAAACCAGAAATTGTTATCAAGATTACAGTGATAAATGTGTTAACCGTGAAAATCAGCACTGAATATCACTGTAAGAGAACGGTAATTGTGACGTTTAAACGATGATTTTTGCTTGGAAACTATCACTGCACGCCCTTGATAAATCAGGCGAAGAGTCAGAAGACGACCTTATGACATCAGTAAGTCATGAACAGTCAAAAGAGTTGTTACCGTCATTTCCGGCTTCTGATACACAGCGCCCCGCCATTGTAAGTGTGTAACAGTCTTTTAAGGCCAGCAGTCAGCGCAGTTATGCCCGTGACGTGCTCTTGCGCACGAGTTATTTGGTGTTGGCCGTTTTCGTTTATCGTTACAATTTTCTGGTGACGATTAAAACTGGTTTTGTGGTAATCATGTTTCACCGTCGCTGCAGACTTAAAACCCAGAACGAAGTAATTCTTACGAAAAAGCATCATCAGTATCGTCACCGTTTTTTAAAGAAAAAATTAACCTACATTTTCTTGAGCGAAAACGGTTGTCTTGGGGCTTCGAAGGTCCCGTGCGCTTGCAGCCTTGCCGTGAGAGTCTTGTTTTGTTTTGTTTGGCCCTACCCAGTTTCACCAGAAGAAGATCGTTACGTTGCAAGCAAACTTGTCACGCGAAGAATGTCTGTCTACATGGGAAAGAGAATGAATGGGGTTGCGAGGACGTTAGAATGCTAGGACAGGGTAAGATGTTCGGGGAGGGAGGAGGGAAAGAGTCGGTCTCTGTGTGTATGCGTGCAAGGGGGAGACGATGGAGGGGCAGGAGGGAGGAAAAACAAAAATGGTGTGTGTGTGTGCGCGCGCGCGCGCGCGCGCGCGCGCCGTGTGTGTGTATGTTCATGCGTGGGGACAGAGAGAATCGGAAGAGATGGAGAGAGACAGAGGCAGAGAGACGGAACACGCATACGCGCGCGCGCGCGCGCGCCGCGCGCCACACACACACACACACACACACACACACACACACACACACACACACACACACATACACACACACACACACACACAGATAGATGGAGAGTGAGGGTGAGGTTCAGATTGTTTATTCATTTAGGCACCCTATGAAAAGGGCCATCATGATGTTTCAAGCAAGCTATTATACAGGCGGGCAGTTTGACGAGTCTTTACGATTACAACATGTAGACATTCATTTGTATGTATGTATGTATGTATGTATTATATATATATATATATATATATTATATATATATATGTGTGTGTGTATAATTGCGAATCACCCTCTCTTTCTATGATGATAACTTGTAAACAAAAATAAAACATTACTGTACTGTTTATAAAACTTCATAGGTATTTGTTGCAAACGGAAATCACTAAAAGCATGGCACTGCGAAACAAAATCAACATTTTCAGTTGATCCTTTACAAAGGGGATGGAGCAGTTCGTCATGCACACTTTTTTGTCAGTATATTTCAGTCAGTGTAACCGAAACATGGTTGGTGACAATTTGGTTTGGTAATGAAATGTTTTACTTTTTAGACTCAGTAGCTCAGTATTTTTTCACTTGATTCGACTAAATCGTGGTTGATGGGGAACTGGTTTTTACACTGCTTTTTAAAGTAAATATTTTTTCAGTTGATCTAACTGAAAAATGGTAGGTAATAAATGTCTATGTGATGATGGATATCGGATGATGAATTGCCCTTCTCTTTTACATATAAAAGATCAATAGTTTCAGTCGATACAACTTAAATGCGCTTTGTGTTGGATTATATTATTTTGTATCTTTACGTGTCTAGACTGATTGTGATTTTAGCCAAGGCGGTTTCATTTACATACAGTTCTAATTGAACGTGTGTATAGCCCTTGTGGTTGGCTGTGATCCGTGGTTAGCTGGGCCCTTTACATGACTTGTTCACGTCGCATTCGCTTCTTTCCACGTAGACTTATATTCTCTCTCTCTCTCTCTCTCTCTCTCTCTCTCTCTCTCTCTCTCTCTCTCTCTCACACACACACACACACACACACACACACACACACACACACACACACACACACAACTCTAGTTCTAGGTATGTCTGCTTTCGAAGTGGCCGATATCGATTTGAAAATGGAACTGGAATGCTGCTGCTGATTTAAAGACGATATCAAGATCGAAGTTTGTGAATAGAAAGAAAAGGTTTGTCATAAGAAATTACTTAATAATCATCCTTCACTGGGCAAGACTCTGTAACATTCAATAATACACATGCCTCCGCCTATTTCGTTCGCAATCTTGGTGTCAGTTGCACTCTTCGCTAATTTTTTTCTTTGGGACGTTTTTCCAGCATCAGTATTTCAGTCCATTTTGAGCTTCGGAAAATAAGTTCTGTCCGATAATATCTCTCCATTAATAAAAAAAAAAAAAAAAAAGTATGTCAATATCCTTTCTCGTTTTTCACACAGGCTATTGTAATTCTTTTTTGTCAGCATTCCCAAGTGCCTTTTCAGTAGACTTCGAAGACTTCAAAACAGCGCTGCTCAGCCGTTCCTCAGATCTTTCACATTCGAACATAATTATAACGCCGCTTTTACGTTCTCTGTAGTGGCGGCCGATCTCTTAACAGCTTCGACAATGAACTTTCTGCCCTTTGCTTTGCGGTCATTTGTCGTCCTGCACAAGACTATCTGTCCGAATTGTTCACATCTGCACTCTTCGTCAGCTCCAGTCTTCCCCTGATACTCATCTTGAGCAATCGCCCAATTTAAAGCCATGAAGGTCTTTATCTTTCCCAGTTTTATGGAGCAAACTACCTCTGTCTTTCGCACTCGCATATTGTCTGTACACGTGAGACAGAAAGTAACTCACATCTGCTCCGTAATGAATAGTCAGTGCAAATGCATGCTTGATTATGAATAGAGAGTATGTATGATTAAAGTCAGGGCTGTTTGTGTATTACATGTATGCCTCTGTACATGTAAAGTAAAAGCCGATTGATTGAATATAGATCATGATGTAATTTTATGAAGGACTGGTGCGTAGGTGTTCAGAACGTATGCGAAACAGATATCCAATAAATTATTATGTATGAGTGAGTGAATAACAGAGAAATGAGTTACTATTCAGCGACCTTGAATCACCTTCAAGTGTCCCGTACACAAAACCAAGTCAAGGACTCGGGATTCGTTTTTATTTATTTGTTTATCTCTCTGTTCATTTATTTATTCATTTCTTTATTCATTTGCACCGCGGCTTCCTATTGTGCTTTTTGACAGTGGAAGGCAGCCTTTCAGTTTCATCTGTAAGTTGCCCCTTCTACATTCCTTCTCCAAGCTCAGTTTCAATAATTTATTGACCTCGTTGCGGCTTGCGAATCACATGAAATTGCTCAGTTTTCAGACCATGAGGGGTGGTTGACAAAGGGACGAAGATCAAGCTTGAGTAAAGATGTGAAAGGAATGCGGTAGGGGTTTGGAGGGCGAGAGGAAGGGACGACATGGAAGGGAAGGGGTCACGGTGTGTGAGTTGAGGGAGCGCATGGCCATGATGGGCGTAAGGGAGAGGTGTGGTGGTGAATGAGGGCCCACATGCAGACAGAAGCAGAGAGAGAGAGAGAGAGAGAGAGAGAGAGAGAGAGAAGTGGTTTAGGGAGGTGAAGAGGGGGAGGAAAAAGGTGTGGGGGCAGGTAGAGGGACATACACGGGGGGGAGGGGAGGGGGAGGGGGGGGGGGAGTGCTATCGAGTCCCGGTGGGCTTATCTGGACTTGAGATGACAGCCCGCCGCTACAAGAGCTTCTCACCTTTGGCGTTTGCCTGCACACCTGTGCCGCCTTCGAGCTCTCCTGTCAATTCACACCTGCCCGAGTCCACCACCACCCACCTCAATCCGTACGCTGTGCCCCCCACCCTCCCTCCAACCACCGCTGTCCCCTCCAAATCCTTCTTCCTCCCTATCGCTCGCACTCACAGCCAACGCCCCCTCTTTCTAGCGCCTATCTTTGATCTCCTAGTGGGTGTGCGATCAGTTTTTGTAGCGGTTCTTAGCAAGACCCATGCTCAACGGCTTTGCCTCGTACTGGCCGCTCTATAAGTTGCCATCGGCGGAGTGGTGGGGCTAGAAGGGTCTTCCCGCTTCATTTGTGACCGTTTATCCCAGTAATTGTACTCTCTTCATTGTCACAGCCCTTAACTGATGGCATGTAGCAGATTAAAAAGACAGTTGAAAAAATTGTTAGATTTGAACTCTGTGAGAACGTGTAATGAAGTTTCACACACACACACACCACACACACACACACACACACACACACACACACTCTCTCTCTCTCTCAAGCATGCATGGACGCACACACAAGCAACGATGCACACGCATGCATACGCGCACACACACACACACACGTACCGCACGCACGCACGCAAGCAAGCAAGCAAGCAAAGCAAGCAAGCAAGCAGCACGCACGCACGCACGCAGCACGCACGCACGCACGACACACACACACACACACACACAGCTGTCAGCTTGCCACACATGCCAAAAGAAATCGCTCAGCGTAGAAGTGAAATCTTATCTAAACTCTCAGACAGACGGAGAGTGAGAGAGTGGGATGAGGTTGGGGTTAGAAAGAATTAAGCGCACGCGTGCGGACGTGTGTGTGTGTGTGTGTGTGTGTGTGTGTGTGTGTGTGTGTGTGTGTGTGTGTTTGTTCCAGAAAAAAACATGAACCTTTTGAATTTGTCCTTTTTTATTTCAAATTTTACAGTTGTTTCGAAAGATGATGAAAACAGAGTAATCCATAAGTTGTTAATCATGACTGTTTACCCTTCAGTTATTACTAGAGAATAAACAGATCATTTAGCTTTACAATCATTGTAGAAGTTCAGACCATTTTCATGGTTATGTACTAGAGGATGTGATTAATATTACTGGACCTTTCAACTGCTCCATTGTCAAATTAGAAGTGCTGATGGTGCTTATATATGCTTGTCTGCGCATGCGCACATGTGTGTGTATGTGTGTGTGCGCGCATGCTCTGGTGTTGTGTGTGTGTGTGTGTGTGTGTGTGTGGTGAGAGAGAGAAGAGAGAGAGAGGAGAGAGAGGAGAGAGAGAGAGAGAGAGAGAGAGAAATGGAAAATGTGTTAGCAAAGGTACCTTATGCTGGTCCTTGCTGAAGTACATGAAACGGAGTATGATTAAAAAAAAAAAAGACAACCAAGTGAGGGAGGAAACGGGGAAACTTGTTTTTATTAGGGGTGTAGAGAGGGGAGAATGGGCGTGTGTGTTGGGGGGGGGGGGGGGGGGGGGGGGGGGGGGGGGGGGGAGAAGGGGGGCGGAAGGGTAGTGGCCTGGGAAAACTATTTTTCTGTAAAATTTCGAAAGAGAGGGGATTAGTTACCGCCAAGTACACAGACAAACATAGCATAGGACAAGACACAATGCATTTCGACCTCTTGGGTCTTCTTCAGGCGAAAACAAATAACATTTAGGACAGTGAATGAAGAACGTGAAATCACTTAGCTCCTCGTGATCGCCACGCGTTCAAAATGGCCGCCGGACGGAAACGGGGCCACCCAGAAGGGGATCATGTGAGATAAAATTTGGGGGGGGGGGGGGGGGGGGGGGGGTATGTGTGTGTGAATCAAAGGGGGTTTGTTGCTTGTTTTGTAGAATAGTAAGATATATTAGTGATGGTAGTGAATAGAGGTGGCTTGATAATAGTGCTTAGTGGGGGAAAAATTGAAATATGAAAATCAATCAATGAAGAAATAGATGACTTAAAATCGATGGTAATGGTGATGATAGTGATTATGTGTGGGTAGTTGTTTGTGGGGGTATGGGTAATGCTAATAAAATAAAACAAATAGAAATGATAAGAAATAGCAATAATAATAATAAAAAATAAATGAATAAACAAAACAAAGAAAATAAAGAAAAACAAATAAATAAAAAAAAGATAATAAAGACAATGAAATAAATAAAATAAAATGAAATGAAATAGAATGAAATAAAATAGAATAAAATAAAATAAATGGAGGGTGGCTGCAACTTCTATATGAAATGGGTAGTGGGGGGTATGGGTGGTGGTGTGTATGTATGTGTTTTATATGTATGTGTGTGTGTTGGTGGAAGATATAGCCGACTGGTGTTGAAGTGGTGGGTATACATATTTGTGTTACTGTTACTTAGTGTTAGATGTTGATGCCTTGGGGCTGTAGCGTACCAAGTTTGGCAATGAGATGGGTCTCTCGTATAGTGCGTTCAAAGTTGTCACTCTGTGATTGCCTGAGTACCAAGACTTTCACATGGTTGATGTTATGTTGGGAGTGGTTGAAATGTAGGGCAGCGAGTTTGGGTCGGTGGTGGCGGATGCCAGCCAGGTGTTCAGAGATGCGTGTCTCAAGTGTGCGGGATGTTTCAGCTATATAGATCTTGCCACACAGTTGGCAGTGGATAGCGTATACAGTGTTGCGGCTGTGACAGGAGAATGTGTGTTTAATAGTGAAGGAGTCGTTGGGGCCCCGTAGGATGGTGTCTGGTTTGGTGATGGGGCAGATTTTGCAATTAGGTTTAGAGCAGGGGTGAGTGCCTGGTGGTGTAGGTGTGGAGATTGTTTAATTTGGACCGCACGAGAAGATCTTTTAGGTTTTTATCACGTTTGAACGTGATCATGGGTCTGGTATGGAAGGCGGGTTTGTGGTTTTGTACAATGTGCCAATTGGATTTGAGAATCATGCAGATGGGGAGGGTGTGTGGGTGGAAGAGGAGGTAGGCGGTGGGTCTGTTTGTCTCCTATGGATGCTGGGTTTCCAGAGCAGATGTTCTGGATATGGCTGTGGTGAGGCTGAGAGCTTCGTTGATGATGGAACTGGAGTATCCACTGTTTGTGAAAAATTCTGACAATTTGGCTGCTTGTATAGTGAAGTCTTCTTCGCTGAGCAAAGTCTGTGAAGACGGAGAAATTGTGAGTATGGAATGCCGTTTTTAGTGTATGTGGTGGTGTGAGGATGTGTAGTCTAGGTGTGCATGTATCAGTGGGTTTGTAGAAAATGGAAGTTTTTGAGTAGGCCATCTTCGAGGGAGATGGTGATGTCTAGGAAGTTGACTGACTGTGAAATGGTGTACGTAAGTTGGATGGATGGGTAGAAGGTATGGGCAAAGTTGAGGCCTCGCCACCCACACACACACTATTTCCTCTCACATGATCCGTTTCTGGGTGGCCCCGTTTCCGTCCGGCGGCCATTTTTGAACGCGTGGCGACCATGAGGAGCTAAGTGATTTCACGTTCTTTGTTCACTGTCCTAAATGTTATTTGTTTTCGCCTGAAGAAGACCCAAGAGGTTGAAATGCATTGTGTCTTGTCCTGTGTTATGTTTGTCTGTGTCCTTGGCGGTAACTAACCCCCTCTGTTTCGAAATTTTGTTTCATTTTCAGCCGTCAGTCACCCTGTTTGGAAACTCTGTATTTCTGTGGTTTTAACGCAGAACGTCGACTAACTTCCACCGACCAAAAGAAAAAGCGATTTAATTCGTGGATATATTGAAATATATTTTTAGTCTCTTTTTAGGGGTTTTACAGCCGGACAGCTCGTGCGTTTGGCATTTACCATAATGGTATGTGAGATTCCAGACAGCTGAGATGGCGGGAGAATCCTGCCGACAGAAACAGTGTCCCCTCCCACCCTCCACCCCCTCTGGAATTTTTTCGCTAGACCCTGTGCTGTCACTTTGTTTCTGCCTTGTTTCCTGTGCTTTCAGTTGTCATTCTTTATAACTTTCTTATTCATTTACCGGTATTGTTTCACATAATGCCTGGCATTTTCAGTCCTTGAGTTTATTTCTACGCCGGCTGTTCTACACTCGCTGTATGCACTGTGATGAACACTGCCTGCGCTTTATGTGTCGTTACTGAACCTTATGGCAGTGTGTGTGTGTATGTGTGTGTGTGTGTGTGTGTGTGTGTGTGTGTGTGTGTGTGGTCGCCTGCGTGCATGCGTGTTCTGAATGTACTTTTGATTTTGATGAAAAAAAAGTGCTGTTTGAAGCCTAATTTGAAAAGATAAACTGAAAAGCTGTCGCCTCGAGCGCTGCTTAGGTTTATCCGTCTTAACATTGTAGTATTGGCCATTTCTGGCCGACCCTTTAGTTTTCGCCAGCCGTGCTTAAATCTCCAGACTTAGTCGTCTTCTACTGCGTACTATATACATATAAATGTTTGAGATGGAGCACTGTCAACATTAAATCAAGATGCTTTGTGTGCCATCGACGGAAGTTTACACAGGCACATGCGCGCGCGCGCGCACACGAGTCAGTGAGTGCACCTGGAACAAAGTAAGAACTTAATCCTCGAAGTAGAGGCTGCCTGCCTTTAAGAGCTTTTATGCATGATTGGTCTTTTAGCCACATCTGCAAGAACCGCATTGTTTTCGAATTTAAGTCAACGTACTTTAGTGTGTACATAGTTTCGTTCTTTACTTGTTTACATTTATAGCCATAATGCAACCTTCGTGGTCAGCTAGGCTATTCATGACCGACCTGACTTCTTTCTCATCTCCTTTCTTTCTTTGCCTCGCTACCCCCGCTGCCCTCCCCCCCCCCCCCCCCCCCCCCCCCCCCCCTTCTCCTCTGACCTCCCTCTCCCGTCTGTCCCTCACTGTTCTGTCTTGTCTCCCTCCCTTCAGTGTGTGTGTGACAAAATCACATTAAAGTGTGGATGTGTGTATGTATGTTTTTGTGTCATCACCAAGGTTGTTGTCGAATTAATTGCTGTCCAGAATTGAATAAAGGAGCAAGAGGTATTGTTGAAAACAAAGTTTTTGTCGTTATTATCATCCTATCTGTGCTGATAATCCGTTCGGAACGGGCCGGACTTAATTAACATAATGATATCTACCCATTGAATTTGGAACTGCAGTTGTATTGATCTCCATTGAATGCGGCAGAGAGACAGCATTTTTCCTAGCTAAACAATGCATGCTGGCGACACGTTGGAAGAGTTCGGGGTTTACCTGTCAGCACTCTATGAAGTAAAAAAAAAAAAAAAAAAAAAAAAAAAAAAAAACGTGAAGTGTTTGGCATAAATAACAAGTAGCTTCTTTTGCAAACTATGTGTGAACTTCATTCACGGAAATTTTCGGACACATAGCTGACGAAAAGGTTTGAACAAACTCCATAAAGACTGGCTGGCTGTTATGCGCTCCCTATGTTCAGGACTACTTAAAAAAAATAGAGAGTTGATAGTGTCCAGTAGTTGGATTTGTTTACTGTAAACAAACACAACAGAAATGCCTCGGTTTATTTGTAATTTCTACCTGTACGCATGCAGAGGTCAGCCACAGGGTCCTGAGGTGGGCAGACCCACTAATCCCCTGACTTACGTGGCTTGCTGAAACACTGGCTGTCATGACGAAGCTTCGTACACATCTGACAGATACACCAAGGTCTTCTTTCCCAAGGAAGTGGTTAACGTTATTGGCCTCACAACGCCATTTCCAATTTCCCACACATTTCATGAAACTGACAGACTGCTTGCCTGTGCAAACCCTTTAACCGCCGGCATAAATCTTTCCGTCGAGTTACCTTAATCCTTGGGTTTGCTTCACAAGCGCCGACAACTTCTGCTTACAGACTTATGGAGTTGCGGGACTTGAGATAATCGTCAACGGATTATCGGGCCTGGTGTTTGCCTTGGGGCGGTCGTGGAGGAGGATTAGGGGCAGTTGCCGTTGACAGGGGGGTGGTTAATCTTCGTACCATATTAATTATGATCGATGTTGGCATGACTCCTGGGGGATTCGCAGGTGGCGAAGCTTTCCACACGCTTATAGGCAGCGTAACTGAGTATGATTGATGGTATTCAGGTAAGCACCCTCGACGCGGGACGAGCATTCCTGACAAGGTTTAGAACTTGCCCGGCAGTGGGGTTAGGGGAGGGATAAGAGGGGGAAGGGAGGGAGTTTGACCTATGGGGATGTAAGCTGGGGATGTATGGTATCCTACGCGTAGGTGAAGCATTGTGAAGAAAAGTATTCTTTGATATGGCGCTTTCTGCTTGTAAGTGTTTGTAAGTGTGTCTGTCTTGAAGTTATCTGGAAAACGGCTAACCGGGTCTTTATCAAATAGAGAGGGGGTGGTTTACAGTGTAGGTATCTTAAAGTGTACGTTGCTTTATGTCTTTAGATGCAAATTTTACTGAACAGCAAAGCAATACGATATAAAACCACAGTCTATTGGATGTTGTTTTAGTTATTATTTTAGTGGTACATATTAAAAGTTCCACCATGTAAAATTCAATAGGAGCAAGAAATGCGTTGTATTGTGTTGTGAGAATACCTATCAGATCCACCGATAAATTAAGGAACGGAACCAACAAGACCTGGCTGGAGACATGGGCAGAACTGGGACCACAAACCTAGTCTTTCATGGTACAGCCTAACTACATCTATTTGAAGCTCAGTAATCAGTTTTAGGGCGTATAGGTATCTGTCTGTATGAATGAGTAGGTAAACTTAAGTTTACAACACACACACACACACACACACACACACACACACACACACACACACACACACACACACGTGGTCGCGCGCTCACACACAGTTACACAAACACACACACGCATGCACACTGGTTTCTGAGCAAAGCTCATTGCTGTTTTCGTTACAGTAAAATTTATGGAAAATCTCATCATTACATTCAGATTTTCTTTTTTTTGCATTGACTTTCAAGTCTTTTTCCATAGGCATTAAAAACTTACACAATGTAAGGAGGTAAGAGGTGACACAAATGCGGTATTTAAAAGAGGCTTAAAATATGTAGAAGCACAATATCTCCACTTTAAAATTCTCGTTCGATTTGGTTATTGTATTGTCATTTTGCAATTGAGTTTGGGGAAAGTTTTGCCAAAACAGTGCCATGAAAATTTTAAACATCTGCATAACGTCATGCAGAAAGTTACAGCCATTGGAAAAAAAAACAAAAAAACTTTTACTGGAGCCCCATTATGTCATGCAGGTAGTTACCGCCATTGAAAAGAAAGGAAGCTTTTACTGCAACCACATGGACCAGCTACAGTGTGAGGTAACATTCCGAGAAAACAGTAGGCTTATGCTGTGCGAAATACTGCCATTCTTAAAAAAAAAAACCAACAAAAAACAAGTAAAGCAGGCGCGTACCTGCATTCATGTGTACTCAAAGACAAAGCACACAGTTGCAGACCAACACAGCTTTCCATCAGGATTAAACAAGAATATGTTCCTACACACACATGCACACACAGAGAGAGAGAGAGAGGAGAGAGAGAGAGAGAGAGAGAGAGAGAGAGAGAGAGACGCGCTCGCACCCCCCCCCCCCCCCCCCCCACACACACACACACACTCACTCACTCACACACACACACACACACACACACACACACACACACACACACACACACACACACACACATACACACACACACACACACACGCTCTCACAAGGATGATCATAATCAATGAAGCATACACGTACACATGCACGCGTTTTAAGACGTACGCAGACACGCACATATAGGTGCATATTTTACACTTGCACACGTATTCTAACAAAAATAACCAATAAAGCCAACTCGCAAGCACACAGACAGAAAGACACACGCGTAAGCACTCGCGCACGCACGCACATACGCATGTGCTCATAGAGGTGTATCTGCTGAATTCTCATTTACACCGGATCTTTGCACACTCATCTGCACACATAGCCACACACGCAAGTATGTGCTTACACAAGCGCTTGTGCACGCGTGAACACACACACACACACACACACACACACACACACACACCACACACACACACACACACACACACGCTCTCTCTCTTTCTCTCTCTCACACACACACGCGCGCGCGCGCACACACACACACACACACACACACACACACACACACACAGACACACACACACACCACACACACACACACACACACACACACTCACACTCACTCGCACACATGCACACACTCGCACACACTCACTCACGCACGCTCTCACACGAGGTCGCAGAACATGTGAGGACAACCATATTTCGAGATGACATACAAGGATTAAGACAGAAGGGAGCGAAAGAGAACAGTTCACTGAAAATATTTATCCTAAAATTAAAGTGTGGGAATCGTCTTTTTTTTTCCTTTTTTTTTTTTTTGTCAGGGACTCGCTGAAACAAACATTTCACTAGCACATGGATATAACGTTTTATTTGGTGTGTAGAAATATGAAATATGAAAATAGGCATTCTGTCAGGTACTCGTGTAAACAAACATTCCACTAGATACAATCCTATATCAAGTAGATGCACGTGGATACAACGATTCGTCTGGTGTGTAGAAATAAGAATTATAAAAATGGACATGCTGGGATTGCATTTCTTCAGCTGCATTCAAAGCCAGACGAAGAACTTGTTTCCGAAGCAACAGATGTCTGAGTCGGTGGTGTAGAAGCCGTCTTGATGTGTGAGAGAATCGTCAAATCGCAGATT
>CM065723.1:49345537-49350537 GCA_033310375.1 Conus canariensis | reverse complement strand
ATATTGTTTGTTTTTTATTGACATTATTACGTTAATCTCCTACCTTCCCTTTTTATTTTGGTGATCCTGTTAATAGTAAGATTAGCACAGTAGGGGTTTTTTTCTATTCTTCAGTCATCTGCGCAACATACTAGACCCCCCCCCCCCCCCCCACACACACACACCCTACCCCAGAATTCAGCGGTTTCCCTGTGTTTTTTTTTGATGATGCGTCATGGCGCTTTTTTCTGTCGACTTTATTCTTTCTTTCTTCTTCTTTTTATCGTAAGATTTTTTTTTTGAAGAGCAGGTCAATTTTTTTGTTGTTGTCTCTATTTTTCCTCTGTCCACGTTCTTACTTGCTGTTGGCTCAGCCCTGATGTCCCCTCCAGATTGGTTGGGCTATAAAATAACATGAAAAGAATTTAATGGAAATTTACCGCAGTTTGAACAGCCCACAGTGATCGTCTTCCTTTGACTTGAAAATGTGATACAAATCTTTTGATTTGATTGAATTCGCTTGATTCTGTTCTCTTTTTCATCGATGTTTCTTTACTTGTCACTTAGTTAAATGTGTTCGAACAGGAGTCGGACTTTTTACGCTGCCTTACTGCCAACCTTCGTCTCTCCTCCTTTTTTTTTTTTTTTTCCCCTTTCGTCATCCCCCCCCCTCCCCCCCCCCTCCCCTTTCCCCAGCACCTGTGACGAGTGGACAGAGTTTGTGAGTGCGCGCAGACCGCAAGGAATGTGAGGATGTTCACCTCACATTGGACGGAAAGAAAGGGAGAGCAAAGGGTAGGGGCAGGGTGGGGGGAGGGGGGTTGGAAATGGAAGGGTTGATGGCAAGGTGAGGGGCCGTGAGGGCGTAGAAAGAAGGGAAAGGGGTGAGGTGAAGTTGAAAGGGGACGAGGGAGGAGGAAGCGGTGCTCATGTGCAGGTGTTCCTTCGCCGGTGTGTCTGTGCTATTTCAAACATTGCCGGTGTAATACAACGCTGCATATCTTTTCTACTGAATTTTTGTGTTATGTCCGTGCGACAAGTCTCTCTCTCTCTCTCTCTCTCTCTCTCTCTCTCTCTCTCTCTGTGCGGGGGATGGGGTGGGGGAGAAAGGGGGGGGGGGGGTGGGTGGGGGGGGTGGGGGGCTCTTGTCAATTCCTGACCAATCCACCCCCACCACCTCGTAGAACGGTGTGATTAATCGTCTTATCAGCCGGGAGGCTTTCCATCCCGGACCAAACGTTCATTATTAATAAATCATATCGATGCAGGGCCCTCGTCAACACAGCAAACAGCTGACGAGGAGATAGAGATATAGACCGGCTAAAGGATAAAACCCTAAGAAGGGAGGTCATAAGTATGATTTAACGGTATGGAGATGAGATGTACCTTTGTACCTAGACGAGAGAGAGAGAGAGAGAGAGAGAGAAGAGAGAGAGAGGAGAGAGAGAGATACGAATACAAATGTTTGTTAAGATTAAGACCGAGGCCCACACTGAAGGGCATAGAGAAATACAACATACAACAACACTTTGATGCATATGACAATTGCAAAATCAGTTTACAAAGTATGTAACCTAACAAATTAGGACATTTCGATCCGGATTATCTCATCAGCTTTATCTGTCTTATCTATTTATCTAATCTAGCTGTCTGTCTGTCTGTCTGTCTATCCACCTCTCTCTCTCTCTCTCTCCTCTCTCTCTCTCTCTCTCTCTCTCTCTCTCTCTCTCTCTCTCCCTCTCGTTATTCAGCAGGGGTTTCTCATGTATTGCTTATATCATGAGAATTAACCTAAACTTTGGATGGTTCAGTATAATATCTGGATTGAATTAATTTCGTTCTTAGATAACTCACTGCAGGTCAACAAAACAAAAAACGAACTTCATTTTCTTTTGTTGAATTACACAGACGACATGCTAGCTCATTATCGTTAATATCATTGTACATGAAACGATGGTAAGCAATGTCAGACACATCAAATGTAAGTTGTGTCAATGCGCATTTGATATAGGTATTCATTTTCATCATGATGTATGGATCTAACGTATGTTTGGTTTGAATAGCGTATGATAAAATCTATCTGTTATGGGAATAGTCATGCCAATGCTGCCATTTGCAATCAATAATCCTCTGTTTAAAACACCTCACAAATCCAGATATTTTTTTCAACACCCTGGTTATCCCAAACAAATCCAAATCCAAATGAATTCAAATACTGTTGAATATTTGAAGTCTACATCCTCTTACCATTGTTATCTAAAGTCAATAGCGTCCTGTAAAAATGGAAGGGTATTGTACATTCATCCATTTTATTAATTTTAACCAGTATTTTATGCATTTCACGTATGGATTCAAATAAAATGGGTATCTTCCAAGTTCACATTAAAACAGTCCATTTGGTGTTCTAGTGTCTACACTGAGAAAGCGCTTCATTACATACAAATAAACTTGTTCAACTAAAACATTTCTCCAGACCCCAAATTTCAGCTCCATACTATAAAATTGGTTGCAAAAGAGAATCAAATAACTTCGTAAAGATATTGATCGAACTGCAGTGCAACTTGTGAAAAATATGAAAAACAAGGATTACTGCTTTTTTTTTTTCGCTTTCTTCGCAGGGTTTTGACACGCGAAATTAAAACTAAGTTTGGTCGTCAAATAAATACCAAGATATACGTAAGCATTGACAGTAACAAGTCTGTCACTCCCATTAGTTTGTCTTTCGGTACTTGTCAGATATTCTCCTTTACGAAACACAATTATGTTTGTTTCATCCATGATAGCTTTCAGTTCCAGTCTGTTTGCGGTAGAATACAAGTTGTCTCGGGAAACCAATCATTTTCAGTTGTCTCTGGAAACCAACCACTGTTGTCTTTAATAAAGTGTCACCGGCGGAAAATGGCATAAACAGTTGTAAAGGAGGTGACGGCGTGTCTCCATTTCAATTGTTTCCAATGAACAGAAGAAAATAATAAAGGGCTGCAAACGTCCTCTTGTTTAATACCACTCGTGTGCATGATTAAATCAGTAACTTAGCCTCTGATCGTATTTTTGCTTTGATCTTATTGTACATACCTTCTATATAGCGGTAAACTTACCCCCCCCCCCCCCCCCCCCCCCCTTTTTTTTTTTTTTTTTTTCAACAAAATAGGCCATAACGACCTCGAGAAATTAAAGCAAATGCCTTTTCAAAGTCAACAAACGCAGTTGTTCATAGAATGTTTCTGAACAGCAGCAAGCAGAACAAAATGATTGACTGTAGAATAATAACCTTTCATTGATTTTGCCTGATGTTCATCTCTTCTATTGTTGTGACTTACCCATTCATATAATCTCATTAATAACAGAGGTATAAGGTTTACAACATATATTACATAACGAAATACCTCAGTAATTATTTGCATCATTAAAGTGTCGCATTTCTTAACTAAAGGTAAAATCATTGACTTTTTCTGGTTGTCTGGGTAAATGCCAGCCTCAAAGGGAAAATTGAAACACTTTTCACACACACACACACACACGCACGCACGCACGCACGCACGCACTCACTCACTCACTCACACACACACACACACACACACACACACACACACACACACACACACACACACATACACACACAACACACACACACACACACACACACACACACACACACACAATCGGAACAGACTCTGCAGAACATTTGAAGAACGTGCTGATTCCATCGGCACCAGCAGAGTTTCCTTTTGTTTTCTTTTTTCATTTTCTAATGGCTAGCAATATTTCATCTCTTAAGATTGCTTTGTGACACGGAAATTCTTCATCTTCGTTATCATTTTCAACGGCCACTGCTATGCTACTTCCACCGCCTTTTTCTAAGAAGTTCCAAACATACTCAAACCATAGAATTGTCGTTTGAAGGTTGAGATCTTTTCTTTGACATTTTGTGTATAGTTTGCTAAAAGGATCATTGACTGTTAATAGAATCAATCAATTTATTTGACAACAGATAATTGTATTCTCTCTCTCTTTCTTATTAGATTTAAGTTTTTATGTTCATGTCTACACAAAATGCAACATGATGCGATTAGCATTTCTCCATAACATTTTACGTTTTGGTGTTGTACATTCTTCGCCACACCAGTTATTATTAAAAGAACTTTTCTTCCATGTTTTCCTTTTCTTCGTCATTTCGGCTGGTTCTTTGACATGTCTGTTAAAAATCTGCAGATCGCTTCATTTACATCTGCATGGATGAGATCTGCTGGACATCTGGGCTCATGGGAAGAGTAGATTCCTGAGCAAAATCACGCTTCCCGCAATGTTTAACAATAAACTGGTCAGTTTTTACATTTGAGCCAATATTCGTGCGTCTGTCATTCTTTGGTTTGTCAATACATAACATGATGGGCATGTGATCGGATTCAAATCTTTCCATTTCATTGAGAGTAAATTGTTCGCACAAAAACTCAAAACCGTTTGATAATATCAGAAAACAGTCATTCACAAATATTCTGTATTAGAGATATATGTGGAATGACTTTCTTCGTCGCCATTACATATACCATTTAAAACGTACAGTCCCAATACAGTTCATATACTCAGTAGTTCCTCGGTAGTTCCTCAGTAGTTCCTTACCATTTGAATTTAAGATTTTGTATTGAGAGTTTCTAATTGAATATTGCCTTCAGTCTTATTATAACTTATATACAGTTGACATTTACCAACAATTTTCGGAAATTCAACGAAGTTCTAGCATTCATATAATCACATTACAAAATATCAGTGTCCCCCAAGGACAACGGCTTACTAACGATACACTTTTCCGGAAAATCAATTTCATCGTCAAAGCCATTGATAGAGTAATGGGGTGAATTTTCTATGAACATATGCAGTTAGTATTAAACCGCGGTAGTGAAAACAAAACAACAACAAAACTTAATTCGAAGTGTAAATAAAATGGAATAAGATCTCACAATCAACCTCATGCACGTATAGAAAGATACTTAGGTTTCAGGCAGATTATCCTCCCTGAACCT
>CM065723.1:49335537-49340537 GCA_033310375.1 Conus canariensis | reverse complement strand
GAAGCACGGTATTCGTGTGCGCAAATCTGTTTATAACTATTTGCTGATTAAGTTTTCTCTCTCTCTCTCTCTCTCTCTCTCTTCTCTCTCTCTCTCTCTCTCTCTCTCACACACACACACACACACACACACACATATATATATAGACAGACAGACAGACAGACAGATAGATAAATAGATAGATAGAAAGATGTTATACTTTTCATTCTTCTCATTCCTTCGTATCCTTCTTTCGCCTTCTTAAGGATTGTGTGATTATGATGACTAAGCATAATACTCAAACTTATCCCCGTCTTCTTTGATAAAACATTTCACCCATTTTTCGAATGACGTCCTCCATCCCACACAAGAATAGTTTCCCGTTCCTGGCGCAGATCACGTGACACTTGCACGTGTTGTGCAGCGTTGTTGACATGGAGGTTTGTGTGTGGAGCACTTCATAACCTTGAATGTGTCTTTATTTGCTTTCGCTCGGTACCTGTCTCTCTTTCTCTTACACTGCGCGCGCGCACACACACACACACACACGCACAGACACATATAACGCACGCGCAAGCACGCACGCATACACGTGCTTTCGCTCGGTGCCTGTCTCTCTTTCTCTTACACTGCGCGCGCGCACACACACACACGCACAGACACATATAACGCACACGCAAGCACGCACGCATACACGGGCACGCGCGCGCGCGCGCGCGCACACACACACACCATATGCATTCCACCCCCCGCCCTTCCGTTCCCTTCTCCAGCGCCACTTTATCGCCACCCGCTCATCCTCTACCCGCCCCCTCACTCTCTCTCTGTCACACACACACACACACACACACACACACACACTACACACACACACACACACATACACACACAGAGTGAGTAGAGGTGGAATCATATCAGGTGCACCTGACACGCACACTTGAAACCACCTGTGAAGAGAGTGGGAAATGTTTAAACGTGTTTATACGCCAGCTGTTTACACTGCAACCCATAACTGTTATATTTGGTGTCACCTGCTAACGAATTCACGTTGACGATTTTTAGCAAACACTCCGAGCGCTAACGAAAACACTCAATATTGAACTTGCAAGAGAAGAGTAAAGCTTCAAAATGTTCTCTCTTTCCCGTCCTTTCCCTTGACCAGCGCTTTGGTTGTCGCGGGTTGAAAGCTACAATGACCAAATCAAAGTATGTTTACCGGTGAGACAAGGCAATATCTCTGAATATTGTACCTGTTTGAGTCTTATATGAATATTGTACCTGGTGTTATGAAAGGAACAAATGTCTTATGCAACATTTTGCTTGCATACAAAACCAACTGTAGTATGCAGCAACGAAGTTTCATATCAAATAAACAAGAACATTGTATAATTTTCTCCAAAATACACAAAATAAAAGAAATTAAGATGAAGTGGTTCCAAATCAGGATATCTTATAGGATAATAGCAACGAAAATAATTTTACAAAAGATGACCATGGTTGACTCAGACAAATATTAATTTTGTTCTGCAAAATTGCAGACAACACAGTTTCACAATTGTTCTGGTCATGTAAAGCATAAACAATCTTCTCGAATGATTTCAGCACTTTTTTTTTCTTCTTAAAGTGAAGTTAAACATATGCGACTTTGTAAATACCTTGAGACTGGCAAAAGAGCTTGTATCGTTTGGTAACGATGATGTAAATAGAACATTAAACGTTTGCCTTTGTCCTGCCATGTGCATTTTTTCCCTGTATAAATGTGAATTCATGTGAAAACGTTATTCCTAAATTAGCTGTTTTTGGACGCCAGCTTAAAAGTAGATATACACCAAAGGAATATATAGTTAAGATAAATGTGTAGCTCACAGAACTCCAGCAAAAGTGGTTTTTTCTACGAGGCCTTGGTCGATAATACCCAAATGGTTCAATTTCCCGTGACCAGATTTTCCTTATCAGGAAAAATGAAATCTTATCTCATTTCTTCCAAAGGCATTTGTCTATCATCAGTGGAGCAATCTTGTTTTCAACGAATATCTGCAAAATAATGGGCATTTCAAATGGAGGTTCTCATTTTTAGTTTGAGTGTGTGTGTGTGTGTGTGTGTGTGTGTGTGTGTGTGTGTGTTGGTGCTCTCAGGTCATGTTTTTTTTCTTTAACTATCAAAAATGAATTTATGAAATTTGGTACAAATTTTAGCTACTTGACCTTACTTGACCTAAACCTGTAGATGATATGCACTATATTTAGAAGGAAAAGAGCTACCTATGCATTCATTGTGCAGTTACAGATTGCTTCAAGTATGTGTAAAGGATAGCAGATGCGTAGTACGTTAGTGGGAGGAGAGAGAGATGTTAGCGTCGGGTTGATATTTAATGTAGCGGGAGGTGGAAAGAAAAAAGAAAAAAAGATAACTCCGTCCAGCTGACTGGTAAAGAGACCCTAATGTCTTACAAAATCAGAGAAAAAGAATAAAAGAGTGCGTGCCTCATTTACAATCCCAGCAACAACAGCCGACCGCCAGAGCCACACTGGGTAAGATCTGCTTCATTTAAAATCAGTAATTCAGTGTTGACATTCATGGGGACTGCCGTTGGATTTACTTTAAGAAGTCCTCCAGAGGGGGATGCTCACCCATGATAGCTTGGAGAGTGTACAATTATCAATATTGTTGTCAATGAGGGGCTTATTTAGCAAGTGTTGCCCGTGTATATTGGATTGTTTGTTATGTTTACGGCATCTGTTGCGTTTGCGGCACGTAGCTGTTTTCATGAGTGAGGAAGATCCAATTAATTTTGAGCTGGTCTCAACTTCGGGCGAGTTTGCTGATTTGGGTTTATTTGTTTTAATCCAGTCCTGTCTGAATTCAGCAGCTATCACCAATGTTTACCGAGTAGAGATGAGTTTTTTTTTCCTACTACGTTAAATAACTGAGAATATATATATATATATATATATATATTGTTTTTTTATATCTAGACTTAAGTTTTAAAGATGCTTTTTAAAACTGTAACATATGCGTGATTTCATATCAGAGACTAAGAATGGAAACTGAACAGATTGTGCAAAAGTTCTGTGCAAGCCTATTTGGTTTCATGCATCCCAATTTCTGCCCCTTTCTTTTCCAATAGTGGGTATTTCCCGCTAATCCTGAATAAGCGCCCAGATGTGCTGCCATGGCGAGTTTTCATTGATATAGATGTATCTGTTTGATGTTCTGCATTCACCAGTTAAAGAGTACTGGCACTGACTTCTGCTATGTTTTAGAGATGCTTTTCAAGACCGTAACATTTGCCCGATTTTTTTTTTGTCTGAGGCTAAGAATGCTGAGAGTGAAAACTGTACACATTGTTGAAAAAAAAACAACTTCGCAAGTGGTAAACAATCCCCTCCGACATGAAGATAATGAAGCTATATTCAAAACTGTTCATTGCTTTATTAAGCTATCTAAACATTTTTGAAGAACATGTTAGTAAAACTTCGCCTTCAGTAATGATACAAATGTTTACAATAATGAAATCTTAGAGCAGAACACATTCTCTCTCTCTCTCTCTCTCTCCTCTCTCTCTCTCTCTCTCTCTCTCTCTCTCTCTCTCTCTCTCTCTGTGTCTCTGTCTCTCTCTCAACGCTTTATAATAAAGGTTAATAATGTGTGAGTGGTTGATTCTCATGCATTTTATTGTCTTTAGTGTTTACTCTTTTCTTTACTACTATCTTTTCTTGTTTTTCCTCGATTTTGTACATGTTTGCATTTATGTGTATGTGTAATGTGTGTATGTGTACATGTATATATTCATAAATGTGAATACGTGTGGGTATGAATATTTTTGCGTCTTTTGTTTAGTATAGTAGCTTTGATAGTCTCCCGCCATTTCCTTTGTCACATGTGTGATTATAAACATTTAAACACATTATAAACATTAGCTTCTTGTTGTTCAACTTTTCACATTTATTGTAAAACTATGTGATTGTAAAGTGGAAATAAATTCATTTAAACTAAGTGGAAGGAAGCGATGTATTTTGTTTTCATCCATGATTTAATTAAAACTTGGTCGTAGTAGCAGTGTAGATAGGAATCATGCTGTGTCAGATGTACAACTGAATTAAGAAAAGCAGAGAACACATAATACTCAAGTTCAAAGCATAACCATGAGTCAAGGGACTATAAAAGTCAGGAGCGGCAGTGTCAGAAAGGTTTGTAAGCCAAAGACATTGATGTAAGATCAGGAGAGAGAACCTACAGAGTGTTAAGAGAGAGTCAACCTGTCCAAGGAAGCTGACCTCAAAGGAAATCACATCTTTACACGTATTGATGTACAGGGAGAGACGGAAAACATTGCCCAACATTCCTTGTGATATGAGTATTTTCATAAACGTTGTGCTTGTCAATGTGTTCGTGTTTTGTTACACAGCAAGAAAGGATACAAGCAAAGTCATAACTGCTCAGGCTACCGATGGGTATTAAGTGAGTTCATGTTTCATCAGTTCTGATGTAAGAGAGCTGAAATGGCATACTGACAACGTACAGTATGTGCTCTTGTTCAAAAACGATCCCATTTGCCATAAATACGCAGATGTCATTTTAATGCCGCATTGGTAATGGTGACGCAAACGTAACCATGGCGTTCTGCCGCGAACGCAAGGCCCCCATCAAAACAGGTACTTGAACATCACCGAAGTGATGCAGCAGCAGTGCAGTGTCTCTTCAGATGGATAGCCTTGTGAGATAGCCATGTTTACTGCTGATGCAGTGGCTGCGATTGGACAAACCAGTTGCAGCTATGTATGTGATGTTGGAATGCATGGTGTGAAAATAATAACACAGAGAGGGCAAGGAAGATAAGACAGCATTAGGGAAAAAGGAACGAAAGAAAAGAAAGAAAGAGAGAGAGAGAGAGAGAGAGAGAGAGAGAGAGAGAGAGAGAGAGAGAAACAACAACAACAACAACAACAACAACAATAGAAACAAAGCGGGAAACCAATGTTAGTGACAGTAGTTACCAGCTACCACCATTCAATTTTAG
>CM065723.1:49323037-49330537 GCA_033310375.1 Conus canariensis | reverse complement strand
AGAGAGAGAGAGAGAGAGTGGGGGTGGGGGGGGGAGGTCAACATTCGAGGGGTTGGAACCCTTTTTTGTAAGGTACGGCATGTTCTTCCAATCTGGTTACGTTAATGTAAAGCATGAATATTAGTAGGGAAACGAAAATTGTTCAAAATCCATGCCAGCTGAAACTATCATCTGTTTTAGTGTCTGTGCCCCTCAGCTGACTGGTTTTCTCTCCGCATGCGTGCGCTTGAATATGTGCATGTGTTGGAGTAATGCAGTATAGATACTGAAGTCAGTATTGCAGCAGCAACTAGAAAAAGAGTCGAAATGTACTCGACTTTGATGTTCAACAAGGTCTTACTCAGAAAAGAATTTTTGATTTAAGAAAAAATCTATTTCTGAAGTGGTTATTAGAGATGAAAAGAAGAGAATTGTACGCTTTAGGAAGAGGCTGAAAAGGATGCTTAATTAGTTTTTTTCTTTCTAATTATGTGTAACAAACGAGGAACTTAACGCAGATCTCCACGATCCCTTCCTTTTCATGTTAGCGAAATGTGTCCACTCATACCCATGTGTGTGTCTGCTTTTGTGTGTGTGTGTGTGTGTGTGTGTGTGTGTGTGTGTGTGTGTGTGTGTGTGTGCGTGCGTGTGTGTGTGTGTGAGTGGTTAGTGTCTGGTTAATTCAGGCCAAAAGGAAAGTATTATGAACGCCCTGTTTGGCGATCTGGAATTACGGGTAGATTATCTTTATTGAACTCACAAATTTCAATCACAGTTTAACCCAGAAGCCATCACAGTTGCTTTCTCGTACTGAAATATGACGTGGTTTTGAAAAATAAATCGCAAAAATATCTAAAATGAAGTTTAGTGTATGCGTGATAGCCGAAAATTTCGAAATGAAGTGCTAAGTTTCTGAAGGGTCTGACTTTGTTCAGTAAGAAAGGTGGAATTTCTGCTGTATATATTTACTATTGATTAATACATGCCTTCATATTGATATTGCTTCATTGTAATACATCCTTGAGAATATGTTACACCTAAAATGGTAAAGCTATAAATCCCGCGAGCAGATTAGTTCAGTAGCTGCCTTGAGGCTATATCACTTCAGAACATGGCATTATTTAAAAAAAAAACAAAAAACAACAACAACAACAACAACAACAACAACAACAACGACAGAAACACGGTCGTGGTTGGTTTTCATATAAATACAATTAATCTCGAAGCACGTATCTCATTGGCAGAGTCTCTGAAAGCCTTCCTTGAGATCTTGAATTGTTATTAAATACCGAGTTTAGGGATGCTGGATTCAGAAACACCGGAGAAATAAGCCCGGAACTTGTGGTCATACCGTATAGCTGTATTACAATCCATCTTTGAATATGTATTGAAAGTAAAGAAATGGCAGTATTTTACACACACACACACACACACACACACACACACACACACACACACACACACACACACACACACACACACATTGAGTCCAGTATATAATTCTGTTTCCAGATGGAGTTCAGGAATCTGGAGAGTTCCTAACAATACGAATGGCCCTCGCTGCTTTTGTGCATCACACTCTGCACTTTCCTTGTGCAGGAACTTAAATGAAAGAGGCAATATTTCACAGGAGTTAAGGGACTTCAGAAACAAGATTTCACAAGATTTTAACATGACTTCAGACCAGGGGCTTTCAAGCCAAAATGAGTTATTAGTACCATTCCTTTAGACTTGTTTGCTTTTACTTTATAGTATTTCCCTTATTAATGGTTGAGCTTTTTTCAAGTCCTCAGTATCAACTGGTTGTGAAGCCTCGGGCAGGGGAGAAATGTTTGTCACATGTGTTTTGGGGGGTTAGTTGGTTTCTTTTCCTGTCAGAAAGATCACACGCAAAAACTACAACACCGGTTTAATTCAATTTGTTGATCACAGTGTGAATGAATCTGTGATAGTTTGGGACATTTTTCAAGTGGTATACGATTTGATGAAAGTGCTACAAACTGTATGGATCTGACGGGGTTCTGCACTCTCCCAAATGTTCTATAGTTTGTATAGTTTTAGCGTTGATGAAGTTTCGGTTTTCGCACAGTCGCTTTAATGCATTTGCTTTTGCTTTGTTGTTGTTTTCAATGATGTCATTCAAGGCTGTCAAGGAACGTGTTACTTTTTGTGTTGTCCTTTCTTTTTAGTGTCAAGGCGTTGCTGTTGCATAACACAGGGATGACATCGCAATCACCTGAGCAACTAAATGATACAATGGCATGACTAATCGTGGGTTACATGTGGTCGTGTAGATAGTGCACCAAGTCTTGAGAAAAGAAACGGTGGAGGTGGATGGGAGGTGACGGTGGGATGTGTAGGATGGGGCTTAAAGGAAAGGGAAGGAAGCTTGAAGGGAGAAGGGGGGGGGGGGCTTATAGGGGAGTGAGACAGATAGCGGTAGCGCAAACGCACGCACGCACTTGTGCCCCCCCCCCCCCCCCCCCCCACACACACACTAACACACACACACACTCCTCTGTCTCTGTCTCTCTCCTTTCTCTCTCTCTCTCTGTCTCTTCCTTTCTCTCTCTCTCTCTCTCTCTCTCTCTCTCTCTCTCTCTCTCTCTCTCTCTCTCTCTCTCTCCCTGTCTCTGACCAAGTAAGAGCAAGAGAAATAAAATGTTCCACTTACTGCATACAGTTGCCGTACCAGGCGTTCATGAATGGACGCATTGCTGGTTTAGAAGATACTATCTTGAGAGAGAGAGAGAGAGAGAGAGAGAGAGAGAGAGAGAGAAGAGAGGGAGGGGGGGATGTAGGTGACATATTCATCAGTTGTCGACTTCGAACGGACGATAAGCATGGGCTCAAAGACGGCCCGGTAAACAGCCAGGCGAGGGCAATTTGCAGCCGGCAACTTGAATCTCCGTAGACCCACGTGCAGAGAGTTAACGAAGTTGTCAGGCCCAGGTGCGCGAGGAGATACGAGTGACCCCCGCCGTCAGTAAAAACTCCTTCCAAGTCACCCCTCTCGCTGCCATGTCAGCCCGACAGCCTTGGTTGAAAAGAGCATTGGTATGGGTTTACCTCCACTGCGGTTCTTTCGGGGCAAACTGAGAACGAGCTGCCGGGCCGTTTTTTTTAATTTGATTTTTTATTTCATTATTATTTTGTTTTGTTTTGTTTAAGTTTGAAGTAATCACATGCTCGGCGCTCCATAGTAGGTATTCGTAAAGGCGGAAGTTGACCTCAGTCAGAAGCTTTGTCGGTGTTTGATACAAGTAGGACCTCGAATCACGAACCTGACATCACTGTTTCTTCTTCTACTTGCTTTGCGTTATGCAAGGGATTGCCTACATGTATTGTAAATACTTAGCTGAAAAGCTCCCCGTGAAAGGAATTTTATACTTAAAACAGAACTAAACCACAATTGTCCGGTTTCAATCTAATTATTCATCGAGTCACAAGACGAGAGGCCACACCAAGGTCATCTATATGCAAGACAAACAGATAATTAAAAAAGATAAATAAAAAAAATCTCAGGGGGGATGGAGTGTAGCAGCCTAAACGTCGAAATTGGAAAAGAATAGCCAATCAGCCAAGTCAACAAATGAAAAGAGGCAATGGTGCACACACCTTTCTTGTGCTGACTTGTTAGCGTCAAAAGGTCATATATGATCATTGCCATGATGACTTTGACTTTTGAGTGGATGCTTTTTTTTCTTGCTGTCCACTAGAAACTTCGTCGGAGCGAAATTAGAACTGCTGAAGAGTGAAGTTCTGTTTTTACACATTATACCAGTGTATTCACAATCTTGTCTACACAAGTTTTCCATTTGCAATGAGATGAAATTTAGTATCATCTGCGATGGTCTGGTCAGAGGCAATGCTAGCTCTTCTGTTAGCCTCTTTTGTAGCTTTTACGTAATGGCCACGGATTTTCTTTAGCATATTTCCCATACTTTTCCGTTGACATCTGAAATGGAACAGAAGTACTCTACTGTTTTTCCCCAAGCTCTCGAAAAATCGGCCAAGCTGGTGTTGTCTTAGCTGTAATTTGTCCGTAGTTATTTCCAGAGAGAGGAAGGGGGGAGGGCGAAGGGGAATGGGAGTATGCGCGCGCGTGTGCGAGTGTGTGAAAAAAGATCCTCTAGTTTGCTGTTCAACAAATGTAGGTACTCCTGCGGCACTCCATAGATTGAATTCGTTAATCATTGTGCGAAGTGGGAGCGTCTTCACAGCTTGATTTTATCTCCGTGTGCTGTTATACGCAACTCAAGGAAGATCCGGGGGGGAGGGGGGGGGGGGGGGGGGGGTAGCGAAAAAGAGAAAGTCTGCAACGTATTCTGTGACAAATAGGTGGCAAGCTTCGGAGCGTAAAGAAGTTATGGAGCGGTGCATTCAGCAGCTGTGAAAGCAAACGGAGCTGAAAGCAAACGTACTCTTTTTGCCGTGGACACCATTAAACTTGGCGCTGGGTGGGCGATAGACGTAGTGATGGAATGACTGATTGCAGGCATCCAGAAAGAGCGACGGCATAGCGTCTGTGAACTTCTCACTGGGAGGTCACAAATCGACAGCTTCAAACGGTAGACGATAACGAATTGACCCGGTTTTGCCCAGGTGATCACGGCCTCTCTCTCTCTCCCCGCCCCTTTCCCTCCTCGCCCCCACACATCCCTGCGCTCTTTCCCTAGTGATGATAAACAAAGAAAATCAAACCTTACGTAATTAGCTAGGCTTTGCGAAGGTGGATACTACCTCTCGCTGGCCCTCATCTTCCCCTTTCGACCTTTACCTGTCAGCCTCGTAGTGAAAACGGAAAAGTGGTAATTCCAACAGTCGCTTGTCCCATGGTCTCTTTATGTATAATCAGTGACTTTTGAACGTGTTTTACCCAGTTTGTCAAATGACGTATGTTTTCTCAGTATTTCTTTAGAACTGTTGTCCATTGTGTTTCTGCATGTATAGTTCATAAACCTACTGTTGTTAGAACGACTTTGTATGCCTTTAAAAAAATATGACACGCTTTTCTTTGCTTGTTTTTGTGCTCTAACTTACTAGTAGTGAGAGTTTTACTAGTGGCATTGCCACTAGTGAGAGTTTCACTAGTGGCATGTCCATTTTGCAGTGCTATTTTCAAACATAGCATTTAGAACTATTTTGTGGTATTGAAATCTTTTAGTTTTGTTTGATATATTTATAATGAATGAATCGATCAATTTATATATCATTTTTTTTTTTTTAACTTTTGGTGACAAATTAAGCAAAATGGCTGGCTGTCTCGGCCTGGCCTAGTCCTGCCTGCCTGAAAGATTTATAGGCGTAACTATTATGCCGTTAATGGTTGTGCATTGTGTAGATAGTGATCTTCGCTGTTTGTTCCCTTTTTCTGGACAGGACACTTTGCTGTGGTGACAGCCCTGAAGGGACCATTTGTGGTTTGAGCTCTGTTTAAAACTGTTACTGAAAATAAACTACAGAGGCTAGAGCGTTTTTGCAACAACAGAGTTTTTATGAAAACTAATGATGCCAGCTTATCCGTATGCTTTTGCTGGTCATGACGACTGTTTTGTAGCCTTTCTTTTTTTACGCTTTCTGGTAAGATGGGATCGTATTTTGATAAGGAACAGGAACTGCTCGGCTTCGCTTCACATACTTTGCTGTCTTTGATTGGCATTCAGGGTGATGGGGAGCAGAAAGCGCCATGGAATTTAGATCACTATCCCAGCGCTAGTTGCCCAAGACTTGTCACAGACATGTGTCGCGTAGATTAGATCGCCCACATGTTGTGATCAGTTTCCTGTCAAACTGAAACTGATCTGTGACAAAGCAAAATAAGTGCTATTGTGTATTGATCAAAGCGAACTGACATTTTCTTCGAAAGCGGTACATCTCGCTTCCACTGAGGAGCATGTGTTTCCAAGAATTGATCGTTTGTAGCTATTATAATCAGTTTGAATGTTACAGTGATGTTTCTGTGCACATTTTATGACTGACAGAAGTCAAAGACACGCGCACGAGTACACACACACACACACACACACACACACACACACACACACACACACACACACACACACACCGCGCGCGCGCGCGCGCGCGCGCGCGCGCATGCACGCTCACACGTACGCACGCACGATCACAGTATCACTCACTCACTCGCTTTTTTGCGTCTCCGAACGCAAGCACACACATACATAGACACACTGACACATAGACTCTCTCTCTGTCTGTCTGTCTGTCTGTCTGTCTCTCTCTCTCTCTCTCTCTCTCACACACACACACACACACACACACACACACACACACACACACACACACACACTTCTCAGTCTGTACTCGCTCATACGAATAGCAAAAGCCATACACTGGAATCATGGAAAATGGTGATACTGTCAGTCAGCATTGTTGAACTCTGCCCGCTCATAACACGTACAACACACGGTGCTACGTCAGCCGTCTTCTGCATTCCCCGTCACTGACAGCTTACCTGGCGAAGGAAACACGCACTTTCACTGTCAGCGCCTCATCGTCTTCCTTCCCCTAGGCCCCTTCTCTCTCCTTTCTCGCCTTCCTCGCGCAACAGAACAGGTGAGCATGACATTTATCAAATTGACGGAACGTCGGTGTAGATTTAGTCACACACACGCACGCACGCACGCACGCGTGTACGCGTACTTACAGTCCTCTCCTTTCCTAACCCCCCCTCCCCCCTCCCCTCCCAGTCCCCCTTACTCCCCTCCACACACAAACGCACACGCACATGTGTTCGTACACATGTCCATGCAAGCACACACGTGCCGTGTGCGTGTGCATGGCAGGGTGCCTTGATAGCTCGGTCTTAAAGCGCCGAGCTCGCGGGAAGACTTCGGAGTTCGACTCCTGCTGAAGACCAAGATTGGAGGAGGAGGAGGAAAAGGGAGGGAGGGGGGGGGGGGGTGGGGGAGAGGGGGGGGGGGGACAAAACCTGCACATGCTTTTAAATGTGTTGACGTTCAGGCTGGATCAGTATGGTGTCAGACAGGTCCCCCACTCTCCCTGGAGGGTTTTTAACGTGTGATATATCACCTTTGGTGCGTGTGGAAAGTAAACCCCAATGAATATGCGTCGCTCCCACCCCCACCCCCACCCCTCTCTCTCTCTTTCTCTCTCTGTCTGTCTCTTTCTCTCACCCTCTGTCTATCTGTCTGTCTGTCTGCCTGTCTCTCAGTCTGTCCCCCCTCCTCTCTCTCCCACCCACCCTCCCTCCCTCCCTCTCGCTCGCTTGCTCTCACTCTCTCTTTCCCTTCCCATCCTTCACTCCCTCCCCGAGTGTGTGTGTTTGGAGGAGGGGGTGGGGTGGGGTGGGATGGGGTGGAGTGGATGGCGTGCTTTCTTACATAGGGGGCTGACCCTGACTGCCCGATAAAGTTCCACCCGGAATAAGACTGAGGTTGTCAGGTGTTGGTTACACGACTGACAAGATACACCTATCTCTGTTACATCCAATACCCTGCCATCACCACTCCTCCCCCCATCATTCCTCTGACCCCTACT
>CM065723.1:49253037-49320537 GCA_033310375.1 Conus canariensis | reverse complement strand
CATAGATCATTTTGCTGGAGATGCCAGGCTGCCTCTACGGTACCGCCTGGAGAATGCATTCAGACACTGTGAGTTCAAGTTCCTCAGAGACGAATATCAAAGCAGCCTTTTTCGCTGCTGTGCGTGTTGTTGATTCGGTGCTATCAAACTGTGTTAGATTAAGTCCCCTACCTCTCTTCTTCTGGAATTGTTATATCCCCATCTGCTTTACCACACAGTCTTTGATGGTTGTGAACATTATACTAAAATGTACTGTATGAGGGGGAGGGGGTGGGTGTACTACTAATAACTTTCCTGACTGAAACCACTGAGCCGTTCCCAGCTGTGACGTTTCAGTTGTAGGTATGTGTATTTGTTAGCAGGCCCGCAGTGGTGTTGCCTAATGTTTGGAACGGAAAGATGCTCAGAAGAGAATTTATTTAACTAATCACTGGTCCTAGGGCTCACCAGAGCCATGGTGAGACTGTTGTGATGAAACAGTATCAGTTTTCTCCACCTTTGACGGTTGTGGATAAGAGCCAAGGTTGCAAAGTTCCTCCCGGTTCACTGGGTTCTCCGTGTCCTCTTCTTCTGAGGTAGGTGTTGGAGAATCCGCTTGATCTTGTCACACATCCACAGAGTCGGATGCGCAGTCATGCATACACTCTGACGCGCCTAACCCTCACAGACATTCGCTATAAGCACACATAACACACGTCGAACACGAATCTGAACAGAAATAGTGATGTCATATACTGTTCTATGGAACGAACCAATTTCAAACGAGTTACGTTTCAAACGAGTCAACATGAAGATAGCCTCCCACTTTATATGTACGTGGCTAATATTAAGGCTGTTACGGATAATTGACATTCTAAGTCTAACTTCGAAGCGTTTGATTCCATGTAACATCGATCTGTCTCGAGTGATATGCTCTAACCTCAGGATCACAATACCAGCGACTCTGCACTTCATGAGCTAGAAGGAACTTTATCTGTGTCTCTCATGTCTTGGTCAATCTTTCTGTCCTCCCCTCCCTCCCCGTGTCTTTCTCTCTCTTTCACTTACACGCACACACTACACACACGCAGGCACGCACGTGCACACGCACGCACGCACGCATGCTCACACACACACACACACACACACACACACACACACACACACACACCACACACACACACACACACACACTCGCTCACGAACGCTCGCACGCAATCACGCATGCGCCCACATATGCATTCAACAAAAAAGTTTCTGGGTTTTTACAATCACGTTTAGTTCTTTCCAGAGCAAGAGTCGGAAAAAAGCATGTACTTGTTTATCTAGCTCATGGAAAATCTCTCTCTCTCTCTCTCTGTCTCTCTCTCTCTGTCTCTGTCTCTGTCTCTTCTCTCTCTCTCTCTCTCTCTCTCTCTCTCTCTCTCTCTCTCGAGATCCTGCAACACAGGCAACAGATGAAGTAACCCAGTGTCTGCTCGTTGCTCCTAGCGCTCGTGGGGATTAGGTTACGGATCGATATTGAAGAGCACATACAACAAGGTTGCGACTGTTCCTTTCAGACCGTCTGGGCGGCAGTTAGAGATCGTTGTTATCGTTCCACGATCTAACACCCACACAGTCCTCGTGGCTCGTCTTAGCGGCGTTCACAAAAGACCATACACGACGTCTCAGGGCTGGGGCGCAGGGCGAGTGCCGAAAGATGGCATTGAGTGTTCTGATTGGCGGTAATTGGGCGTAAGAGCAGGAATAATGATTCTCTCCCCTAGGCAAGACACTCCCTCCTTCGTAACCTGCGCTAACTTTTGAAAGAAATGTAATTCAGGAGGAAGGGAGCAGTGGGGAAGAGAGGGGGGACACACAGACAGACAGGCACACACACACACACACACACACACACACACACACACACACACACACACACACACACACAAAGAGAGAGAGAGAGAGAGAGGAGAGAGAGAGGGGGGGGGGGAGCGGGCGGGCGTTCACGCGGAGGCTATGCCAAGCCTGTGTTGTAAGATCCCGCCAAGACCGTGTAGACATTAGACCGCTTGCTATCGACACCACGGCATTCCAGTACGCTTGAGCACCGCAGGAAGAGATAGGTGTACATGTCAACACTAACAAACCTAACAGACCGAAACGGGAACATGTAAACGGCACTCGACCAAGGTTAAACTCGATTATTTAGTGCTGAGCTTGAATCACTTCAGCTCCTGTGCCCGGCCCACCCTGACGACCACCTCTTAACCGGATAAACTCAAGATTTGGGGGCAGCACATTGATAGGTCTCTCCTGCAGCAGGTCTTGTGTCGGTAGTTTCGGAAAATTGAGGAGGGATAGAATGGAGATAAGTGTGAACGGGCTTTTTTGTTTGTTTTTAATTGGTGTGTGTGTGTGTGTGTGTGTGTGTGTGTGTGTGTGTGTGTGTGTGTGTGTGTGTGTCTCTCTCTCTCTCTCTCTCTCTGCGTGTGTGTATCTGTGTGTGTGTGTGTGTGTGTGTGTGTGTGTGTGTGTGTGTGTGTGGCGCGCATACGTGGGATCTTGACTTCAGGAGGAAACGAAGAGGGAGGAGAGGTGGGTTGGCAGGATTAGGCGCAAAAGGTATCTGACAGTAGCAACAAGCTCGAAATCGTCCTTCTTCTCTTTCGTTTAGTTTCGTTCCCAAGATCAATCACCATTTTCACACAGCCGGTTTCAAATGTGGTTTACACGTGGTCATGCTCAGACGAGACAGGAATCTTCGCATCAGACAGCGGGATTTGTTTGTTTGTTTGTTTGAGGGGGAGGGGTTAAAGGGAGGGAGTGGAGGGGGAGTGATGTCGATGTGAAAAAAATGAAGCGAATTGATTTTCACACTCAGTACAGCCTAAAGCTTACTGTCCTTAAGGATGTCATTTGTTAAAATATAAGCTGATATTTTGTGAATACGTATGTCTCAGTGTGTGTTGATTTGTGTTGCTATTGTTTTTTTTTGTCCCCTATGGCAAGACCACGTGACGTTTTATATGTTTTTAGTGGTAACAGTCCCCGCGGACCCGCGCGGTCGACTGGGCTTTTTAAAGTTCCAAATGATGATGATAACATGCCTTATTTATAGCCTGAAGTTCGGGTGGCATTTCTTAGAGCTTTTCAGTATTTAGCAACGTTTAGGAAAAATAAATTGCATTAACTTCTTTCGGTTCATTATCAAGATCGATTTAATCATTGAATGGACAACGGTGAATTTTTGTATATTCGATAGAAGACATTCAGACGTTATTAACGTCTCAGAATAGCCATGTAAGAACACACACACACACACACACACACACACACACACACACACACACACACACACACACACACACACACCATGCATTAAAATAAATCAAGTCTTAGTGACAAAGTCGACAACTGCAAATGACGTGTTCTCCATCGTAAAGTTTTTAAAATGGTGTTCAAAATCGATCAGTTTTTTTCTTCTTTTTTTTCAACTCTCCTTTTTTTTTTTATCAGTTTTTACCAATTGCTGTGCTCAGTTCTCTAAGAAACAGTCTTCAGGTTTGAACGACTTTGTATCAATAAATAATGTGGATAACAGCTGCTGGATGGATAGACTACAGCGCATTGAATTTCAACAAAAAGTTCTAATCAGTGTGTGCTTTGTTTTTCCACTTATTTGTGTTTTTGTTTGATTTTTTTTAAAAAAGACATCAGTTTGTTCAAACTTCACTTGATCTTGTTCTGTTTCAGCCAAATTCCACACCATAATCAAACGCTTTCTAAGTGTTCATTATTTTTTTGTTCTGCTGCAGGTTTGTTTCATTTTCGTGAGTCACTTACAAAGAAATCTTTTTTTCTCCTGTCAGTCTGTCTCTGTCTCTCTATCTCTTTTCTCTTAATCTCTCTTTCTCTCTCTCTCTCTCTCTCTCTCTCTCTCTCTTTCTTTCTTTCTCTCTCCCTCCCCCGCACACACACACACACACACACACACACACACACACACACACACACACACACACACACACACATACGCGCGCGCGCGCGTGCGTGTGTGTGTGTCTGTAGTTCCTCACTTAGACCCTCTTTTTTAAGTTGTTTTTTTTTTGAAAAAGATTTGTTGTTGTTATTTTTGTACCAGACTGCTCTTTGTCTCTCTGTCTCTCTCTGTATGTATGTGTGTATATGTTTGTATGTATGTATGTATCTATGTATGTATGTATGCACACAGAGAGAGAGAGAGAGAGAGAGAGAGAGAGAGGGGGGGGGGGTAAAACCTGGGTCTAGGTACCTTTTAATTGCCAGACAAGAAGTGGAGTAAGCGAAGAATTTGTCACAGTGAAAATAGATAGCTGTGAAAGACAAGACTGTTGTGATACGAATAGCCTTCTTTCTCCAGTGCTGCTTGTTCCTTCAAAGGGGAGGTCAGTGGGATCAACAAGCGACAGTAGCTTCGCTCTTTAAAACGCTCATTAGGTTTGCTCTGAATTATTCACATATAACGGAGAAAGATTACTCTAGTTATAATGCCTTTCCCTTTAAATACAACGCAAGGCTGTCTTTTAAAACCTGGGCCCAGATGTCTTTAATTTCCAGATTGTGAAAAAAACATCCAAAACTGTCAATGAAAATACACATGTTTGAAAGAGAGCCTTAGATTGTATTCGAAGGGCAGGGGGAAAGATGATATCCTCCAGTGAGTGCACTGATAGTTTTATTGTCCCACCAAACGGAGGTCAGCAAAATCAACAAGCGTGTGTGTGTGTGTGTGTGTGTGTGTGTGTGTGTGTGTGTGTGTGTGTGGTCTTGCGTGCGTGCCTGCGTGCGTGCCTGCGTGCGTGCGTGCGTGCGTGTGTGTGAAATAAGAATAAAACAACAATCCTTTCATGTCTTTTCACAACAATCCTTTCATGTCTTTTCACGATTTTACTCTCTCTCTCTCTCTCTCTCTCTCTCTCTCTCTCTCTCTCTCTCTCTCTCTCTCTCTCTCTCATTCATTAGCTGCTGTGAGAAACACTTTTTGGGAATTGACTTTGCTCAGAATTATTATGGATGCTGTCGATAAGACTGCTATAGTCATCAGTAATGGTGTAATGATTAACATCTCCAGACGCTTATTGTGAACTTTGATCATAAGGTATACTTTTCATTGGCACGTGCAATAGTGTACATCGCCAGGGAAAGAGTTCAAAAAGGAATAAAGGTTTTACACCTGGTCTGATTTGCCCCCCCCCCCCCCCCCCCTTTTTTTTTTTTAAACCCAAGAGCATTATTTGTGATATGAATGCATTGTGCCAAATAACGTTAGGAACTTCATCATGTTTTGAAAAAACGACAACGACAACAACCACATCCAACAACCTAGAAAAACAACAAAAGCTTCCTCTATTGTTCCTTCTTCCTTCAGCTCGATTTTATCCTTTCCTCCACCCAAAAGAGAGAGAGAGAGAGAGAGAGAGAGAGAGAGAGAGAGAGAGAGAGAGAGTGTGTGTGTGTGTGTGTGTGTGTGTGAGTACGCACGTGCGCGCACACTGTTGCTGGCGTGAAAGTTCTGTTGTCAGTCTCAACGTTACCATTTAGTCTGTTCAAGTCTTGTGAGAGTGCAGGTGCAGTATAAATATGTATCTTGAAGATTTATGTCCTTGTAAAGATTGGGGGGGGGGGGGGGGGGGGGGAGAAGAGAGAGAGAGAGAGAGAGAGAGAGAGAGAGAGATAGAGAGATTTCATGCTGCCTTAGCACCAGAGAGAGAGAGAGAGAGAGCTCAAGTTGCTTTAGCACCTATTTACCGGGCACGTATTTGTTAAGCGGCTACACTATCTGACCTCGGCATGGACACCTGTGGGGGAGAGAGGCGGTCGGTGAAAGGCGGGCAGGAGAAACAGGTGGAGGGTGCCACGTGTGCATAGCACACGGAGTGATCCACGCTTTGGTGAGGACCGTTTAAAACGCGTGCAGAGCTGAGCTTGGATTTCTTTACAGACAGTGGGCACCTGGGCAAAGGCTTTCAGATGCCTTTTTTTTTTTTTTTTTTTTTTTTTCTTTTTGCAGGTGTTTTGCCCAGATGAAAATCTAAACAGCCTTACATGTGTACAAAATCCCCTTTTCTTTTTTTTCTCCTTCTCCTCTTCCCCCTCTTCCTCCCTTCCTGCCTCTGTCCCTGCTATGTGTGGTGTGTGTGTGTGTGTGTGTGTGTGTGTGTGTGTGTGCGCGCGCGCGCGCGCGCGTGTGGTCTATTCAGTGTACTCCCTGGGCGCTTCTCCGCCTTTATTTTCGCAGGTGTACCTTATTTTGATATGCTAAGTTCCCAGATGGTTTTGTTTGCATTGACCCTTTTCACGTGTTCATGTGCCTTATATGCTGCCTTCATTAACGTGGGAAAAGTCCTGCTTCGACGCTTGCTGAGTATGTCCAAACAATTTTGTACCGTACTTTTGGGCCGTCTTTTTTACATCTCACCTGTCTTGAGGGGGTAGAGGTGTCGGAGCTAATGATGGCCTGGTAGGGCAGTAAATCATTTTTGCAAACCTTGTAATAAGCGTTATGGGAGACGCACGAGCACGATTTTTTTCTTTTTCTTTCTTTTTTTTTTTTTTTCTTTCTTTTTTTTTTTAAGGAGGAAGAGGATGAAAGAAAGAGGGACTAGCATGATTATATATTTTTGAAATTCAGTTGTCAGTCTCAGGCTGGAGTTGGCCTGATCGACAGATGTTTGTTCTATTAACACACTAGTAATTCAATGAGTCTTCTGAGAACAGGGGTGGCTGGCGATGAGAGGGAGGGAGGAGGGTGTGTGTGTGTGTGTGTGTGTGTGTGTGTGGAATGTTCGAGTGCCTATGGGATTGCATTCCGTATGTGAGTGAATGAGGAATTATGGTGATGGGACCCAGGTGGGCGGGAATATTGGAGCCTGCTGGCAGCAGAAAGGCAACAACGATCGTTTTCTTTGTGAAAATCGTAATTAAAGAAAAAGTAATGATTACTGTCAGTTGTCACTGATACTGTAGCATTAGAATTACATCTGTTGTTCAATGTGGCTTAATGTGCCACACTGGACTGCTGTGAAGACTACAGTGATGACTTTTAAAAGGGATAGTACGACACATGAGTGAGTACAGGTAATTATGACGCAGTGGTGTCACTGTGCAGACTGTAGGCAAAATGTGCCGGGGTAGGGAAGGGTGGAGACGGGGTGGAGGACTGTCGTAACTGACTGTTTCGACTGCTCATGACTTAGGAGTCATATAGCATGCTTTTTTCCGTTATGACATTTCATTACTTGTTGTCTTAACAGCATCAAAGCTAGTAACATATTTTTCTTTGATAATTACTGTTTTCAAGACGTAAATTCAGTCATCTTACAGTGATAAGTTACATTTTTGTTTTCACGGGAAAAGGTTATTCAGACCTTTTAAAGCTAGTGTGCTCCCATGCAGGATTAGAGAGATGCTGTCAGATGACTGGCTCACTGACTGAGCACCGAGGTCGCAGTCAGACGTACCTTGCGAAATCGAGTCCTGCTGGCGTCTGATGGGAAAAACAAAAAAGCTGCCTTTTCGCTGCTCATCTTAACGTGCTATTTTGGACGTAGTGGTATAATGTTAGATAGGTCCTCTCCCCCCTGACTGTCTTGGGGTGGTCATCCCAGTCTGCGCCCATCACGCATGATGGTTCTAGATGTTGAATCTAAATGCAACCACCCAGCATGTTTAGACTTTAAGAGAGGTTCAAAGACTTAACAATTCACAGATGAAAACTTGATTTTAACTGCGTGAACAAAGAATCGTAGACTAAGGAGTTACTGGAGCACAGTTGGGGAATGAAACTTTAAATGCAAAGAGAAGAGGTGAAAGGAAGAGTTACGAGAGCTAGCGGTAGGATGGCAGATCGATTGGAATATAAGCTACACACAAAAAGTTAAGGATCACTTTCACAAACATTCTTAACTGTCAAAATAAGAAAGTCAATGCGTTGAAGTTTGGCCAACATTTAATTCCATTCTTTAGTGATAACGATACACAATTGCCTTCAATCTCGAGCAATCGTTTGGTGTGTACATTTGATTAAAGTGGGTACGTATCCAAATTTGATTTCCCAAAGTCATTGAAATCACAAGACAGGGCATACTGATGCTCCCAAAAGCTCAGTAATGCGTGTAACCACCATGGCTGTTCTGGCACTCGACGCAGCGAGTCCTCATCGAGTTGACCAGGTTGGTGAAGATCCTCTGTGGAAGCGCCTGCCACTCAGCCTGCAGCATCTGGTAGAGGTGTTGGGCATCCCTGGGAGGGGGGGTGGCTCCTCACTTTGCGATCCAGCTCATCCCAGAGGTTCTCAATCGGGTTGAGATCGGGACTGCATGCTGGCCACTCCATTCTGTTGACTCCAGACTGCTGCAGGAAGTCGTTGACCACCCTTGCCCTGTGGGGGCGAGCATTGTCATCCTGGTAGACAGCCCTCGGTCCCATCTGCTGCAGTGTAGGCACAGCCAGCGGTCGAAGGATCTCATCCCGGTATCGGATGCCAGTCAGGTTACCCTGTACATGATACAAGGGGTGAAGGCTGAAGGCCCCCCAGACCATTACAGAACCTCCACCAAAGGCCACCTTTTCTTGGACAGTGGCGTCAGTAAAGCGTTGCCCTGGGCGCCTCCAGACCCTCAGTCGGCCGTCGTTGTGGTGAAGGGTGAAGCGTGATTCATCACTGAACAGGACCTGGGACCATTGCTGACGTGTCCACCTCACGTGACGTGCGCAGAAGGCGCGGCGTGCTGCCCTATGGGCTGGAGTTAAGCGTGGCCGTACTGCTGGGCGACGAGAACGGAGATTAAACCCATGTAGGCGGTTCCGTATGGTCTGCTGGCTGATGTTGATGTTAGTAGCCACCCTGAACTGCCTTTGAATTATGCTGGAAGAGGCTGTTCTTGTCTGCAGGGCTTGTCGTTCAATGAGACGATCGTCACGTGGGGTTGTCTTCTTCGGTCGACCAGATCTGTGTCTTTCATGGACAATCCCAGTGGCTGTGAAGCGTTGAATCAGTCGGACAATGACCGAGATGGACACATGAAGTCGCCTGGCCACTTCTCGCTTGGGAACACCATCTTGGAACCATGCAAACAGCTCGTCCCCTATCCAACTCACTTAATTTTCGTCGTGGAGGCATTGTCAGATCAGGCCTACTACTGGTGGAATGTCTTCTTATATAGCCAAGCGAGCGACAGCATCTCACACATAAACAGCAGTGCTTGCACGTGCATAATGGTTTTTCCATCTGGCAAGTGCAATGTGTTCAGGCAGAACGGTCCAAAACAAGGTCATTTTTCGCAAGTTTCCGCTTTTCCGTTTGCGGCCCAGCTCAGTAGTAGAGAATCCCGTGCAATTTTCGCACTAACACAACATCGCCCACTTACAGCTGAACAAGAATTCATGACAATTTGGCTGGACTAAGAAATAAATAACAGTAGCGAACTGAGTTTATTACGCACCTGTTTTCACATACCGATCCTTAACTTTTTGTGCGTAGTATATATAGACGTTCAGGGCACACATTCACAGAAATAAAAAACGGATTCTCGGAAATACGGACTTGAGAGCATAAATATTCGAGGAAATAGAGAAATTCGAAGCAATGAATTCTTGGAATATAGAAAGTCAGAGCACATTGTTTTTGATATTTAGAAATTCAGAACACAGAACGATTGATTGTAGGGATATAGAAACTCAGGGTACGAGTAGTGTTGTGGGGAAATAGAAATTCAGAGCACGTGTGTGGGAGTATAGAAATTTAGAGTACAAAACTGGGAATGTTGGAATTCAAGAGCGAGGAAGTATCAAATTCAGAGCACAACATGGTGGAGGTATAGAAAATCATAGCACATAATTGTGGCAATATATAATATTAGAGTTGTGGTTAGAAATCCAGAGCACAAATTTATGAAAATATGGAGAGAAAACGAACTTGTTTGATTACAGCCATGAAAACAACGAGTGGATAATCAAATCAGGTTGTTTACAGCTCAGCCGAACACGTGAAGCCGTATCAGGATTGAGAGCACGTTGAAACACAACTGTGCAAAATAAAAATCGACCGTACAGATTAAAACATCTGGAGCAGATTCCGAACTAGGGGGGATATACAGTGGCGACAGGGAATATTGACTTTTAGCACACTCTGCAGATCTAATATAATTGCATTCAGTCTAACGTGCGAATTAGTTTTGTCTAGGAATTCTGTCTGGAGTTGGAAGGGGGGGAGGGGGGGGGGGGGATCTTCAAAATAGAACAAATCCAAACAATTTCTAGATTTGGCTGGACCGTTTATGGAAGTGGGCTAGCTCTTGGAGTCAGAGAGAGAGAGAGAGAGAGAGAGAGAGAGAGAGAGAGAGAGGGCTATTGCTCCCTCACCTCCTCCCTCCGCCCCATACACATTGTGCAGTCAGACTATCCACGGTTGAGCGTGCGCACACACGCTTGACACACACACACACACACACACACACACACACACACACACACACACACACACACACACTCATCCTCTCTCTCTCTCTCTCTCTCTCTCTCTTCTCTCTCTCTCTCTCTCTCTCTCTCTCTCTCTCTCTCTCGCCCAGTTTTCAGACAAGCTCTAGACCAAAGATGACGTTCGCCAATAGCAGTAGTTTTAACATTCACACCCACCAAGGATGACAAGGAGGCAAGCATCAGTAGAATAGAGCTCAAGGACCTAGCAATACAGTGAAACCACCAGAATCTGAACACTAAGAAGGTCTGTGAAAATGACTTTTTTTTTTTTTAAATTTTTTTTTAGATGTCAGGCACCAGCGGAACTCGAACTCAAAAAGTCTGACAGCAGAGTCGGTGCTCTACCACTGAGCCAGCCAGGCGCTCTCATTCGCTCTGCACCGTTGAAATCCTTTTGTAAGCACAGAATGCTGAGCCAGGTAAACCAAGAGACACATACGGCTTCGTCCGCAGGTGTGGGGACGACAGGCGGGCGGGCGGGTGCGGTATGCCCCGTGTGTATGTATACCTCTGCCGTAAGAAGTATCGGTGTCACTGTGGGCGAGATGAGAGGCCCATTGCAGCAAAGCCTAACACCCTTCACCCCCACAATGGAGAGCTTGACGAGGCCAACTTATCGCCCTTCCAGTGCTCAGCCACGCGACGCTGCCGCTACAAGATTTATGGGCGTTGAGAGCGCCAAGCTTACGGTCTTTCACTACTACACCACGTACTCCTACTGGCCTGTGTTGCCTCTGCGTTCACATTTCGGTTTAGAGAGTAAAACCAGTGTAGAAAAAAATGAAATAAAACAATGTCCCTGGCTTTAGCCATTTCGTGGACAAATGACTAAAAATTGCATTTCTCCTCCCCCTATCCGCCCCGAACCCCAAGGCGTTTGTCTAAAATACAGGATATTCGGAATTTTGCAAGGGAGATAATAGTTCGAGTTCAGCGAGAGTTGCTTCGTCGTTGTCATAGGACAAGTGGCACCGATCTAGATCTAGAATGATTGCTTGACAAAGGTTGAGTGTTGCTTCTCCTCACCCTTCCTGTCACAGAATGATTCGTTTTGTTTTGTTTTTGTCCATCTTTGAATACATTCACCACGCATTGCCTGGATACATTTCTGGACAGGGTTAGGGTACTAAACATCTAGAAGAAAAAACTCTTTCTCCTATGTACTTACCTCTCAATGTTCCAAAGCAATTTGACAAACGATTTTCTGTCTTCTTGTTTTTGGCATTATGGTAGTTATCTGACGAAAGAATGTCACCACCCTTCTCCAAACGATCGCCTTTCGAGTTTCTGTTATGAGCCATTTGCAAACTGTTTATAAATTCTGTCTTTTCTTTCTTTCTTAAATTCAGTCTCTCTAGTTTTTTTGTCTCCATCTTGTGGTCCTACATACAGTTTAATCTCCGTTTTTAGTTGGAGTTTCTGGTTTCACTATATAGAAGAAATAAGTGCAGATAATCCCCCTCCACCCCCATCTCTAACCGCTGTGATCGCGTTGATGCCTTAAACATATGCTCAGTGACATGTTATTTTGAAAGTCATTTGCAACACTTTTTTTTATTTTTTTATTTTGAGCGCATGTGCTACCTGTATTTCTTCATGGCACTACGAAGGATGATACCTGTGCTGCTAGGAAACGGAAAACGAACCATCGATTTACTGTGTTGGCAGACGAGAAAACTGCATGTGGGCCCATCCATTTATCTTGTTAAACATGGTTTGGATGCGTAAATATACATAAGTGATACTTAAAATCTCTCTCTCTCTCTCTCTCTCTCTCTCTCTCTCTCTCTCTCTCTCCTCTCTCTCTCTCTCTCTCCCCTGAATTTGTTTTTTGTTCCTCGCAATTTCACTTTGTCCGTCTCTTAGTCTTATGCGTAACGCTGGCGGTGTGTATGTGTGTGTGTGTGAGTGTGAGTGTGTGCATGCGTGCGTGAGTGTACGCGTACGTGCGCGCATGCGCCTGAGTGAATGAGAGCGCATATGCTAGTGTGCGTTCATGGGGGCTTGTATGACATGTGCAGCCACGCTCTCGTTCTCTCTCTCTCTCTCTCTCTCTCTCTCTCTCTCTCTCACACACAACACACACACACACACACAACACACACACACACACACACACACGCAGAGTCGCTATGCAAAGAAACAAAATAGAATCGGGAGGGGGAGATTTTATTTTCCCCCTTTAGTTGGGCATTCACAGGTGCATGACATATAGGGTACTTGTCTGCCAAAGCGAGGGGGAAACGGTTTATTGGATTCATTATGTTCATCGCATACCTAGGACCCAGGTGTACTGCGGGAGGAGTGAAACGGAGGCTTTGTGCCTCTCCTTCCCTTGCTTCCCCCCTTCTCCTACCCCAGACGGAAGGGTTTCTGTGTGTGCTTTTCAATCGCTAGGTCCCCCCCCCCCCCCGTCCCCCCTCCTCGTTGTATTAGGGGCAAAAAAGACCAGAGAAAGGGTGTTGCTTGCAGGTCACTTACTGCCTTTCGTGAGTTTTACGATATACGAGGATGGAAATTTTGTTTAAAATAGGCGGTGTCTTGTTTGCCACCAGCTGCTTTCATATCCCTTAAACAGATTCCCCATTCCACTCACCACCTTTCCCCTGGAGTGTGCAGCTGTGCATACACACATAAGTACTCACACTTGCATGTATGCACGTACACACATGCGCGCACACACGCGCGTAGGTGCAAAAACATTATGTGAATACACAGTAGTAGTTACAATTTAGTTTATCAGTGAATGAGATACAACTTACATTTCCATATAAACTAAAATTTGCGTTTGTCAGCTCGGGTTTTTTCTTCTTCTCTTGTGTGTCTGTTTTTCCGGTGCACATTTGCTGGCCCAATTTCACATGGATGTCGCTTACAACGTGGACTGTTATTCTCAGTCTTGGTTGCCGAAACAACGCACATCATCTTGAGCAGTAAAAGTATTTGACATTTGATCCTCGTGTTTAAAGCGAAAAATGGAAGAAAATGAAAGACGGAAAGTTTCAGTTTCAGCTACATTACGTCGACCGCATAGGGCCCGGCCGGTCCAGGGCTGCCACAGCAGAGAGAAGTAGTGTCCAGAAAAAGAAACAAACAACCAAGATAACCATGAGGTGAGTTAGGGGGTCACATGGTAGCTAGACTATTTGCATTCTGAAGGCATATGAAATCAGGCAGCGATGTGGGCGCCGGTCATTGCTTCAGAGAAATAAAAGAATCAAGCCTGTGTTACTGAAGTCACATAAGAAAGCGACACGCTGCTTGATTTTATCAAAAATGAGCTTGTGAGATTTTGCAAATATGTGGAATGCATTTGGGTAATTCTGAAAGGTAAACTGCAGTGGAACCAGCGGATATTCTAATCTAATACATAAAGCGAGCACTCTTGTCTACCAACCAAGAGTCCTGATATGTTGCTATGTGGTCGGTTGGGCTACAACAAGCAGCATAAGTTTAATTGAATTCAATTGTCTGTCTGCTTGTCTCTCGCTGTTTGATGTCTGTTCTTCATTGCTGTCTGTTCTTCATTCAGTTCTACAGTTCTCGTCCGATCTTAACCAAAGTTAGCGTGGTGACTATTAGCATACTGAGCAGTTCGAGAGCAAATCACTTTCGTGCTGAAAATCGCACAAGTTGCATTGTTTCTGTAACCGTGTGGTGAAACGATGCGATGTCGGGATTCTACGGTAATGAAAACGCCTTGCCGTCGACGTTCATAAAGATAAAAACAAAAACAAAAAACAAACAAACAAACAACAACAACCCCCCCCCCCCCCCCCCAAAAAAAAAAAAAAAAAAAAAAAAAAACCCACTGTGCTTACTGTTAGTCTGAGGAGCTTTGTTAGGAAAGCCATGAAGTGGAGATTTGAAGGTTCCTGGTTCAGTGCCCTTGTCGCTCCAAATCACTCACTGGGAATTGGTTTGGATCAGGTTGGGGGCAGTTATGACTCAGATCCAGACCCCCCCCCCCCCCCCACACACACACACACACACACACACCTCCCCTTCAAATTCAGGTGCAGTATGCTTTGATTGATAAAAGATTTTGAGAATTTGGAGCAAGGGAAATGATTTTGGAGCAAATGAGGTCGGACTGGATGTACTTTCCCGAGTAGTGAGTTTGGGCACATCCGCACGCTCACCTGCCGGAGAGTGACTTGGATGTGGAGTGATCACGGACTGTTTCAACGGGAAGAGATGTACTGCAACCCAGACACTAGCCCACAACCGTCAGAGGTGGAGAGAACTGGTGGTGCTTTTATCATTGTAGAGTCAACACGGTCATGTTGAACACTCCATGACAGTAACAGTGGTGATCTCTTCATAATTGTCTTAAAACCATGTGCCTTGACAGGCTCTCAGATAGTCGCTCAGAGAAGTGTGCGATCATCTGTCCTCACTCGGTCAAGCGCAAAGTAATTTCCACTATCTCGGGCAAGCCATGCCTTTGTCCATCAGTCCATCGCTTCTGTCCGCTGTTTACTGAACGTACTGATGCTCAGTGCCAGTCGCGACGAAGTTTTCAAACTTCGGTGAATTGCGTAAGTTAATACACATGTTAATGTGTGTGCATAGAAACAGAAATCAAAAAGTCTAGTCTCTTTAAGTCAGCTTCTAACCGTTTAGAAATGAATTCAATCCTCCATGCAAACAAGGTCAATGTTGTCGTTAACGGCGAGAGATTACAAAGGAAATCTTTTCTAATCATCTACTACCCCCCCCCCCCCCCCCCCCCTCCTCTATGCCCCTTAAACAGGAATGTCTTGTAACTGATGGACGAAATGACGGGAATTCTCACGCTTCGAGTCATCTGTTCGGCGAGGGAATATACGGCGGGAAACATGCACTACCAGGCAAGTTTACGTTTTCTGATATCTACAAGGAGGTTTCAGATGTTGGTTGGCTCAGTGGGAGTGCATCGAGTATGCAGTCAGATGTTGCGAGAGCTCGAATTCTGCAGGCATTTTCGCTGCCCTTCTTAACGTCTTGTCGTCCTGGCAGTAAATATAGTGTTACGGTCACTTCTCACACTCTTCTGGGTCTCTTGCCCCAGTCTGCCATATTGGAGGGTGTGGTCGTTAAACCTGAATGAAACTGACTGTCCCGCCGGTATGTTATTGAGTTGTTTCACGACAAGTATGTCGTCTTACGCTCCTTATCCGTCTGAGATATTGGTAAACTGCTTTGAAAAACATAATGAAGTATTCCCGGACCGAATACCGATTTTTTTTTTTCTTCTTAATTTGCTTATTCGTGTACTTTTTACATGAAAAGAAAATCTCACTTGACAACAAAATTTAAGCAAGAGGCTAGCACAAACTCCAGAAACCTTTTGCGCTCATTTCCGTGCAAAGAAGGTGATCGTAGGGAATGGCGTGCTGCGTACCTCGACGCCATCAGCCAGACAAGTGTCGGGATCGGTATGAAGGATGACAGACCGTTTTGATAAGAGGGGTGTTCCCATGGGCACCTCCCGCTGTGCTCATTCTGCCCTGAAATGAGGCATGCGGCCCAGCTTTAAGTGGTTGGAGCTGAGCCGTCACCGCTGTGGACCCAAAGCCTGGGGATTTGTCGGCTGTTGAATGCCTCACTAGCCGGCCAGGTCTGCCCAACAGCCTGTTGTGTTGTGCAGTCTTTAGTTTTACAGGAAAACATGTTGGAGTTTTAAAACTGGCTGAGGAAAGAGTGGTTCGAGTGAGAGAGTTTTAGGGCGTTTTGAGAACTATTTTTACATTGTTACTACAGTCAACATGTGTGGAGACCCATCGAGTCGTATCTGTGTTTTATAGCCATTTCAACGTCATCGTCTGTTCCAGATCTTCAACTTGGTATCATTTCATGGCGGTCTCTTTTTATCATACAGTGCTCACAAAAAACTGTTCGTCGTACAAAAGTAATCGTTTAATCAAATATGACACTTAGATTGTCTCAGAACTACAAAAACCCGTAGTTGATACTCCATATTTGGTCAACATGACATGAAAATAAAACCCGAAAGTTGACAATAAGAAGAGATCGTAGAATTTTCAAAATCATGTAGTCTGTATCTTTTTTGTGCCGATGAATCAGTACACGTGTTTTAAACCACATACCTGTGTCTTTGATCCTACATCACATGTTTCTTTTCTTTAAGTTATTAGTGAATGGCATGTACAATATGTCCAACCTGGCTTTGTACAGGATTCAGCTCTCCTTTTTGTCTCGTGTGTGTGTGTGTGTGTGTGTGTGTGTGTGTGTGTGTGTGTGTGTGTGTGTGTTGTTTCCAAGGGCGAGTCCCTCTTATGAAGAACTTGAATAGAAAAACTTCCTGACAGCTTCAGCGCGTTGAAGTTATTGGATCATGATGAAAGTTTCTTGGTTTTTCAATGGAAAGTAAATCAAACACCCACCACCCTCGACAACTATAATGTCTAGGTCTTTGGCAATGTTGTCACCGAGTATAAAGCATCCCGGCGACAGGCATGGCTTTACCCAACTGGTTAGTATCACAGTTAGGTGGACTGTATTTTTGTGAACAAGTAGAACAGATCTAACATCAAGAAGGCTGAAATAAAGATATTTCCAGGAGCTGACGCTTGGGTGACCACGGCTTTGTCCTGATGAGCTTTAAAGTGCGTTTTAAGAACAAGAAAGTGAAAAACAGTTGTCTGAAATGTAGTGTTGGCACATTTAAAGATCCTGCCGTCACTGAACGTTTCCAAGCGTCCAGAGGAGGAAAACGTCCTTTCCTACTGTTAATGGAAGAAGTCCTCGAAACCCTAACAAATATTTTCAAACAATGGAAACAGAGAATCAGACGATCGAAATCGAATCCATGGATTGTCTTTTCGATGCGTGACACTAGAAGCTTAAAACACCTCAAGGAGACGGAGGGCGAAGGGGTACAAGAGGATTAGTGAAGAAATGAAGAATGCGAAGAAAATCTAGATCGAACAACGGTGTAAGGATATTCAGAAAAACAGACGAAAATGACACAGAGAAAGCTTTATATATGGAAAAAAAAGAACTTTACCAAACAAAGCAAAGCCGAGTCAACACCATTGAGGACAGCTGACAATTGTCTGACACAGGAAGAAGACATCATGAAAAGGTGAATGTATATTACTTTGACTGAAAAACAGAGCAAAGGAGATCCAAATGTGCTGGATGTACAGGAATCATTAAGTTAGAATGACTGTACCTTAAAAAAGTTGTTGCTGCTGTGAAAACCACGATATGTGGAAAGCTGCAAGCATCTACAACATGGCTGGAGAGCTATTGAAACATGGCAGAGAGCCAGTAATTGGTATCCTAACTGGTATTTGCAACAAAAGCTAGCACACAGGAGAGTGATCGATGCCGTAGACACAATAATTGATCGTCACCCTTCCCAAGAAACGAAATCTCCAACACTATCGTGACTAAGACACTAATAGCTTGATCAACAAGCTAAACGATACTGAAAAATTATCAGGAAAAGATTATTGCCACATGCAAATACCATTATTGCTGAAGAACAGGCTTCAAGAGACAGAAGTACCATTTCTCGAGTTCGATCTCAAGGCTGTGTTCCTTTTGTGAAACGCTTCACCGAGACCAAAAGGAAGTCTACCACGTCTTCATAGACTTCAAGATGGCATTCTACAGGGCATTGATGGAGAAATTTGAAATCGGGCAAAAGCTAATCAACACCATCCAGCAACTTTACTCCAAAACAACTCGAAGTGCAGTGCTCAAACAAGGTGCTGCTAGAGTGTGATTACATACTTCAGTTGGAGTTCCCCAGAGCTGCCTTCTGTCTCCCACATTTTTCAACATATTCCTTAAGCACATCATGATTCATGCACTTAATTACCATTTTAAGACAGCCATCGTTTGAGAAAAAAGCATCACGAACCATCGACTAGCAGATCACTTGACGGCCTAGAAGGCGGTGAAACAAGAGCTCATGAGCTTTTTAAGAGACCGGATAAGGCACGGCATCAACAGAGCAGTCCTGTCATAGAAAGACTGGAAAAAAGATGGCCCGTTAACATAACAGAATGGACAAGAACAAAATATTGCTCATACAGCCAACAGAACTGGAGGAACCTGGTAAACGGTGCTTTCTTGTGTGTTGCCCCAGTGGCTCTCCACACTAATTCCAGATTAGGTGATTTCTCTTTTTCACTCTAGTCCTCTCTCCAGCCTTCCTTATAATCGTCCTTACCGCTGTTCACCTGTCTTATGTGGCCCGCGTGGTTGGCTTGGCTATAAACAAGGTGATTACGATCTCTCAGGCTTTCAGTCGTGATTTTACTTCTTTTTTTTTTGCCGCCCCAGTGGTGCAATAGTTCCGCTATCCATCCCACCCCACCCCCAATCCTCTCTTCCAGCGCTGTCCTGTCAGACAGTAAACGACTTGTGATAGACGACGGGGATATAAAGCTCGGTTCTTGCTAGACTAAAAGTGGTATGAACTGAACTGAGTGACGCAGCACTCCGGTCTCCACAGGACTAACCACTACGCAAAGGTTGACTGGCTACCCTGCCCTATTGTCGACCTCCATTACTACCTGGGATCCTGTGTAGAGCAGCAGCAGCCGCTGATCTTGGGTGGACGTAAATCGCAGCAGGTATGCATGTAACGGGTCTGCCTTGTAGGCGGTGGGAACTTCAAACACACCTCTGCACAGTCCCCCGCTTTATCGCTGCACCTGTGGGTACCTCTTCCCTCTTCTCCACTAGCTCGCCTCCCTCCCCTACCTCCTGCTGACGCACGAGTCACGCCGTTCGACACTCACCTGTGGTGGTGAAGAGGGAAGGAGGGTCAGAAAGAGGGAAGGGAGTGGGTGTGGTTGAGTGGAGGAGAGGGGGACAAGATCTCCGTTTTATCTCGCCAAGTCTTTTGTGAGCGTCTTGCGGCGCCCCCCCCCCCACCCCTCCCAATCTCCTCGTCTCTGCCTTTCTCTCTGTCTGTCTCTCTCTCTCTGCGCGCGCGCCCCGCGCGCGCGCGTGTGTGTGTGTGTGTGTGTGTGTATGCGCGCGTTCGTGTGTGTGTTGCTTGTTTCCTTTAGACAAGACGGCCACATATTAAACCTGTCGAAAAGGCCAAACAGGTGCATTGTTTGTTATTCACACAACGTGCGCTGCTGTGTATTTCTCGACAGCCTGAAACTAGATCCTGTACCGTGGATGAATGGGTGTTTCACGTGACAGGTCCACTTTGTTTTTGGCCATGAGTGAGTGGGCATTAAAATGTATTATAATGATTACGTCCCACCTCTGAAGTGGAGGTGAAAAGAGATATGTACCATGCTATTGTGTACAGTGTGTGTGTGGTTTTGTGTGTGTGTTTTGTGTGTGTGTGTGAGAGAGAGAGAGAGAGAGAGAGAGAGAGAGAGAGAGAGAGAGAGAGCACATGACGTTCTTTGAAGTGAAAGGACTTCATTTGGAGAAAATCACAATCCAATGGGTTCTTAAGTCCGTGAACCTGCGCATGCAGAGATTCTTTTTTTAGGACTAAAAGGCAGAGCGTACTCCCTTTCAGTTAGGAACAGTTTTTTTTACAGTGATTTCCTTGTGCAATAAAACATCTTCGTTTTCTTTCTTTCACTCTCACGCACCTGCGCGCATGCTCACAACTCTCTCTCTCTATCTCATTCGCTCTCTCTCTCTCTCTCACTCTCTCACACACACACACACACACACACACACACACACACACACACACACACACACACACACACACCTCGCCAATGTTCCCCAACCTCCCCCTTCCCTCCCCGTCTCGAAACTGTTATTCTTTCATCACCCACATCCTCATTCTAACCAGAATTTTGGGAGAGCTACTACTGCTGCGACCAGCTGCAGTGAAGTGGAGGTCTGTGGCACTTGAATGTCACCTGGAAAAGACTATTTAGTTTGGACCGACTTGGGAACCGTTAGTTGCCGCGTATTCAGGGGATGGTGGGGGAGCGGGGGTGGGGTGGGGGTGGGGGGTGGGGGTGGCGTGTCAGAGGGGTGAAGTAGAGGACGAGTGAGGTGGAGAGGTGTTGGGGACGATCACCAGCTGGGCGTGATGAGCACCCAGGTGTCGGCGTTAACTCGGCCTTCAATGGCCCAGGTGTCAGACCCTCTACCGCTCTCTAGTTACGGCCCCGTGTGGTCCTTCAATTACCCCCACTTGACTAAGTCCGCCCGGAATAGTAATGAATGGTGTATTTGAATAATTTTCAATCTGATTCATGATCTTCGCATCCTTCGAATCTGTAGTAGCCCTTTCGGTATGAACTGCGTCATCAACAAAGCTCTATTTGTTGATCTTGAAATTAACATGCATCCCTATTTGCCACACAAGCTTCCTTTGCTGAGGCACGCTTTTTGCAAAACGTGCGACTTCCATGTGGGTTGGTTTCAATAGGTAGATGGTTGGTTTCGACAGATAGCTAATTTCAAATTCATATCTGAAAAGACCGGAAGGGCTGTCCAAATGCGTAACGGATAATCTTCCGTCATAATTCAACATGCTTTATTTGTGCAATAATGATGTGAAGAGATTTGAAATAACGATATTGTTTTGCAGATTAAAAGAAACATTGCCAAGTAATAAGATTAAATTACTTACCTAGATTTGTTCTCGTGAAAGGTTTAGGACGGTATCGTTGTTTATGCAAGGTGCACCTAGTGGTGTACCTAGTGCAGTGCAAGAGAAAGTGTTTGGCAGTTTCTTGAGAAATACACATGATCGATCATTTATTACGTGACAATTATAAAGATTGTAATGCAAAGGACAGTTCCAGGTTGTAGTCGACAGCGAACTTTTTTGTTAGTTTGTTTCCCCTGATTTTCCCTGATAATAGTATGGTGGCACAGAAGCGTCTTCGGAGGAAAAGCATTGTTTGAGGTGACTGGGAGAATAGTCTAGCTGGATAGCAGAAGGAAGGGTATTCCGGTTGGATATAGATGAAGTGGGGAAAATGATGTATGATGATCAGGCACATTTCATTCAAAGGGTCTTCACATGTGATACAGATTGAATGTTGAAACTTTAGCCGACAGCTAATCAGAGAATTTGTTTGGACAATCATTGCAGATTATCTTGTGAAACATGATTATTTATTGTTTCTTTGACGTACGTCTCTCAATTCGACATCCATTTTGCGCCTATTTTGAGGAGACCATGCAGTGATTGTATGTTCGAGATTGTGCACTTTGAAAGACATACGTCGAAGACATAATGAATAATAAACTATCCCATTCTCTCAGTCACAAACAAAACACGTTGATTATCTGTTAAATATTTCGACGTCCCATCCGATCTTTTCAGATGTAAATTTGGAATTATCTACCTATTGATGATCGTTATATTCTCTTTTATCATTTCATTAAGAACTGGCCTGTATCTTTATAGCTGCTGATTATTTTTTTCAGAGTTGCATCCCAGTTTGTTACGGATGGTGTGCAGTTTTCATTGTCTTGGATGTTGTTTGTCTCGCCTGAAGAAGACCAAAGGGGTCAAAACGCGCCTTGTTTCGTCTTGTCATTTGTTTCTTCTCTTTCGTTCGGCGGAACAGTAGTTTTTCCTTTCAGTTTGTTTCGATTTTCGCCTGCGGTCACTTCACTTTGAAACTTCCAGAAAAAAGACAAGGTAATCGACCATAAAAGCAGTGAAGCGATGCACGGCACTACAGAAAGACGACAAGAAAAACAGGGAAAGGGAAATAACGAGCACACAACTTCCTGAAGACGGGGATACCTTTTGTACATACAGAAAGAGCCCCTGGTTTTTATACGAGGGCACTATTACTCTATATCCTATACATTGCTCTTTTCTCTCCCTCCCTCCCTCCCCCCCCCCCCTCTCTCTCTCTCTCGCATAGCATTACAATTCAAGCTAAAAATGTACGAATGTGTGAAAGATGTTGTGGTAGGAATCGGGAAGGGCGAAGAAGCAGAGAAACATTTTCTTTTCTAACTCGTTTTTCTTTAAAAACAAAACAAAACAAAACAAAAATACGGAGGGATTAAGGGGGAGAGAGAGAGAGTGTGTGTGTGTGTGTGTGTGTGTGTGTGCGTGCGTGCGTGCGTGTGTGTGTGTGCAGGATGGCGGTAGTATAAAAAGGGGGGAAAACGCATTCAACACCTATTTATATGTTAAAAAAAAAAAAGCAAAACAATTTAGCATGCTCAGCGCGATGTTCACGTACGAAGATCAGAATATGACGTTATGTGGCTCATGACATATGTTGATATTTTGTACAGTTTGTGGAATTGTGATCGCCATGATTAGGAACAAAAAGAATTCGTAAATAAAAGTGAACCCCCCTTCTGCAAATATTTATCTTTCCATGGAAAGATAAATCAGTTGCAAGAGAAGGTCACTGTAAGCGTTTGAGGTAGAGTCTCTCTCTCTCTCTCTTCTCTCTCTCTCTGTGTGTGTGTGTGTGTGTTGTGGGAGAGAGAGAGAGAGAGAGAGAGAGAGAGAGAGAGTTAGTTTGGGAGAATCCTATGTGTTATCCCATCATTCTTAACCGAAAATATGTAAATCTGAAACGTGGGTTCCTTTTTTTTTTTTTTTTAAATATGTTTATTTGTTTGTACCGATGTACACGGACCCCCTTCCTAACGTCTCACAAGTTGTCGTTTGCCTCTTAAAACAGAGTTGTTATCAACACATCAAATTGATATGTTATTTTTGGTAATGGTGGTGGGGATTGTGTGCTTTGGGGGTGGCTGGAGTGGGGTCTGCTCTGCATCAATCACCAGGTGGTTATTTCATTTACTTATTCATTTTCATTTTTTATCTAAATATTATTATCATCCTGTTTTGATCCAGGTTATGAAAAGAACGAAACTTTTGTAGGGAGAGTAAAAATTCCAGCGGCTCTTTGTTACTTTTATTGGTGCTTGGGGGTTAGGGGAGGGAAAGAATATAGCTGAACAATAAACGTAAAGAGGCTTCATTAGAAACTAAATCATCAAAACTTCGTTAGATTTCCCTACTGTTACTTTAATACATAGATATTGACACGTATATGGGGTTAGATGCATGACCAAATTCTGTAAACTTCACTGTTTTAACCAGACGTACGCTCTGGGCGGCGAGTGGAAGTGTAATTGATATTGGTACATGGCAAGATTCTTTGGCGTATCTGTGGTTTTGTGTAATCCTCGTGCTTTCCCTCCTTCGGTTCCCCCTCCGCACCCCATCCCCCCTAGGGAGCAGTAAGGGAGGGGATAGGCTATTACATGGTTACCTATACCTCTCCATCACACCGTCACCCACCCCCAACCCTCGTCTCCATTTCTGCCAGTTTCACAGGATAGGAAGGAACGGGGTCTTTGAGTATATTTACACTGGCAAACAGAAAAAGTGATATCTATGGTCGGGCAAACTTGCGTTATGCGTTCGTTTTATTTGAGAGCGATTGGGAAGACAGAATAAGAAAAAAAAAGGTAATAGAAGCGAGTGCGCGCGCGTGCCCGCGCGCGCGCACGCACGCACGCACGCACGCACGCACGCACGCGCGCGCACACCACACACACACACACACACACACACACACACACACACACACACACACACACGTAGCTTGGAGCGGAAGTCTACGGAAAACTGTTTGGCGAGAGTATGTTTTTAAACGCGACACTAGATGTGTCCGTCATTTTAATCCAGTACCTGGCTATAAGTCCCGTGTACATTATGGTGTTAGGAGAATTTCTCACTTGATTTGAGTCCAGGGGCACCTAGACATGAAAAATCACGGAGGTGATCGAGCACCACCCTGGTACATTTTGCGTAATGGCCGATTCAAATATGGCCGCCACCAGCCGCAGTGAAAATCCTAACAATTGTATTTTTGACAATATATACACTTGTAATACCTCTAATCCAACTGATTTTGATGTGCTGAGTTCATTTCTGGTATAGTTTTGTCCATTTGGGGTCATATTGGCCTTCGAATGCCATGGTCAAGGTGATTTTTTTTTATACCGATGACATTATCCGTAACCTGTGATGATTTTTAGCAATAATCACAGATGTAGCACATCTAAATTTAATTAATTCTAATATGTGGGAGTCAGGTTTAAATAGTTTTGGCTGCTCATATTGCCAAACATTGCCAAAAATTGAGATTGGCCATAAAATTCTAAGAAACCGTGATATGAGACAGCTGATCAACTCCCATTACGGAGAGTCTGTCACATTCTCTCCAAACAGTAGGGTAAACGAATCTGACATTTTCTTTTCGTCTGACATTAATGCTGCTGAGCTAGCTGTCAAGCTCAAGAACCTGGACATAATGAGAGAGGCTGGCACCAAGTTGAGAATAGCGCTCGTGGACATTGATTTTGGTCTTCAGGACAGCTTCTGTGACAGCACTGACTTCAAGGCGTCATGGGAGAAAACGATGATGCCAGAGCCTCTCCTCGGCTTCTTTGCTGCTCTGTTCAAGGTCCCAAAGCACAAGCTGTTCCGGAGCAGTGCGACAGAGCTAGACGAGCTCATCCAGCCCTTGAGAGCGAGGAAGACAAGCCAGTAGAACAGCTTCCACAGCAACAACAGCCCACACAGGAACAACAGGAGAACTGGGTGAGAGATCATAGAAGTACACAGCTGCACTGTCTGTTCCAAATTCTCTTGTACAACCTTCACAGTGGGATGAAGCGTACTCCACTGCATATGATGCTTGGCTATGCCCTCTACGCTAGAGATCGTAGCAAGAGCCTTCTCACAGCCTTCAGCGGGATTGGCGCCAGTGCTAGCTACCAGGCCAACAGATCTGCCCGCAGTCTCCTGGCTAGTTATGCTGTGAAATGCTCAGAAGACGGAGAGACACCCATACCCAGTATATTCACCAGGGAGGATTACGATATGGGAGGCATGGACAACTCGGACTATGCAGACAAGTCATCACTCTCCGGAACTGAGAGTCCACACTATGCAGCTTTGGTGCTGTTCCAAGATGCCACTGTGAGCAAGCCCCTCCAGAAGCCTTCAGTATAAAGTACAGGACTGAGCCGTGCTGAGCCAGTTCTGCGAACAAAGCTGCCATGTCAAGAGGCGCCTTCCCATGCTAAACCAGCACTTCGACCTGCCCTGCCGCTACACATGCTATTGCATCCTGAAAACAAGGAAACGACGCTACTCGACATGCAGACTGCCCGACATGTAGCAAACAAGAGGGAATTCTTGATCAGTTTGATCCGCCTGGGTGACTCGGAAGGAGACCATCCTCAAATCTGGGCCGCCGTGCACACACTTGTCTCTTCTGCAGTAGTGCCAGTGATGCGCGTTGGCTTCCTTCCCGTCGTACCAAGACCCATTACTGAGCGTGCTGCAGTCAGACACTGTCTCACAAACTTTCAAAGTTGTCACAGACAGCTGAACCAAGCATCAATGGCAGTTTGGTGTGATGAAGGCGTGTTTGCTGTGGCCGCAGATGTTTACCTGCATGAGACAGAACAGTTCAAGGATCTGCTCCTCTGCTTGGGACCCTTCCACTGGACTCGCATTCTGCTCAGGTGCCAGAACAAACTGCTTCGAGGTTCTGGCCTAGACGACGCACTGGTTGAATGTGGCGTGTGTGGACGTGGCGTGATCGAGTCGGCCTTGAATGGCAACCATTATGTCCGAGCTCTCACTGGATTGCTGATTGTGGAGGGCCTGATCCGGTCGCTCCAGTGGCAGATGTTCTGGCAACACAAAGACAAAACTGCATATCCAGAGCTAGAGCAGGTGCAGGCTCTGCAAACTTCACTTGTTGCAAACACGCGTTGTCCAGAGGAGTTCGAGACCCTGAGTGGACGAGTTGAGAAGTTGCATCAGGACTTTGTGGAGTTTGAGAAGGAGTGCGAGGCCAAGTCTGAGCTCTGCCAATTCTTTGGTGTTTGGCTGCGGGTGGTCGCTGTCATCAAAAATGCTGTTGTCTCCGACAGAGAAGGAAACTGGGATCTATATGTAGCTACTGTCGAGGACTCTATGCCGTTCTTTGCAGAATTGGACTTCATCAATTACCTGCGTTATGGCTCGTGGTATCTTGAGCAAATCAAGGTGCTGGAATTCACACATCCTGAGCTCTATCGGCGTTTCTCTATGGGCCAGTGGGTTGTTCAGGATCGTCCAGGCTGGTTCTGTGTTATCGGAGGCGACATGAAGGTTGAGCAGACCATCCAGCGAGTGTCCAAGGGTCCTGGAGGTCACTGTGTAGTGGGAGCTACACGAAATGCTGGTTCTGTGGCAGAATTTGAACTCTTGTTCCACGAGATTGGGTGTATAACCAATCTCCTCAACCAGCTCACCACCAACCACCCCATGAACCACACAGAATGTCATCTTCAGCATGCACTGAGCTCTACTCGCCGTGTCACATTCAATCAAAACGGGGAAAAGCTGCTGGACTTCGTGATGGAGCGACAGAATCCTTATTCGGTGGTGGTTCAAGAACCCGTGCCACTGCATCACCTGCTGACCAAGCTGGCTGTTGACCGACAATTGGCTGAGCGTCTGCTCAAGTGTCCCGAGAATGGCGAGCGTGTCTACCAGTCATACAGGCAGGAGGTGCTGGTCGAGAAGACCAAGAAAATGAGTGCAACCGTATCAAAGAGGAAGCTGCCCCAGTTCAACGAACATCCACAGAAAACACCAGCAACCGTTCTCAAAGAAAAGAAGGATCTGTCATCCAAGGACGTTGCGGAGGCACAGAGAATCATGGACATTGCAAAGGAGCGTGGCATGGAAATCAAGCAAATACTTGCTTACGATCTGCTGCCAGTGACTCCACTGTTTGATGGTGATCTTCCCGCTCACGTCAACAAGTCAACACTTGCTGGTGAAATTGAATCTGAACTGGACCTCACACAAATGGAATCAGACGTCTCTTCTTCCCACTCATGTTGTGGTAGACTTCATGTCAAAGATGCGACAGATGCCGCTAGCAGAATTCTCTACCCTTGGTGCTGTAGTCACTGCAGTCATCACATCAGCCACAAGCCTCTGCCATGAGTGGGACTACATTCACCTGGTGTTAGATTCATATGTTGAACTTTCTCTGAAAGGAGAGCGCATGAGGCGAGCTGATGTGACGCCCATTGACATTATTGGCATGAACGCAGACACACCCATCCCTCGACAGCTTGACAAGTTCTGGGCATCTGAGAAGAACAAACAGAATCTTCAGCTGCTGGTTCGAGATATGGTGCACAATCGAGTTGAAGGAAATCCTGTCATCATCGCCAGCTCTGTCGTCTCTGATGATGAGGTGCTTCCAGCCAAAGCAGCTGGCGGTGAAGAAATCCCGGACCTGCACAGCTGGATTGAAGAGGCAGACGCCAGACTGGTGGTACATGTTGGGTGGGCCGTTTGTGTCAAACAGTGCAAGCGAGTTATAGTAGTTTCCAACGACACGGACACTTTCGCACTACTGCTTCACTACACCCCTCAGTTCCAAGCGCTGGGGTTGAAGGAAATCTGGCAGCAGTTTGGCACAGGTGAGAAGCGACGGATGCTTCCACTGCACCAAGCAGTTTCTAGACTTGGAGCACCGCTGGCCAAGTCAGTGATCAAAGCACACATACTGACTGGAGATGACTATATGAGTAAGGTAGGGACAAAGCACGCTGCTATGGCCGCTGACCCTGTACAGCATCTGACGAACTTTGGAGAGACAGACAGCTTGTCAGAGCAAGATGAAGCTCTGGCGGAAATGTACCGTGTACATGTCTGGGCGGGTGTCAGATCAACAACTGCTGAAACGTTCAACCAGCTCAGAGTGGAGAACTACAGCAGTGCTACAGCTGCAATTGACTCTCTCCCACCCACAAGCAGTGTCATCAGAGGCCACATCCACAGAGGAGCCTTTCTGATGCACAAAGCATGCCATCTGCTCGGGGCGGCCAGTCAACAACGTGAGGACTACCTAGAACCACTAGAACATGGGTGGGAGCAACAATTTGGCACCTTGTTGCCATCTAAATGCATGAAGCCTTTGCCACCCACTTTGCTCACAATATGCAAGTGCGCAGGCAAGTGTGACACTCGACGGTGTGGGTGCTGTTCTGCTGGAGTTTGCTGCGTCACATTCTGCCATGGAAAAGCAGATAATTCTCCATGTGCCAATCAGTGATGGAAAGAGACAACTGCAGTTACATTGAGCATGTTTGTTGCATACTTGAGAACGTTTTCTGTTTCTGTGTCATTGACCACACAATACAGTAAAAAAGGGAAAAAGAAGCAAAGACAGTTTCAGTTGAATAGGTAAAAATGGCGTTCACCTGTGAATTCAAGATCAGAATGACTTATATCTATAATAGTGAATCATACAGTGGAAATGCATGTCAGAATTAGTAGCATTATGTATAGGAGCCCTGTTGTTACTGCTACAATATCGCCAGGTTACAGTCAAGACCGTCGGTGTAAGAAAATTACCTTGACCATGGCATTTGAAGGTCAAGATGACCCCAAATGGACAAAATAATACCAGAAATGAACTCAGCACACCAAAATCAGTTGGATTAGAAATGTTACAAGTGTATATATTGTCAAAAACACGAAAGTTAGGATTTTCACTGCGGCCGGTTGCGGCCATATTTGAATCGGCCATTACGCAAAATGTACCAGGGTGGTGCCCGATCACCTCTGTGATTTTTCATGTCTAGGTGCCCCTTGACTCAAATCAAGTGAGAAATTCTCCTAACACCATAATGTACACGGGACTTATAGCCAGGTACAGGACTATTTGCTTTAAAGCTAAATATTTCACTCTTGACGAGCACTATGAACTGTAGCGTTATATTGTCTTACAACGCAGATATGACCGTCAATACAGTCTCTTGGCTGGCTCACCAATAGACTCAATAAACTACAGAAGGTTCAGAATAGTGCTGCCAGACTTGTTTGCAAAGCATTTAAACGTCAACATGTCACTCCCCTGTTGCAGTCCCTCCACTGGCTTCCAATCCAGAGTCGAACTGACTACAAGCTGGCTTCTATCTGTTTCTCTTCTGTTTCTGGTACCGGACCAAATTATCTTCCTGACATCCGCCACATCTACGCCCCATCCCCTCAACTTCGTTCCCCTGCCGACAGACGCCTCTTGCGCATTCCTTCTGTCAGAACAAAATCTTTTGGTCAACATTCTCTCTCCTTCCAAGGACCAACTGTCTGGAATACACTTCCCATCAGTGTCAGGCACCTACCTTCACCCTCTTCTTTCAAATCTGCCGTTAAAACAAATTTCTTTAATCAGTCGTAACCTCCTCCCCCCTCTACTTCCCAATCCACCTTGCGAGTGTCGGAGTGAGTTTTCGCGTGGGTGCCTGGTGGTTGTGTCGCTTGTGCGTGCAGGCTGTGTTGATGTGAGTGCGTGCGTGTGTCTGTGAACGTGGGTGTCTGATCGTGCGTGAGCATGCGTGCGCACGCGCTCCCGCGTGGGCGCGCGCGCGCGCGCGTGTGTGCGCGTGTGTGTTGCTTGTTATGTAAAGCGCTTAGAGCTCTAATTTTTAGAGAAAAGGCGCTATATAAATTATTATTATTATTATTATTATTATTAATGCTCGAGTAATTAAAAATCAAAGCTTGACTGTTCAGGTTGTAAGCACATTGACTTCTTTGCATATTTTGAGCCTATTTTGATCTGCAAACGCATGCTTGGAAGTATGCTTTATGTTGAATACTCTTGATTCATTTTTTTTCTAGCTGTATGTTCTGAGACTCTTCTTCCCACTTTTCTAGTCTACCTTCGCTATGTGCCTGGGCAGACGCATGGATTTTAATTTTCTCCCCATGGTGGTCAGAATTCCACTGATGTACAAGTAGTGTGTTTTTGGCAGATACCATGGGTGCATCATCTTAAGCAGGACGAATCTACTGACTACTCTGGCCGAAGAGGTGAAAGTCCACTATACGGGATTGACAATTGGTTCTGTTTACAAGACACAATACGAGAGGTTTTCTTACACTGCCAGTGCGGTGTTTGATATTCTCTCGTAAATGGCCTCTTCTTCATCCCCCATCTCTCACGCCCGCTTTGTTTGTTTGTTTTTCCCTTCCTTGTAAAGAAAGTCAGTCATTGTTAGAGAGACGGAGAATTGTTTGCTTGGACTCGTTTCCCCACTAGCTTCGTGCCATACTTTATAGGCTGATAATGTGCATCGCATAATGTTCCATTTCGGTCTGAGTTTCATTACTTCAAATTACAGTAAATACACTACATTACACGTTTTGTTTCAGAGCCTGTTCCGCTCTCTACGCGCATCAAGCTGTTCCGTAGATTGCAGTGGCGCGGAACCGGAGCAAGTGTGCGGCACGGATGGTGTGACGTACACGTCACGTTGCGAACTGCAGCGTGCCAAGCAGTGTGATGGCAAGCGGGGGGCCCAGGGGGGACGCGTCAAGGTGCGGACCAAGGGCCCCTGCCCGGGAGGTGGGTCTTTACACGCTTCACTTCTCCGCTTATCGGGTATTTGTCCACTAGTATGGGAGTCTACAAGCTTCACAAGCTCATACTCATAGTAACAATTTTCAGCCTGAAAACAGTAATTTTCTTCAAGAAAACGCTAATAAGTTCTAGGCTCACGTAAAAACAATCTTGTTTACGTTGTTACTCCGTGATTACTCGGTTTTTGTTGTTGTTGCTGTTGTCGACGGCCGGAAAGAAAACAACATGAACAAGGGTAATTAACACTGTATTAACAACTGTTTCCACATCATGGTAAGGGTTTTAAAACAGTGACAGCAATTGTTTTTCATGATCACGGCTTTATTAGCAATCACTATTTTCGTAGTGAAGCTAGTACGCCCGCGTACTGAGTCTTGTCCATAAAACTTTTATCTTGAATGCAGGGGGGGGGGGGGGGGGGGGGATTTAGTCCATGACACCGGTGGTAGGATTGGCGAACCTGCGGTTTATTTCATCCTCGTGCAGTTTTGCGCCTTTCGACATCGAGAATCTTTGTGGAGTGCAGCCGTGTTGGAGCTGTCAAACTGTCACTCCGTCAGTTTCTGTACCTGCCAGTGTAGGACTGACTATGCAATGACAAAAGCCTAGTGCCGAATGTCTGACTGTTTCGTCAGTCATTCTATGCGGATGTGCACCTCCAGTAATTTTTCGACAGAAAATAGTATCTCTGTATCTTGTTGTTTCTTTTGTCTTCTCTTTCATGTTCTGTCTGTAGCATTACTTCCACATGGTTTGTCTCCATGCTCAGCGCCTTGTAGCCGTTTTTGCGCTGAGGTATTGGTATCGGGAGGAAAATAATGCTATTCATTAGAGAAGACGTGTCTTGCTGTTGATTCACTGGTGTGGTGTTCTGAAGTGCCTGTGTTCTCATCTAGTATGCGCAGGACCTTTTCCATTGAATCCCTAGCAGCCGAAAGTGATTTGATTTACGGAACCAGAATGACTGAGCGCGCTTTCCGTCAAGGTGGTGCTTGGAGCTATTTCAGTATGGATCGTATCCCCATTTTTAATTTTTTTTTTTATTGTCGTCCTCTTATTCACCTGCCTGTGCTCAGAAGTCTTATTTTTTTCTCTCTCTCTTTTGCCGTCTTCTTTCCTCCCCACACTCCCATCCTCCATTTATCTCCACCGGAATGCTGGGGGATGGTGAAGGAGAATGCGGTGGGTTGCAGGATGGGGTAGGGGGTCTGTCAGTTGGCATAAATTGCATCCATGATTTGTGAAAATTAGTGTCTCTTTCCTTGCACTTGCTTTAACCCCCCCCCCCCCCCCCCCTCCCCATTTATTTGCCTCCTTATCTTTTATTGCTACCGTCCTCTTTGTTCTGGCTTTGTGGCAGGTTATTGTGTCCATGCTATAGTGTCTTTCTTTTGTTGCTATTTATAACATGCCAGTTTTTATGTTGTAATCCGGGGACTAGTAGTAGCTGTCATTCTGCTGTGCTGTTAACCAATGTGACCTTAACAGTATGGTCTTTTTTTTTGCGGTGAATTAAAAAAAAAATTGTCAAGTTTTGATAATGTTTCTTGAAATAGTGGAATAAACTGTTCATGGGGCCCCTATTAAAATGTAATGTTCGATAGCATGTATATCACACCCACACGCCTTTCCGAAATACGCACGCACGTGCGCGTACACACATATACACACATGCGAGCGCACACACACTTGCTCACAGCGCACGCACCTACGCATGCACTAGGTGATGCTATAGTGTCTTTCTTTCCCCGTCACCACCACCACCACACATACGCACCACACACATGCATACACACGCACATGCACACGCACACCCGTCAAATTCAACTTTTCTGTTACCTTCATTTTTTGACTCGGTCTTTCTCTATGTGTTTTTACCTTTGTGTTTTTCTTTACCCTTGTCTGCTGCTTTTCTGCGTTTGTGGATCGTTCTCTTGTCATTGTTTTGGAAATGTTTTACGGTTGTTGTTGTTTTTTTTAACTGGTCTCAATTTATGACATAACGGTTTGCATGTTTTATGTGGTCGTGGTGGGAGAAGGGGGGAGGAGGAGGAGAGTAGTCCGACGACTGAGAAGTAAAAATTGCATACACTGTCCAGAGTGGAGAAAGCTGTCCATTCTGCAGTGTCTGTTTGCCCATAACTTTTTTTAAGGCCTTTTTCTTGTTATACTGAAATTTTTTTAGCCTCTTTCTTTCTTTTTTCTGTTTTTGTTGTTGTTGTAAGTCTGGGATCAATACAATGATTGGCGATCTCGTAATCGTCCTTGACGGGATGTCGTAGCCTCCGACGCATTCTGAACATCACCTGGCAGGACAAGGTCCCAAACAACACTGTCCTGGAAAGAGCTGGATGCACCAGCATGTACACGCTGCTGAAACAGAGACGTATGCGCTGGCTCGGCCATGTCGTGCGCATGGATGACGGACGGATCCCTAAAGACCTCCTCTATGGAGAACTTGTGCAGGGAAAACATCCCACAGGCAGACCACAGCTGCGATTCAAAGACGTGTGCAAGAGGGACCTAAAGGCCTTGAACATCGACCAGAACAACTGGGAAGCAACAGCCCTCGAACGGTCAGCCTGGAGACAGACTGTGCAGAAAGGTCTCTCCAAGTTCGAAGAGACACTCGCTCAGCAGCACGGGGAAAAGAGAATGAGAAGAAAGGCTGCAGCCCAGGCAGACAGACCAGCGTCAGACTTCATCTGTGCCCTCTGCCACAGGGACTGTCATTCCCGTGTCGGACTGGCCAGCCACACCTGCCGCTGTACCAGAATAGACACCTAGAGCGCAACTCCATAGTCTTCCGAGACTGAAGGATGCCTACTACTGAAATTTTTTAGCCTCTTTCTTTCTTTTTTCTGTTTTTGTTGTTGTTGTAAGTCTGGGATCAATACAATGATTGGCGATCTCGTAATCGTCCTTGACGGGATGTCGGTGTCTCTTTCCGATCAGAACAAATGGCTCCCCCAACTTCTTGAAGTTCTGTGATAGTAACTTCCTGCCTCTTTTCTGTTACTCTCTTTAACTCTGCCCCCGCCCTCTTCCCCTTTTTGCATTTTTTTTTATTACTAATGTGCCGGGGTCTCTTTCCGATCAGAACAAATGGCTTCCGCAACTTCTTGAAGATCTGTGTTAGTAACTTCCTACCTTTTTCCTCTCCCCCTTTTTGTATTTCTTTGCTATTGTCCCCTTTGTGTTTTTTTTTCTTCTGCCTTTGTAGACCATTTCCCTGTCGTTGAGTTGGACATTTTTAAGACTTTTTTTTAACTGGTCACAGTTTATATCAGCTTTTTGTTTTAAACTGACGAAGAGACAGTAAAAGTTGTATATACTGTCTAGAGTGGACAGTAGCAGTCCATTTTCAGTGTCTATTTGCCCGTTTGGGTTTGGGGCTTTTACACCCGTTTTTTGCCCGTTTTTGTTTTATGGCTCGTATGATGTTTAATTTTTTTTTTCAATAATTTTTTCCCCATGTTTTTCAAATCTTGGAATGGTACAGGCAACGCCTATCACTTTCCGGCCCAGCCTAGTTTCATCTGCTATAATGATGCTGGTAATATATGTGCCCTATTATCAGTCCCTTCTGATGTTCGTTTCTGTACCAGGATGTTATTTTTTGTGATCTGAAGTGTTCAAACTGGGACTTTTTTTTCCTGTATGAATTTGACAGCCGTGAAAAGGCTCTGTTTGGTCGGTTGGGTGATAAAAATAAGTACTTTGAGTAAAAACTGTAAGGATGCAATCTACTCTTTGTATGATGTAATTTTTTGTCTGGATGTGACAATTTTTCTCTTATGTGTGTGACAGCCCTTAAAGTCCATGTGTGGTTGCTGGGCTAAAATAATAAATACTATAAAACTCTCCCCGCTTATTTTTCGCCGGTCATAATTTATACCCATTTAGCATATGGTTTGAGGTGAGTGTGGTAAATTAACAGCCGACAGGCAATGTATTGAATAGTTGGAGCGTTAATTCCTGTGGCCACCGCTATGTTTCACCAATGGCAAAGCAAAGTATAATCAAAACGAATGTGAAATGGTCACTCTTGTTCACATACAAAGGCTTGGACTGTCCTTGTCGGGAATAGCACATCCGTAAATCGAAACACGTAATCAAATACTGGGGTGTGACTGAAATTGTTAATATTACGCCATTTGGCAGGCATAACAGTTCTTTATTCCATTTGCAAACAGGCCTAAGGCTGTACGATCCATCAAGTCACGTACAAGAATCCTTGACACTGATTGCCGGCTTTGCTCTTACCTCTAATGAGCCCGCATATTGTATACCCCCCTCCCCCCCCCACACACACACACACACACACACACTCCCCAGTTAAAACTTTCAGCCCTTAGGCCCATTAGAATACCGTTTTTCTGGCTATTCGATCATATTTTCGCTGATTCGCCGAAGGCTGATATCCAAGTACAGCCATCCCGATCATTGACAGTTTACGAAGCAAACGTATACAAACCCCGGCTGGCACTTTGATAGATCTATAGAGAGAAGGGGTTGAAGAAGGAAAGGAGGGGGTAAGGAGAGAAGGAAGGAGGGACAGAGCATAAGAGAAGGTATTGTAAAGAAAACAATGAAATCTTTCGAAAAATCGCTTTTCATAGCTGAGAACGGGGGGAGTTGTCATTCAGTGGATTTTGCATCGCGTTAATGCGCTTAACCTTGATACTGTAAACGTCGATAAGAGCGCAAGAGAACAACTTGAGAGGACAGTGCTTCGCTGGCGAGGTGTTAGCGGTGTACGCAATAAAACTTGGGTTGCCGACAGTTCATCGTGTAAACGTTTGACAACCATCAATGCGGGCTCTTCACCTTGAAGGGCTGGTGATCCAAAGCAGAGACTCGTTTCTTTGTCGGATTCTTAAGGTAATGACAGTTTAAGTGAAAGTAAACGGATAGTCTGAGATAAAGCAGCCGCCTATGACAGCTGAAGCAAACCGTCATGAGGACCAGGTGCCGAGAGTCAGAACGGGGATGACATCGGATATGGAGGGGGAGAGAAAGTGTGAAGTAGAAGGTGAGGAGGTAGGGGATGAGGGTGGATGCAAGACGACATACCGAACATCTAAACAGCTCAGTTGGTTAGAGTACCAAGCTCGCATTCTGATGGCTGGAACCTCGAATCCCGGGCGTCCAACATTAAAAAAAAAAAAAAAAAAATCGTTCTTGTTGCTTAACTTACTGTGTTGTTAAGGCGGTGTAATACTGCGTTAGATAGCCCCTTTCTTTACCCTCTTTCTCCTCTGTCCCATTCTCCTATGATAGTTATTCCTATTTTCCATAGCAGCTGTGCTTGGTGTTTATGTTGAAACTGACTCAGCAGGGAGGTATATTCGTTCGGTTCAGTACAAACCCCAGTTCGTCCATCCTATGGCTGTTCTCCGTTGGAGCGCCTGAAGGGTTGAGAATTCCCATAATTATGTTCACCTGTTAGAGCATGTTACTATTTAAGTTGCATGCGGAAGAAATAGTGGCAGTACGTAACTAAAAATGATTTCCTCTCTGACCTCAGCCGCTTATAGACATTCATCTGTTGCTATACGTAAGAAATGCTTGTAGATTTTCATAATGATAGCGTAATGTGTAGATTTGCCTGACTTGTGAAGAATCTTGCCTGTAATACACTATTCTTGTCATTTAAGCTTAGAATATTAGCATTGTGATAGTTCAGGTAGGCATCGCAGCTCCTCCTTTGCATATCAAATAATGTAATATAAACGGAGAATATGTCTGTAATGGCATCAGCAGATATGTTTGAAAATAGAAACCTCCCGAGCCAAAGTTTTACTGAGTAAACCTGTGTAAAGTTTTTACTTTTGATCATCGCAGTTCTATAAATACCCGAGGATGGTTTAAAAATTTAAAAAAAAAAAAATTGTGTTCATTTTCTCTGCGTTCTAATTGACATTACTGTCACGACACTCATTTCTCTTTGTCACTCTGTCAAAGACAGCCCAATAAAGCCCTAGCATTAGCAGCTCATAGATTTAGATTGTAAAAAGGCCACTCACCAAACGTGGCACTGCACTGCGGCTGAGCCTCTTTATGGATGCTCAGTGAGGTCGTTTTCTGATTTAATGTATACGAGACATCAGCTGCAAATCTCCCTATTAACAATACTTTCATGGTTGCAGAGCTGGATGGGAGACCTCTTTCATGTTCATGTCCATTCAAAATGGACCACATAGACCTAGCTAAACCGACAACTTGGGCACGTATTTACTGTTTTCAGAGAAACAAAATGAAAAGCGGATGTTATCATGAGAAAAGAATGTGAAGGGTGCAGAAATATGAGATTACATTCCACATCTGATGGTGATCAACGATAACGGCGACGACAACAACGACGAGGATTTCATTTATATATCATGTTGTCCAGCACCTGGTAGTTTCCAAGAGATCGTGGGAAATTTGATCTGCCAGAAATATGTGTGTGTGTATGTGAGCGTGCCGAGTTACAACCATTTGAACTTTACCTTAAACGCCACTTTCATGTTTCTCCTGTACCGTTCGTTTCATTTGACCCGGGTGTGCAGGGAGAATATCATACACCCACACATGCATACACGCACGTCTTCCCCCTTCTCCGTTCTTACTGTCTCTGTCTGTCTGTCTGTCTCTCTTTCACCGTTCGGTAGATTTCATTTGACTTAGGTGTAAAGGGAGAACTTTATTTACACACACACGCGTGCGCGCGTGTGAGCGCGCGTGCGCACAAGGAGGGGATGAGGTGGTGGGAGGGAGGGACTGTTAGAAGCATACACGCACTATCTAAACGTGATAGAACAATCTTTTGCCCTCGTCAGGCCCTCCATTCTTTTTTTTTTCCTTTTCCTTTCTCTCGCTCATTTTTTTCCCAGTTCATTTCTTCTTTTCTTACCCTATCCCTTCCTCGCGCTTGGCTGCTTATACTTGATTGCGTGGTAATGACAAACATGCACGTGCAGCGAGCAGCAGCGCGCCCAGGGGGGATCGTTAGCGCATGCTGAGCTTAATCCCTCCCTCACCGCTTGCATCCAGGCCAGGTGAATGGAACGTGCTGGGGGCATTGCTGCTGGTAGAGGCGTCAAAGAAGCTAGGAAAAGCTTATGGCAGGCTGTGTGTGTACACGGGAACCCGGCTGTATCTCTGACAACTGATAGTGCTCTTTATTTTCTTCTTCTTCTGCTTCTTCTTCTTCTTCCCCCCCCCCCCTCTCTCTCTCTCTCTCTCCAACACACACGCGCATACGCATGCACACACACACACACACACACACACACACCACACACACACACACACACACACACACAACGCGCGCGCGCGCGCGCGCGCGCGCGCGCGCGAGCATCCTTTTTTTTTTTTTTTTTTACAGAACAGTATCTCTTTTTCGTTTGTAGTGAAAACCCTGAAGAAGCCTACTGCCGTCTGTTGCAATTGCGACGGAACGCGGGAAACGCCCCCAGAGTTGGTCGCAATTACGACAATCTGTGGGGAGAGCCCCCTTGTTTGTCCCCCCCCCCCTCCACCTCACTCTCTCTCTCCTTTTAAAGAAAGAAGTATTGATCTCTCTCTCTCTCTCTCTCTCACTCTCTCTCTCTCTGCTCTCTCTCTCTCTCTCCTCTCCTCTCTCCTCGTCTCTCTCTCTCTCTCTCTCTCGTATTCTCGTAATACCTTAATGCTATTACAGTGGTCGCTTTGTATTTATTTCATCGGGTCATATGTTGTTTAGTTTTGTTTTGCTTATCTTTAAGTCATTTACATTAATATGAAAGAAAACTAATTCAGCTACAGATTCTCATTATACATTTGCATATAACAATGTTTATCTGTTGAAAGTTTTTGAAAATCTGTTGAAAGTTTGCTTGCCCTCGACTGAATGAAAAAGCACACACTTACTTGTCTGTAACCCTATAAAATAAAAGTTCCTCCTTCTCTTTCTCCTCCTCCTTCCTCTCCTTCCCCCTCTCTCTCTCCGTCTTTCTCCCACCTCTGTCTTACGCTGTCTCTTATCTCTCTCTCTCTCTCTCTCTCTCTCTCTCTCTCTCTCGTTTTTGTTTTAATGCCTCGATGCTTATCGAGTGGTCGCTTTGTATTTTTTTTTTTTTTATATCAGTTCTTATGTTGTTTAATTTTGCTTTGCTCATCTCTAACCCATTTGCGTTAATGAAGAGCTATAATCCAGCTAGTACTTTCATTATACTTTTGAATATATGATTACCTGTCGAAAGTTTTTTTTAATCTGTTCGAGCTTGCTTGCCCTGGACCGGATGAAAAAAGCACACTCGTACTAGTCTGTAAGCCTTTGAAATTAAGTTTATTCTCCTCCTCTTCCTTCTCCCCCCCCCCCCCCCCCCCCCTCACTCTCTCTTCCTCCCTCTCCCTCCCCACCCCCTCTCTCTGTCTCTCTCTCTCTCTTTCAGTGTCAGTGTCTCTCTCTTTCGCTCTCTCTCTCTCTCTCTCTCTCTCTCTCTCTCTCTCTCTCTCTCTCTCTCTCTCTCTCTCAGTCTTAATCGCTAGTTATGCTTAGTCCTTTAGCGGGGCAAGGGCCGGATGAAAAAAGCATGTGTTTGCTTATCTGTTACCCTTTGAAATAAAGATTATCATCATCATCATCATCATCATCATCATCTCTCTCTCTCTCTCTCTCTCTCTCTCTCTCTCTCTCTGTCGCTCTCTCCCCCTCCCTCTCTCTCTCCCTGTCTGTCTGTCTGTCTGTCTCTTTCTCTCTCCCACCCCCCTTCTCTCTGTCCCTGTCTGTCTGTCTCTCTCTGTCTGTGGGTTGGTCGGTCGGTCGGTCGGCCTGCCTGGTTGCCTCTCTCTTTCTTCCCCCCCTCTCTCTCTCTCTCTCTCTCCTTCTCTCTCTCTCCTGTCTGTCTCTTCCCCACCCTTCCTCCCCCTCCGCCTCCCACCCTTTGTTTTTCTTTTTTTCTCTGTTCCTTCTCACCTACGCCACCCCCCCTCCCCCCCCCCCCCTCGTATTCTTTTAATACCTTGATGCTTATAGTACTGTCGCTTTGTTTCTTTTTTCTATCAATTCTTATGCTGTTCAATTTTGATTTGCTCATCTTTAAGCCATCTGCGTTAATGAAGATCTATGATCCAACTACATACTTTCATTATACTTTTGAATATATGATTACTTTTAACACTTTGAAGTAAAGTTTATCCTCATCCTCATCCTTCTTCTCCCTCTCTCACTCCCTCCCTCTCTCTCTCTTTCTCTCTCTCCCTCCCTCTCCCTCCTTCCCTCCCTTTCTCTCTCACTCTCTCTGTCTCTCTCTGCTTGCCTGTTTTCTCTCTCTCTCTCTCTCTCTCTCTCTCTCTCTCTCTCTGGGGATGTTGAACTGTATTCATTCGGTACAGCTGTATATTTGTTCAGCTCCAACAAATTAATTAACTGATTTGCGTTGTGACCGAGTACTGACCTCAGATTTTGCAGAGAAGTCTGTTTGGTGCCTTGCCTTCTGGACATCTTGATTTCCGGCCACGCTGTGGTTCCTTTGTGCCGGGATTTGTGGCTTTTATGCTGAAAAAGGCCAGAAGTCGAGCCGCCATGAGAGCAAAATCAGTGAGACTCAAGACTGGTGGACGGTGTAATTTTTGGTTCCCTCCTGTCACTCTCGTTGATGGGCGATTTTTTTTATTGCAGTGTGGTGATGTGGAGCAGAACCCAGGACCACAGAGGAATGCCCTGCGACAGACCAATCTGACTTGTGGTGACCGCAGGGACAGACAGTGTGGACAAGCCCCGTTCTTCAACCAGCACACCGGGAGCTACGCAAACCACCCAACATCCCTCAAATCTGGATTTAATGTCCATGCTTCAAACTTGAAATACGAAGTTCGATCAGATGAAAGGTGACATGAAGGATTTACAGGATGGATACGCTGCACTGCGTGGTGAATTAATCAAAACCCTTGAGACAGGAGGTGACGGAGTTGTGTCGGTAAAACGAAGACCTCCAAAACAGCAATGACGTCCTGAAGAGGAGAATGGATTTTCTGGAACAGAAGTCTGACGATCTAGAAGGCCGATCAAACCGGAACAACTTGATTTTTCACGGACTTGGTCAAAAACCGAATGAAACTCAGCAGGAGTGTGAAGCCGTGGCCCATGACTTGGTTACAGACAGGCTGGAGCTTGCTGGTAATTTCCCTTTCGACTGTAAGCACCGCCTGAATTCGAGGCCCGACTCTCCAGTGATTGGTTGTTACACGTCTTTTAAGGGCAAAGAAAGGATCCTGAAAGCAAGATATAAACTGAAAGGATCACAGGTGTTTTTAGGTGAGGACTTACCTTTTAGAGTGAGAGAGGTGAGGAGGAAATTAACGCCTCATTTGAAAAAAAGCCAGAAGTGAAGGGAAGCGTGCAACCATGGTCTTTGATCACGTGCGTATTGAAGGGAAGAGGCACGGTCTTGAAGAGAGGGTTGGATCCAGCCTCAGGGAAATTATAGGGGGGAGGCCGCCCTGCAGTGACACCAGGTTGCGTTTCGATGGTGCAGGCAAACTTCTCGTGCGGAGCACGTTGTGTGCGACACTGACAGTGACCCGAACCCAGTGAACAATATATCTGGTTGTGACATTGTAAACATTGGTTCCGGTGTGGCTCGGGGGCATGAATGTTTCCATGTTATAAGAGAATAGAATAATCGCAAAAATCAGGTTTTAGATAATATCTCTTTTGAACCGGATGTGATTTGTCTTAATGACAGTGAACAATTACCATGGATACTGTTATGTGCGGATTATGTTACTACTCGACTAGAAGACAGGATATTTTATATTTCTAAAAAGAGCAGAGACTGATACCAACAGAAACACGTGGTACTGCTGAGGATTAAAAACAGGGGGCTGTCTCAAAAGAATAATTGAAACGAAGATGACAGTTTTTTTGATAATGTTAATGTGCATGTGAGAAATCCGTCAGGTGATGAAAATCGCAATGAAAGTGCACCTGCTCTGCATGTTAATGAAAATCATGTGAATAACAGGTATTCAGAATCCTTTATTTCTTTGCACTGGAATGTAAATGGAATTCTTTCTAAAATTCACAAGATAAATTCTCTGTCATATCTGTTTCATTGTTGACTTTATCGGTCTTGTTGAAACGTATGTGGAGAATCTTGAATTTAACGTGTTTACAGGTTATATTGTGTTTCATAAACCTGCTATCAAGTTTTCATGTCAAGGCAGGCGTTCAGGGCGGTTATTGTGTCTGATTAAGCATGGTTTTGTGCCTTATGTTAGACAGCTCCAAATGATTGTTGTAGTGCTCTTTTTGTTTTGATTGACAAGACTTTGTTTGGTTTAACAGAGGATGTGTTATATGTTTGTTCATATGTGCCGCCTGAGAGTTCACCATATTATGCTTATTTTGATGATGACAGTGGTGTTCTTTCTCTTGAAGAAAGTCTTACTGATTTTATGTTTAGTTTGAATGATGTGCATACAATCTTACCTGGTGATCTGAACAGTAGAACAGCTGATGTTTCTCAAGATATTTTTGACATGCATGATACTTGTAAAGTTGAATTTCGTAGTTGCATTGATTATTTAAAAATAAAATCATCAGATAATGTACTAAATGAATGATTGTTAAATATATCTACCTCGCTGAGATTGTACATACTAAATGGAGTATGTAATGGTGATCTTGATGGGCACTATACGCATATTTCAGACTCGGGATGTAGTGTGAACGACTGCTTTCTGATTTCTCGAAATTTATTCTCAGTTGTTTTGCCTCCTTGTAAGTTGGTTGTTTCAGAGAGATTAGAATCTGACCATTTACTTGTAGAATTTCATTTTGGAATGCCTAATCTCAATGCTGTGTCTTTAAGTGTTGAAAATAATTGTGAGGTGATTGGAAAGTTTACCGTTTCTTTGAACCAATGTACATCCATACAATGCAGTCGGTTGAAGAAGTATCATTACTTGATGGTGCTATAAACATGATTGATCGTGATTGTAATGAAGCCTTGGATATGTTTGTTGTATGTTGTGAAACTTACGCTGGTTGTCGGAAAAAGTGAATTGGTTTGAACAAAATCAATGAAAAAAAGTGACTGGTACGATGATGAGTGTTAAAATAAGTAAATCAAAACCTAAAGGATTGCTGAGAAAATTTCTGCGGACTAAGGTTGCTGCCGATCGTGTTGCTCACTGTATAACCAGAAGCGAGTATAAAAATCTTCTAAAATTAAAAGATAGCATAATGACTCATTGTTAGGATCGCTAGTTGTATCAGTTATTGATCAAAAACAGCTTTGGGGGAATGTGCATAGAGCATCCTTTAAAAAAAGACAACCATATAACAATGGTTGCCTGGTATAATCACTTTGAAAATTACTGGAAACAAATTTACAAACAGAACATTCTTGTATAATTGATAACGGCGATGGTGATACTAATGATACGAGTGATGCTAATGATGCCATGACGAAAATGACGACGACGGTTCCATGAACCGCCCAGTATCAAGAGAAGAAGTGGTATTAGCGATATGGAAGTTAAAGAATGGTAAATCGGCTAGCCGAGACGGAATTATTGTGGAGATGTTAAAGTACGCTAGCACTGGGAATAGGGTTATTGACTTCTTTGTTAAACTTTTTAATACTTTGTTTGATAAGGGAATGTTCCCAGATGATTGAAAGGAAAGCATTGTACTACCTTTATTCAAAAAAGGTGATAAAGACGATCCTAATAATTAAAGAAGGATATCAATGTCAGATACAAGCAGTAAACTTTATAGTTCTATTGTAAACAACATCACACAGGAATGGATTGACCTGCATAATGTTACTGGGAAACATCAAGCGGGGTTCAAAAGAGGCTACTCTAGCATTGACCACCTGTACACATTATTAGCTTTAATACAAAAGCAGTTTTGTATTAATTGCAAACTTTATGTTGCTTTTATTGATTTTGAAAAAGCTTTTGACTCCGTTGAAAGAAACTTATTGTGGCCTATTCTTCTGAAAAATGGTACAAAAGGAAAACTTTTACGATGTATCCACAGCATGTATGTTACAGTCAGGACTAAAATTCGTTCCGGCTCAAAACTGACAGACTGTATAAACTGTGCCCGAGGGGTAAAACAAAGTGACGTTTCTAGTCCATTGTTGTACACTTTATTTATAAATGAGTTAACGTTGGAAGTAATCGGAAATGGGAGACATGGTGCAACATTGACGTATGATCACTTTGAATTATTTATATTACTTTTGGCAGATGATGTGGCTCTCTTGTCTGAAACAATAGTTGGGTTACAGACACAATAAAACAGTCTACATAGAGCGGCATCAGGACTCCATCTAAAGTTGGATATGAATAAAAGTAATATAGTTGTTTTTAGGAAAGGTGGATATTTAGCAGCGAGAGAACATTGGTCTTATGATGAAATCCCTACACCCGTTGTTAATGTTTACAAGTATTTTGGCATTTATTTTTCAACAAGATTGAGTTTTACGGTGTCTTGTCAAAATCGTGCCAGCAGAGAGCCAAACATGCGATGTCATGTATATTGCAAAAATTATTTAAATCAAACTTACTTACCTTGTATATTTAGAATTATTTGACACACAATTACAACCAATTGTTCAATATGGGGACTAAGTAATGGAGCTTGACTCTGTGAAAAAGTACACCTGTTTGCTCTTAAAAAGTTCCTAAGAGTTCAAACACAAACACCAAATGATTTGATATATAGAGAGACAAATATGTACCCCATATACATAAATTCTGCAGTCAGGTGTGGCTTAAGTTGACAAGAATGTCAACCAGGAGAGTTTCGATAAAAAAAAACTATGTCCGAGAAGATTGAACACACAGCTACCTGAAAGCTTTACCAAAACCAGGAAAAGATCATCATCAGTTAAATGACTACCGCATACTCACTGTGCAAAATATAGCAGGAAAACTCATGGAATGAATCATAGCAAGAAAACTCACAAGAGATCTTGAAAGTCGACAAATCCTCCCATCAGATCAAGGAGGCTACAGAGCAGATAAAAGTACATGGGAAAATGCGACCGCTTTTGCCTGTGAAATTTACGAAGGATTCCAAAGAAAGGAAGAAACACTAGCTGTTGCAGAAGATCTGGAAGACGCACACAACAAAGTCCAGTTCTCGTTTCTCATGGAACTACTTCGTGACTGTGGTGTCAGCAAGACACTTACACGATGGATAGCAGCGGCACTTCAGGAGCGAACCGTCATCCTACGATTTGGAGATTGGACGTCTGAACCTCATAAACTTGCTTTGGGATTACCTCAAGGTTCTCCTCTCTCCCCTGTTTTGTACAATGTTTACACTGAAGGCCTTGCAGACCTCATCAGAAACGGAATTGCTCGAGTGTTGACACTAGCAGATGATGGTGTGATCTACAAAACATTAAGGAATGCTCAAGAAAGAACGAAAGCAGTTCATCAACAGTCGAACAACATTGCTCAGTGGTGTCGAGGAACTGGATCGTCCATCAACCCTACAAAAGCCCAGACAATAGTCTGCACTCTTAACAACAAGACATCAGGACAAGGATCCTCACCAGTTTCCTTCAACGGAATACCAATTGAATCAACTAACAACCTACGCTATTTGGGTGTAGGCTTTGACAGAATGCTAACATTTAGAAAGCATGTTGAGAATATTGTTCTTAAATGCAAAAATGGCCTATCTGCCATGAAGGCAATGGCAGCTAAAGGCTTTGAACAGCGCCATCTCTACGGACTGTATCACGCACTTGTACTCAGTGTGATTGATTATGGATTAGGGCTTACAACACTGTCTAACATCAACCTTCTCAAATTAGAAAGAATTCGAAATGAAGCAATGAGATTGATCCAGGGAACCTATGTGATAGCTGCTCGACCTTCCTTCAAAGCAGACAAGACACAAGCTAGAACAGGTGAAGGCATATTTCAGAACACTTGAAAATCCTCAAAACCCACTTCATGCGGCGGTCAAGGAAACAGAAGGCACTCGGCTTGGACGTGGTAAATCATGGATGGGACAGGCAGAAGACGGTATACAGATTGTGTGCCAGTTAGCAGAACTCAAAGAAACCAAGGAGTGGGAGAAGTATGCAGACCACTTGAAACACCTCTATCAAATTGCCATCGCTCCAGAACTTAGAAGACATTGTCAAGTTAGCCTTTCAGCCTGGTCAGTGAAGTAGGGGTAGTTGTTACCACTAAGTGGGGAAAGGTCTGTCAAGGATTTTTAACATCTTCAGGGTCCCCTGATATAAAAAAAAATATGATAGTCCTACAGATCTTGTAGCTTTCTGTGTGTTATCTCATGAATTCTACACCTACCATCTTGCGTCATGCATTCACGCCAAGCTCGGCACTTTTTTTGCAGAGCTCAAGTAATACTACATATTAAACAGCTTCAGACATTAAATTTAATTAAAAAATAGCATTGTCATGTTATTTACATGAAATACAGTACTTTCTATGCGCTTTCCAACAAAGAAAAAGCTTCACTTTCTTTGTTAACTGCCCTTGACGTCCTGCTCTTCAATATCTTGCCTTCAATGTACAACTAAATTGCATTTGTCATGGGGTTTGAAACTTAAATGTGAATTCAAACAATGCATTACACAGGTATAAAACATCTGGAATCATTCTCACCTAAACCCTCCATCACTGTGGTATCAGCTGTCTGTTACAGTCCTTTGTTTCTTGAAGACTTAGCAGCATCAACATCACACCTCACAGCTTATCAAGTTCATCATCAGTCTCATCACCAGCTGCATCCAGAAGCTTGGTCATTCACCGTCATCTTCACCCACCTGATTCGTACAGTCTTTCAATTTGCACAGTGCACTTCAGCTTGTTTGCATACATGTACAGTCATCCAAGGTACATGTCTTCTTGCATGAACACGCAAGCAGCTCAAGAACACCGATAGGAGCAGGTGCAACATCCATCCAGTCCACAGCCAGCAGATTCTTGTCATCCACGCACTCTGTCTTCCATCCACTCTCTGTTGGTCCTGGGATTTCTGGGGTCATTTTGGAGACATCTTTTCCACAGCCCTGCCTGATAGTTTGCACGCATGGCATGCTTTCTGAGGGAGTCCTTACATGGTGGCAGTTGATGCGATTCAACATCGCCATTCTTGGCACAGAAGAATTGATGCTGTAGCTCATCCACATCAGTGACAGTCTCTCGTGGTGCATAAAGTCTGCAAGTGAAACACTCAAGCCTCTGGAACAGTTCATCTGTCAACTGCCAGCTCTGCCCTAATTCTGAAAATGTGCAACACACAGCCTTGTTTGTCTTCAGGGTCTTCAGAGCACTGGCTTTTCCTTTTCCTGCAAAAGCACTGACTGTGTCACAACCTGTATAAGCGTGCATTCCCACCAGTGCATCACAGACATCTGTCCCCAGAGAATCAGCAGTTTGTTTCACATCAATCAAGTGTGTCCGTGCTGACGTTCTTTTCTTCTGGAAGAGTGGTGCTGGGATCTTGTTGCTGCAGGCCAAGCTCAGCACAAATACGTCTGTATCTTCGGAACTGATGATGGCAGCTTCATATCCTTCCTTGACAGCATGGTCAGCATGAAGCAACATCCTGCCATCAGCTTCCTCTTGCCAGCATTGGAGCTCTGGAACAACCTGGCACCTCACAGTAGACAGACGAAAGCAGCTCTCTTCACAAGTGAAGTACATGACTTTTCTCAGTTGGTCAAGCTTTTCTTTGTTCTTCTTTCCCCTCCATTCATCAGCAAGAAACTTGACCAGGCCTGTCTTGTTTGCATCTTCAGTGAGGAATCTGCGCCACTGCTTGATCATCTGTCCTGGAGCAACAATCTGCACTCTCAAGCCACTGGATTCACCCCCACGAGTTGTTCTCTCCGTGTATTTGATGGACTGGTCCCGGTAACAGTCAAACACAATGTCAAGCCCTGTGCTGAAAGACGCTTCATTCAGTGCCATTGAGAAGATGATATCTGCAACTTCCTCAAACTTGGTCTGTTCTGTGACCTTGTCACGCTGCACGAGTGCCGTACCATCCACAATAGTAGCAGAATGTTGTGGCACTGAGTCAACCAGTGTTGAGCTTTTTTGCAAGCTTTTAGTCAAAGATGACTTGTTTGTTTTCCTCAACCGCCCATCAGGAGTGGCAAGAGACCAAGACAGTGGTCCCAGAGGGTGATGCAGAAGCTCTTTAATGTCGATATTTCTGGCCTGACCATCACCACTATGCGGCCAAACGGTGCTCTGTCTGCTTTCAAGATCATTGACCGCCCATCTTGGCACCTTGTTTGCTTCTTCTTTAGAACTGTTCCAAATGTTTTCAGTGAACATTTCTTCATTGGGTCATGGAACATCTTTGAAGGTGGTGCAGTTTCCAGTCTGTCCTTCTTGAACACAGCATAGGCTTTTTCTCCTCTTTCATGGGCTTCTTTGATGTTAGTTGCTACGTCTGCTGGCGCAGTGGCACCAGATGAAACGCTGAAAGATCAGAGTTCTCTTCAAATGGGTTGATCCAGCTCGACAGTGTCTCTTGCACAGCAGATGCAGCTTGCTCGTGCACCTTGATCCTTGACTGCTGCAGGTCTGGATGATTGAATCCTTGTCTGTTTGAATTGACCAGTTCCCTAAGCCTTGCCAAGAATCCACTTGGGTACTCAGAAGTAAGATAGTACCTACTGACTGCACTTGGCTGCAGGCTGAACCTTGTGGGCCCTCCCACTGTTTGAGTGTCTTTGTTTACGGTGACCTCTATAGTCTGGTCAACTGGGATTCGCCCAAAGGGATTTTCCTCTGAAAGCTGAACAGCGAACTTGCCATCTCTGAATTCCTGATAAATCTCAGGGTGTTCCTGGGGCAGGTTTGTCATCTCTCCATAATATGCTGGAAGGTACCTGGCATAATTCAACTTGTCATAAGCAAAGCACCAGGGTATCAGTGAACGGATGGCATGGAGATGCAAACTCCAGTTTCCTTCACGGGCTGCTCGCAGAAGACCAAGAAGGAGATCTTGAACCAGGTCAACGTAGGTCATCCAGAATGCAGACAGTTCTCCATTTTCAACACGTAAGTGCTGCAGAAAGTCTTCCCATGCTTGGAAGATCTTGTTGGTACTTGTTTCTTGTAGCAGCGAGTTGAAGGTGTCTTGGCAGATGTTATCAGGGAAATCAGCATGTTTGTCTTCAAGTTCCCGCACGAGCGCTAAGACATCAGTGTGATTGTCTCTTAGCCAGGGGATGAAGCAGTGCCACATCATCCACATGAGTGCTTCAAGGATGCACTTGTGTGTCCTGACACCTCGCTTGTAGAGCTTGCCTTCAAATACTTTGCTGATAGACCCTTCTGCTACAAGTCCAGACTCGATGCAAAGGTCACGCAGCCCAGCATCTTGGAAACGTTTGCCAAGAATAGACAAGACAGCCATGATGGTATGAAAGGCTCCGAGTCTCAAAACAACAGCTTTGTAGTTGTTCTTGTGCTTCCAGACGATTTCAGCCGCCTTTGCATACAGTGCTTGATCAAAGACAATGACGATGCTGTCCAGATTCAGGGAGGTTCTGATAAACTCAGACTGGACAAGAATCTCCTGCACAGTTGCCATCTCTGTTGCTGGGGCGTTTATTGTTGGAAGATAACCAACAACATCTTTTTCTGTGAGCTCTTTGTCTCTTGTCAAGATGCCGAAACCAGTCCATGAAGGTACGCTCTGTTCTCTTGCATTTACCAAGCGGCTTAAGATCCAAATCAGATCTTTTCTTCTTGCTGTCTGGACATGTTGACTGTGCTCACCTGTGTCATTCTCCAAAGTCTTCAGTGTTGTGGTCCCACCCTTTCTCCTGAGACATAGACTGGAAGCTGTTGAGTTTCAATTGCTATGCTTCTCTTCTTGGATTTTGCTATCACTGGCAGGCTCTCTGTGGGTAGGTGTGGGCCAAACACTTTTGGCTGAATGGCTATTCCTTTGACACGATGTGGTGTTCCATCACCAATCAGGGTTCCTTCTATTCTGTCAATGTTATCCTATGAGAGCTGGGTGAAAACACAAGTCTTGATGTTCCTGGGAAGAGCGACTCTCTGATTTAGTGAAGCTGCCAGCTTCTGCATGCACAGAGCCGTGTCATTTTCTACTGGAGTATCATAAGATACGCCATGGCCCAGTTTGTTCACCGTTCTGATGAGTTCCACATTTCCAGACAGTGTTTTGATTCCATAGGCCAGAAGGTAGTGTGTTTTTTTTTTTTTTTTTTTTTTTTTGTTTTTGCTGTCCACGAGTAACTGCATAGACCACATCTTGACTGAAAGAATCAACCAAAGTCTTGACTCTTGGTGAGGGCGTTGCATTCTCTGGATCACCAGACAAGAGAGACAAGAAGAGAAGAAGCGTTTCAGGTCACTGGGTCCACATGCTGGTATGGTCCTCAAATCAGGGGGATGCAAAGGCCATGGTGTTGTTTGTTGTGATTCTTTTACTGCTCCACGAAGGTGAAGTTAAGCCTTGTCCAAAATGTCAGTGACTGTTGCTGTTTGAGACTTCCACAGTGCCAACTTTGCTCTGACAGACTGGTATCTGCAAGCAAGTTCTTTTGCATCTAGGCTTTGTGGCATTACCAGCAGCTTTCCTCTCTGTCATCAGGGAAGATGTGTAGCTCTTTGAGAAATCCGGCTTCGAGCTTCCGACGAAAGTGTGTCCTTTAAGAATCTCTCACACAACTGATGCCTTTTGGCACGATGGAGCTTTTTAGCTGTCCTAGTAGAGCAGCAAGTGGAATGACATCCTTGTTATCAATAACATGATCTTTCACGTACTGACAGAGCTCTGTGAAAGCTTCTTCCGCTGCCTGCTGTAGATCACATTTTCACTGTCTGTTTCTTCCTGTAAACATGATGGTCCAAGTTGGCGACTACAAGTGTAGGCTCTGTAACAGGACTTATGATAGTGTGCTTCAGTTGCTACAATGTCTCTACTTGTTACAGCAATGATCTTTGTATCACCCCTCTCTCTAGCAAGCATTCGCAGATTTTCATCAGCACATAGCTGCACAGCCTGGGTTAGCTGTTCTCTGGTATGTGAGCGAGGTAAGTACTTTGACTTCTCGCAAAAAATACACTGTTTTTGGTACACCCTTGATTCTGATGCTGTTTCACGCGATGGCCGTTTTTTGACACTGTCAGAGTCTGGTGTTACTTCCTGTAGACTTTGTGTAGCTTCATCTGCGCGTCGCTTTAATGCTAGCGATCTCTTCGTCGTGAATACGCTTCTGCAGTGTCTGTGGTAATACACATTGCTCGGTATTTCAGTTTCACTAACTGAAGTTGCAGCTTCAAGTATTGGTAAATGGTTTCTTGTCTTTGCTGCTTCCAGTAAAGAGGTCCTGATTGAAAGTCCTTTGGAGAAATGAGCCTTTCCTTGTATTCAGGTTTATAAGATGCCTGGTGAATAATGCTGAAGTATGTTTCGTTGTCGAAAGCTGTGATGTTCCTTCTTCATCGGTTTCTTTCATCCTGTCACCTCACTTCTGACATTGATCAGGTTACTTTGGTATCATCACCTGAAAAGACACAATGGGGTTAATTACTTAGTAGATTAAACATATTATTTTGTTTTATTAGTTGAAGATGCATCCGTAAACCCCCTAAACCATCTTAGAACTAGGGCACATGTCGTAAGCACATGTTTCACATAATTATGCACAAACATGCTATAGTGGACCTGCAAGATACAACAGTGTTTCTAGGCATCTGAAAGACACATAGAGAATAAACAATCATCAAATAAGACATTTCATTTTCATTTTAAGTTATCATCTTTGAACTTCACGTGCGTTCCACTCTGGAGCGTGGATGGCGAACCAAATCAATGGAAAAAACACAAAAAGCTACAAGATGGACAGGTCTATCATAAAAATATCATCTCAGGGGTTGACAACAATAGTAAAAATCACAATGAGCATTTGCCCCACTTAGTGGTAACAAGCAATCTCGAACCAGAAAGACTAAATGGCCAGAAGGCAAAACCAACTCAGAAATTCAGATGCAGGTAGAAGACCTTTGCACAAAAGATGATATTGTAATATACACTGACGGTTCTGTCACCACAGGTCTGACGGTTCTGTCACCAAAGGTAAGTCAGACTGGGGATACACAGTGAAGCAGAATGGCCGAACTATCCAGGAAAACAGTGGTGCGTGCAGTTTAACAACTTCAAGTCCAACAATGGAAGTAGAAGCAGTGACACAAGCACTCCACTGGCTTTCATCCCCAAGCCAGTTTCAAACTCAACAAGCCTTGATACTGACTGGCTCCATGAACCTACTTCAGAAAGTGAAAAGGGGAATGGGAAGCCCTGCTTGGAATGAACTAATGCACAGCCTTCCATTGGAGAGACTCGTATGGATGTACTGCCATGGACATGTTAGGAGTTAAAGGAAACGAGAGAACAGACACAGTGGCTGGCGAGGCAACGATAAGAACTGGACTACAGCTTGGCCGATTTGATATGATAAGAAATCTGAAGAATCACTTAAGCAAACAAGAGCAAAGCCACTATACCAGAGACCATCGTTCAGATCTGAAAATGAAGAGAGGAGGTGGCCCTACATCCAGACTTAAGAGAAGAGCAAGAAACATCACCAACCAACCAAGCATTGGAAGTTGGTATTCTTCTCCGTGGTAAACAATCCCTCGGACGTGAAGATAATGAAGCTATATTCAAAACTGTTCATCGCTTTATTAAACAATCTAAACGTTTTTGAAGAACATGTTAGTAAAACTTCGCCTTCAGTAATGATATAAATGTCTACGATAATGAAATCTTAGAGCAGAACACATTCTCTCTCTCTCTCTCTCTCTCTCTCTCTCCTCTCTCTCCTCTCTCTCTCTCTCTCTCTCTCTCTCTCTCTCAACGCTTCATAATAAAGGTTAATAACGTGTGAGTTGTTGATTCTCATGCATTTTATTGTCTTTAGTGTTTACTCTTTTCTTTACTACTATCTTTTCTTGTTTTTCCTCGATTTTGTACGTTTGCATTTATGTATGTGTATGTGTCATGTATGTATATGTACATGTATATATTTATAAATATGTATACATGTGGGTATGTATATTTTTGCGTCTTTTATTTAGCATAGTAACTTTAATAGTCTCCTGCCATTTCCATTGTCACATGTGTAATTAAAAACATTTGAACACATTATAAGCATTAGTTTCTTGTTCAAATTTTCACATTTATTGTAAAACTACGTGATTGTAAATTGGAAAATAAATTTATTTAAACCAAACATTAGAATAATCTCAAGGCCAACACTGCGAAGACTCCTAGAGATTGGGACAAACTCATACTGAGCCATTCCGATAACAGACACAAATGATCAAACACATGTCAACTGAGAAAAGACTTTGAATCTCTCAGGGCCCCCAGCGCATACAGAAGACGTGTGCGCGCTGGTGTGTGTTACATCAGTGAGGTGATGCCAGCGTGTTACTTAGGAGAGTCTAGGGACGTGAGTGTGCAAGCGTTGGTGTGTGAGTGTGTGTGTGAGAGAGTGAGTGAGTGTGTATGTATGTGTGTGCGTGCGTGTGCGTGCGCGCGCGCGTGCGTGTGTGTTTGTGTGTTGTGTTGTGTGTGTGTGTGTGTGTGTGTGTGTGTGTGTGTGGTGCACGCGCACACGTATATGTTGTATTTTATGGTCTTGTTCTTGTTCCTAAGTCATCTTCTGAACATTCACGCACGCAGTCACTACACACACACACACACACACACACACACACACACCACACACACACACACACACACCACACACACATACATACACACACACCACCATACACACACATACACACACACACACGCGCGCGCGCGCGCGTACGTCCGCTTGCTCCTACGCACACACATATACACATGTGTGCATGTGCACGTCCACACCCACACGCGTGCGCACATACACGCATATACATGAACGCACAAATGCATACACACACGGACATGGGTACACGCCCACATACAAAGACACGCACATGTACACACATATATGTACACATATATATGCAGATACGTGTGTGTGCTCACACAAACCCACAAATTACACACACACACACACATACACACACACACACACACACGCATGCGCGCGCACACATACACACACAAGCGCGCACGCACGCATGCGCGCGCCACACACACACACACACACACACACACACACATGGGCCCGTGCCCACATATCCATACACACACGTGTCCATCCCCCCCCCCCCCCCCCCACACACACACACACACACACAAGAAAGAAAAAGACAACCAATGTTAGGCAGGCATTTCAGGTCTGACCAGCGCATTGGGCTAATGCGTAGGTCACACATCTGCTAAGTCGTAGCCACGAGACCCTCTTCTTCAATTCTCTCATCGTAGTTGTTAATTCATTTATCCATCGGCTTAAAATCATGCGTAGTGTGGTCTCAAAACTTAGCGGATGTAGTGAAAGTACATGGACTTGTCCGCACGCAGTGACGCTCCTTGATGAAACTGAAACAGACGAGAATGGATGCGACAAGATACCACGAAAAGAATATTGTACGTTGTTCGATTTGGATTCTCATGACGAAACTAACTGGGTATCTGATATTCGTTGTAAATTAGGCGTTGAGGGAGTAAATTAGTCCTTATTGCATTTAAGGAAAGGTTGGTTCTTTGTGGATGGCAAGAATGGGATTTTAATATTAAGAACAGTGAAAGATTCAGTTCGTGTAACACTTTTTGCACAAGAGCTGCTAATAGAATGCATTTAAAATTGAATCGACGCAAGCATCTGAAACTCATCACAACAAAATTCAGACTTGGCATTTCAGAAGTCGCTTTCCGTAGGTTTCGGTGCAAACAACACACACCTGTTGATTTGATTTCTCCATGGTGTACAACAAGCGACAGAAGATGAGGTACATTTTGCTTTGTGCTTTCCCGTTCTAAATGATTTAAGGGTAAGGTATATACATTTAAAGAACTATAACCATCCAAGTCTTTTTCCGTTTTAGTTTACTTCTAGCGTCAAATAATGAAAGAGCAACAAAAAATCTGTCCATTTATCTATAAAAAGCGTTTAAGCTGCGTTCTGTGTTTGTTTCTTAATGTATTAAGCTTGATCAATTACATTGCAGTACATTTTTTGGAACGATTTCTTTTGTTGCACCCCCTTAATGAGGGGCAATGGCCTATTATTGAATAAAATCTCTCTCTCTCTCTCTCTCTCCTCTCTCTCTCTCTCTCTCCTCTCTCTCTCTCTCTCTCTCTCTCTCTCGGGGGCCTGAACCGCGGCTTGTAGCTTGCGGATCGTTGCTGACACTGTCGCATTATTTTTGTCAACGTTGGAGGACTGAAGTTGAGCAGGACCCTGTACTTCCGTCACCAAAAACTGAAGTCACCATGCCTTTAGTCGCTCTCGTCTTCAGGGCATCGTGTGGCTCCTTTTGTCTGTTTACTTGAACTTCATGTTGAAAAGGGCCACATGGAAAACTGCCAAGCGAAACTTCTAATTTCTTCCTGATTTTTGCCAGTTGTGTATTCTCTTCATTCATTGAACACACGTTTTTTTCTGTAAATGTCATGCCTGTAACCAGTCTCTTCATTATGTTACCCAAAGCTGTTTTTATTTGCTGTGGTTATAATCGTTTCATGATAATTATAATCAAAATCTGTTACGTCTTTCTTGTGTTTGACTTGCGTCTGATCTCTTTTCATCAGACCCCCCCCCCCCCCCCTTCCCCCCCCTCCGCCCTGTTTCTTATCTCTAAACCGAGTCGTAACATTATTCTGATTGTGGTCACGTTCTGATCTGTTTTATCATGTGATCCGAATCAGTAACTTCTTAATATCTTGATGTTTGTTCATTCATTTCCAGACACTCCTGTGATGTCCAAGTGTTTCCAGGAGAGGGAGGAAGCGCGGAAAGTGGAACGGCGCCAGTCCTCAGACGTCCTGATTCCCTCCTGCAACCCTGATGGCACTTACAGTGACGTGCAGTGCCATACCGCTACCCGTTACTGTTGGTGCGTTACCAAGGATGGCCGCCACATCCCTGGCACGTCCGTGAAGGAGCGACGGCCTAGGTGTAAAGGTGTGCGGAACTTTGAGACATACACACAACCACACACACACACACACACACACACACACACACACACACACACACAGCACACCGCGCGCGCGCGCGCGCTCGGGTATCCTAGTTCTTCAGTTGTCTAACTTGAGCCATTGGTAGGAAGAAAATCTAGGGAGAGCTTGACATCATCAGGTCTTCAGAGAAGAACCGCTCCTCGGGCAAGCGTTTCGGCCCTGAACTCCTTACACTCTAAGGGGGCCGGACCCGCATCCAGGTCATGACTCCCAGATGCCCTTCTTCTGCCAACCACCCCCCCCCCCCCCCCCCCCCCCCTCCCTTGTGCCGCTGGGATTCAAACCCATTAAGGGAACATCAAAATGGCCCTAGATACAAAACAGAAAGACCAAAACAGTTCTAGATACAAAATGGGAAAATTAAGGTGGTGCAAATAGAAAACAGGCACATTAAACTTAACACACAGAACAAAGAAACACTTTACAGCTCTATTTTGGTATTTCTGTTTTCTATTTGAACCCATTCCAGTGTTCTGTCTGGAGCCATTTTATTGTTTATGTTTCCTGTCTCAAGCCGTTTTGGCGTTCTTGTTGTTTGGAGCCATATTGGTATTCCTGTTATCTGTCTGGAGCTGTTATGATGTTTTTGTTTTCTGTCTGGAGTCATTTTGGTGTTTCTGTCTGAGGCCATTTTAATATTTCTGTTTTCTGTCTGGAGTCATTTTGGTGTTTGTGTTTTCTGTCTGGAGCCATTTTGGTGTTTCTGGTTTCTGTCCGGAGCCGTTTTGGTGTTTGTGTTTTCTGTCTGGAGCCATTTTGGTGTTTGTGTTTTCTGTCTGGAGCCGTTTTGGTGTTCCTGTCTGGAGTTATTTTGGGTGTTTCTGTTTTCTATCTGGAGCCATTTTGGTGTTTCTGTTTTCTGTCTGGAGTCCTTTTGGTGTTTGTGTTTTCTGTCTGGACCCATTTTGGTGTTTCTGTCTGGAGTTATTTTGATGTTTGTTTTCTATCTGGAGCCATTTTGGTGTTTGTGTTTTCTGTCTGGAGTCATTTTGGTGTTTCTGTTTTCTTTCTGGAACCATTTTGGTGTTTCTGTTTTCTGTCTGGAGTCATTTTGGTGTTTCTGTTTTCTGTCTGGAGTCATTTTATTGTTTGTTTCCTTTCTGAAGCCGTGTTGGAGTTCCTGTTGTTTGGAACCATATTGGTATTCCTGATATCTGTATAAAGCTATTTTGGTGTTCCTATTATCTGTCTAGAGTCATTTTGGTGTTTCTGTTTTCTGTCTGGAGCCATTTTGATATTTCTGTTTTCAGTCTGGAGCCATTTTTTTCTGTCTTGAGCTATTTTGATTTTCTGTTATCTGTCTGGAGCCATTTTGGTGTTTTTTTTTTGTCTGGAGCCATTTTGATATTTCTGTTATCTGTTAGAGAGCCAGTTTGGTGTTTTTTTCCTCTCTGGAGCCATTTTGATATTTCTGTTATCTGTCTGGAGCCATTTTGATATTTCTGTTATCTGTCTGGAGCCATTCTGGTGCTTCTGGTTTGTGTCTTGAGTCATTTTGGTGTTTCTGTTTTCTGTCTGGAGTCACTGTGGTGTTTCTGGTTTCCATCTGGAGTCATTTTGGTGTTTCTTTTTCTGTCTGGAGCCATTTTGGTGTTCCTGTTTTCTGTTTGAAGCCATTTTGGTGTTTGTGCTTTCTGTCTGGAGTCATTTTGTTGTTTGTGTTTTCTTTCTGGAACCCTTTTGGTGTTTCTGTTTTCTTTCTGGAGTCATTTTGGTGTTTCTGTTTTCTGTCTGGAGTAATTTTATTGTTTATGTTTCCTGTCTGAAGCCGTTTTGAAGTTCCTATTGTTTGGAACCATATTGGTATTCCTGTTATCTGTATGGAGCCATTTTGATATTACTGTCATATCTATGGAGCCATTTTTGTGTTTCTGTTTTCTGTCTGGAATTATTTTGGTGTTTCTGTTTTCTGTCTGAGGCCAGTTTGGTGTTTCTGTTTTCTGTCTGAAGCCTATTTGGTATTTCTGATTTTTGTCTGGAGCCATTTTGATATTACTGTTATCTGTCTGGGGCCATTTTGGTGGTTCTGTTTACTGTCTGGAGTCATTTTAGTGTTTCTGTTTTCTGTCTGGAGCCATTTTGGTGGTTCTGTTTACTGTCTGGAGTCATTTTAGTGTTTCTGTTTACTGTCTGGAGTCATTTTAGTGTTTCTGTTTACTGTCTGGAGCCATTTTGATATTACTGTTTTCTGTCTGGGGCCATTTTGGTGTTTCTGTTTACTGTCTGGAGTCATTTTAGTGTTTCTGTTTACTGTCTGGAGTCATTTTAGTGTTTCTGTTTACTGTCTGGAGCCATTTTGATATTACTGTTTTCTGTCTGGGGCCATTTTGGTGTTTCTGTTTACTGTCTGGAGTCATTTTAGTGTTTCTGTTTTCTGTCTGGAGCCATTTTGGTGGTTCTGTTTCTATATGGAGCCTTTCTGGTGTTCGTTTTTTTCTATCGAGACCGCAATTGTGCTTCTTTTTTTCTTGAACAATTTTTGCATTATTAACGCCTGTCTTTGGTCCCCTTTTGTCCCCCATCTGGAACTATATTAGCGTTCATATGTCCTGTACGTGCCATCTTGGTGTCTGTGTTTCCTAACAGGAGGCATTTGGTGATTTTTTGGCCGTCTGGAGTCACTTTAGTGTTCCTGCAGACAATTTGTATCCATTTTAATGATTACGTTTTCTGTCTGGAGCCGCTTTGGTGTTTGAGATTTCTATCGGGAGCTATGTTGATGTTTCTGTCTTTTGTTTGGTGCCGTTTTGGCGTCGGTATTGCCCGTCTGAAATCATTTTGACGATCTTAATGCATTGCTTTGGTTCCTTTTGGTATTTCTTTTCTTTCCTGTCCGGAGTCATTTTGGTGCTCCTGCGTTCTGTCTGAAGCTTATTTTGGCGTTTTTTGTGTTCTCTATTTAGTGTTAGGATGTTAATTTCATGCAAGTGTGTACAAGTATTTTGAGATTGTCATATGTGTGTTTGTGTGCGTGTGTGTACACAGATGTACGTTAAATGTGCGAATGTGTGTTAATATGTACATATTCATGTATGTTCACCCATGCGTGTGTTAAAACATGTACTCATCTGGATTTTTGCACATTATATATTAAAGATTAGGCAGCTTTTAACTGATTTATTCCAGGACATTGCGCCCAAGTGTTAATCATTTTTAGTATTATTGGAAATTTGGATGGAACATAAAATTCAACTGAAAACTGAGGGGAGGATTGATTTAGTAGCATTATCCAACATTAACAAATGTGAGTGCATATGCGTGCGCATGCACACGTGCATGTGTATGTGTGAAAGTACTTACCTTCCTTCTTTCCTGCTCCATCCACCCTTTCGTTCTTTCCCAGAGAGAGAGAGAGAGACAGAGACAGAGAGAGACAGAGAGAGAGAGGAAGGGAGGGAAGGGCAGAGCGAGAGGGGGAGGAGGAAGGGGAGTTGTAAAGAAAACGCATTTGTGCATGCTTTTGCGTACATTATTTGCTGTGTGCTTTTGCACGGACGGTTTAATCCTTTGCAGTAGCACAAACCCTAAACTGAACTGCGTTTTGTGTCATAAGAAAACCGACCCAATTTATTGTTATTTAGCCCCCGATGTGTCTTTTTGGCTTCCTCAGTGCTAGTACGCTCAACTTTAATTAGGTTTTTCATGTGATGCTGACATTGATAGCGACAAAATGCTACTATTACTTGTTGCAGGCAGACGGCGGAAAAGGAAAGGAGGCAGAAACAGTAAAAAGAAGAAGAAGAGAAAAGGTAAAGAAACGAACGAATGAGGTAAACGAAGGTTGAACACGCAAAAGAATAAGTAGAGAAGGAAGGAATGATTTAACAATGGACTCATGTCAGTGTTTCACATCAAGTACAAATGGGAGTAAATCAAGAACTGAAATCGAAAACTACGTCCGCGCAGAAGGAAAGAGGGTATGAAACAGACGAATAAGTTCAGCACAGAAATGGATGATTGCGAATAAGCCAGAATGCACGTAGTCCTGTGAAAAATGCGTTCACTCTGCATATCTTTATTCATCGGAAAGCCAGTCAGAAAAGGTCTTGCATCTAGTTCGTCGGGATTGAAATGCTGATTGGTTCTTGCAATTTATTTTCCTTAGTAGTCAACATGGCAGGAGAGAAACGCAAAGAAACGAATGCTACTCCGCCAAAAGCGAAAATGGCAAAAAGAAAAAACAACCAAAGCGAAGGAGAATACTTTGACGAAAAATGGTTGCAACAGTTTGTCGAATTTTGAGTGTTTGCAGACATCACAAGTAGAAACGCGTTCGAAGAAACTGACAAAACGCTGGTGCTGACTCGACATCAAAAATAGACAGACAGCAAAGTTTTTGAGCAGTGACGGTTGAGTTAAGTTTCAGTCACGGACGTTGAATTCTTCAAACTTGATGTTTCGCGTAATTCTCTCACAGCAGAAAGAATGCACCTTTTTGTCAGAGTATCGGGGAAAACTTTCAACGTTCAGCCCTTATTCGCCATCAAAATTCAAGGAACTCCGATCATCATTGTGTATCAAACTAAAGCCGGTTGTTGGCAGATTCACCATGCCGTTTGACATTAAAATATCCAGTTCCATGTTGGAGACTATGATTCAATACACCCTTATTAATGGTAAAAAAAAAAAAAACTTAAGAGTGACACACATTGAACACAAAACCCACTTACTGTTATTTTTTTTTTTACGGAAGTCGCTTTTTAAATGAAATATATCAGAATCCTGTGCGTGAGAACCCCCCCCCCCCCCCAAGAATTATTTGTTGGGGGTATGACACCCCCGACCCCACGCCTTCCCCCTTGCCCCCCCCCCCCCCCCCCAAAAAAAAAACAAAACAAAAAAAACAAACAAAACAAAAAAAAAAAAAATATATATATATATATATATATATGTATATGGAAACCCTCACATTTTAATAATGTGAAATTCTAATAGTGCATAGTACTTTATTTTTGTATTAATTTTGTCCGACCAGCCTTGTGCCCTTTTAATGCACGTCTTGAAGTGGCTTTGATATGAGCGTTTATAAATCGTTTTTTTTTAAGTTTTTTTTTGTGCATTTGGCTATCATACGAATGAGGAGAGTATTTGATTGACTTAATTACTTAAGTGAATATGTATTTCAAAGCGGTTGAACAACTGAAGTGATTTCAGAATGACCTGCAATGAAGATGCAATATCATAATGGCCATAGAAGGAGTGAACTACAAGTGTATTGTCATGTCTGGGTCACGTCATTGAGGAAGGCAGAGCCCGTCCCACTCCGTCCGCAGTCTTCGCTGTTCACGCTGACGTGAATCGGGTACCCACGTTCTGCTGGGCGGACAGAGAGGGTTCTTGAACTGCAAAAATCCGATCCCATGTGCGGTTCGAACTCGTGATCGTCAACTCCTCAGGCAAATACTCAAACCATTCGAGATAAAGACAGGGGCTGAGTAGCGAGGCTCTATAACATGACCAATACGCTCACCAGGAAATGAATTCTTTCGTAAGGAAATAGAGAGAGAGAGAGAGAGAGAGAGAGAGAGAGAGAGAGAGAGAGAGAGAGAGAGAAAGAGAGCATTTATAAGAGATGTTCTAGGAATGGTAAAAGTACAAAAAACATTATCATACTACTATGGATGGGCCTGACGACAAAAATATAGTTTTCTGAGTTATATTCCACTTTGCCCCAGCGTCGTGCACGAACAAGGAGAGGCAGTCTTTCAACACTGACCTGGTAGCCGTCTTCAGAGAGGAGTACGACCGAATGTTGACTGCGCGTGGACCGGAAGCAGTGAGTAAGTAGACACTGCCTTTCAGCAACAACGGATAAATACGACTCTCTCTCTCTCTCTCTCTCTCTCTCTCTCTCTCTCTCTCTCTCTTTTCCACTGTCTCTGTGTCTGGCTGGATGGTTGTATGGCTGGTTGGCTGTCTCTGTCACTATCTCTCGTCTCTGTCTCTCTTTCTCACTCTCTGTCTGTCTCCCTGACTCTCTCTGTGTCTGTCTGTCTGTCTGTCTGTCTGTCTGTCTGTCTCTCTCTCTCTCTCTCTCTCTCTCTCTCTCTCTCTCTCTCTCACTCTCTCTGTCGCTCTCGTCCCAGTTTTTTTTTTTCTCACTCTCTTTTTTTGCCATGGGTGGTTGGCTGTGTCTGCCTGTCTCTTTCTGTGTGTGTGTGCGTGTGCGTGTGTGTGTGTGTGTGTGTGGGGTTGTGTGTGCGTGCGTGCGTGCGTGCGTGCGTGCGTGTGTGTGTGTGTGTGTGTGTGTGTGTGTGTGTGTGCGCGCGTGCACGCGCGCATGCGTGCGTGTGTGTCTCTCCTTTCCCGTCATTCTCTCCTTGTTTGTTTCTGTCTCTCATATTATCTGTCTGTGTTTCTCTCTGTCTCAGTCTCTGTCTGTCTTACTCTCTTTTTCCCTGCGTCTTTTTGTCTGTGTGCCTGTCAGTCACTCACTCTCCTCTCTCTCTCTCTCTCTCTCTCTCTCTCTCTCTCTCTCTCTCCTCTCTCTCTTGCGCGCTCTCACTCACTTGCTATGCCTTCCTCCCACCCCACCCCATTGGATCAGTTTCCAGTTCTTGAGAGGTATTTTGTATGACAAAAGAAACGGCTTCGATGTATTGATTTAATTCCGTCATTAATACTGTTCTGTGGCTCGGCGGATAACGACCATGATTGAAAACAGGGAGTTTTTGTTTTGTGTCTTGCACGGAGCTGTGTTTTCCTCATTCTCTCCATTAGGCCCTCCGTGGATTCTGAGCTGTAGTTTTTTTTGGATGGGAATTACAGCCGAGATCTCATATTCAGCGTGCAGTTGGTGCACGCAGAAGAATTTCCAGCCATGAAGTTGTCTCTGGCAAAACCTGCTTTGAAAGCTAAATAAACAGTTACATGGACATAGGGAGATAATGACGTCCTGCGGGGTTTATGAGCCTGTTGGCCTGTAACACCCCAAAAGTACTTCCCGCCCAGAAGTACTCCCGGGAGTACTTCTGGGCCCGCGCTAGAATGACTCCCGGGAGTACTTCTAGGAAAGTATCCCCCTTGGTCCCTGAAGTACTTCCCCTGTTGACAACTTTGCAAATGAATGTTTGTTTTCTGTAACTATCTTATAACGTTGATTCCTTTAGACAGTGGAGTACTTTGGGTACCAGTCCCAAACTGACCCCCCTCGGCGCCAGAATGACTCCCGGGAGTACGTCTGGGCCCAGCCCAAACGTACTCCCGGGAGTAACTTTGGCGCGGCTCCAGATTTACAACCCCCCCCCCCCCCCCCTCCGAAGCTGAGAGAGTACTTTTGGGCCCAGTCCAGACTTACTCCCGGGAGTAAAACTGGGCCGTTTTTAGCGGACCCAGAAGTACTCCCGGGGAGTACTTCTGTAGCAGATGGGGAGTGTTTCTGGGACCAGGCCCAAAAGTACACCCCTTTCATATCTTCTGTATTAAAGAGCTTAGGGATGTTGTTTTTCGTTTATGAAGACTTACGGGGATATTGTTTCAGAATCAAAATTGAAATACTGTCTGAATCAACTTTAGGGGGGGGGGGGGGGTACTTCTGGGCCGGACCCAGAAGTACCCCCCTTGCATATCTCCTTTATTAATTTATTCAGGGTTGTTATTTACTGGTTATAAACTCATACGTGAATATTCTACCTGAATCAACATTGAAAGATACTCTGGATCAACCTCAGGGGGAGTACATCTGGGCTGGTTCCAGAAGTACCCCCATTGCATATCTCCTTTATTGGTAAGTTCAGTATCGTTATAAACTGGTCATAAACTCATACATGGACATTCTATCTGAATCAACATTGAAATATAGTCTATATCAACTTTAGGGGGAGTACATCTGGGCCGGTCCCAGAAGTACCCCCCCCCCCCCCCCCCTTACACATTTCCTTTTATTAATGTGTTCAGGGTTGTTATATACTGGTTATAAACTCACACATGGACATTCTATCTGAATCAACATTGAAAACGAGTCTGAATCAACTTTAGGAGGAGTAATTCTGGGCCGGTCCCAGAAGTACCCCCTTGCATATCTCCTTTATTAATATGATCAAGGTTGTTATTTACTGGGTATAAACTCATACATGGACATTCTATTTGAATCAACATTGAAATATAGTCTGAATCAACTTTAGGGGAGTACTTCTGGGCCGGTCCCAGAAGCACCCCCTTTGCATATCTCCTTTATTAATGTGCCCAGAAGTACTCCCCCTCAAGTTGATTCAGACTCGGTTTTCAATGTTGATTTAGATAGAATGCCCATGTATGAGTTTGTGACCTTTGAATAACAACCCTGAATACCTTAATAAAGGGGATATGCAAGAGAGGTACTTCTGGGATCGGCCCATATGTACTACCCCATAGGTTGATTCAGACTCGTTTTCAGTGTTGATTTAGGTAGAATGTCCATGTGTGAGCTTATGACCAGTAAATAACAACCCTCAACACCTTAACAGAGATGGGGGGGGGGGGGGGGGGGGGGGGGGGGGCGGTCTGGGACTGGCCCAGAAGTACTCTCCCTAAAGTTGATTCAGACTATATTTCAATGTTGATTCAGATAGAATGGCCATGTATGAGTTTATGACCAATAAATAACAACCCTCAATACCTTAACAGAGATATGCCGGTGGGGGGGGGTGGGGGTGGGGTGGGGGGGTGGGGGGGGTAGCTACTGGGACTGGCCCAGAATAAATCCCGGGAGTACTTTACGATATCAGGGGGTCCATCTTTTACCCAACCCAGAAGTACTCCCGGGAGTCTTTCTGGCGCGGCCCTAGAAGTATCCCCCAGGAGTACTTCTGGGCGAGGAGTACTTTTGGGCGAAAAAAGAAAACAGGAAAATAGAATCCAATCCAATCCAAAACACACACTAAAAACTTTACGCGGCTTGTTTAGACATCACATGTCGGTCAACTTGTTACCTTCTCAGCAAAAATGGCAATGACTAGGCAGCAGAACAACAAAATGCTGATGACGATTGCCTTTGGAAAGTTAGCCTGGAAAAGAAAATCGTGGACTGAACTTTCACAGTACATCAGAGTGCAGTACAATACAATATAAAAACACTACAGCATAATGCAGTATAATAGTGAGGATGATTTTTTTTCCCTCACACTCCTGTCCCCTGCTTCCGGAGACACCTCTGGCTTTGGGAATGACGGGCAAAGTCTAAAAAAAGATAATTAATCGGAATTTGCCAATATAATACAATACAGTGCAGTGTAATGCAATGCTACGCAATACAATACGATACAAAACAATACAGTGCAGCACATTTCAAATACAATGCAGGGCAATACACATTAGTACAATGAAACACAACACAACATAATGTTGCAGATCATGATAGACCTGTCTTTGCAGGCTAGGGGACGTCAGTAGCGAAGCGTGCTAGGAGAAGATCATGGAGTGGAAATTCCCATTGCGTTGTAACACGACTTAACAAATAGAATGCAACATATCACCACACAAGACCTCTTGTCGACCTCATGCTGGAGAGGACTCCTGCCACAGCGGAGACGATGAAGTGAGCCTGATTAATATATGACCTTTCTCTTCCCCAGCAGTACCACCACCATCCTCTCCCTCCACTCCCATTTCGCTCTCAGAGGACGCCTTTAGGGTCCTGGACGAGTAGGTAAGGATCACAATGTAGATTTACTTCTGTTTTGTGTGGAAGACCAAATCAAATCCATGCTGCTGCTGATTGACCTCTCTCTGCACTCAATTTGCTTCTGGAGGACCCCTCCAGAGGCGATGATGAGGGTAGTGCTGACAAGACCATGGTGTGATAGTTTTCAACCCAGCCCAATCTACTAGATATTGATAATGATCGACTCTTCTCTCAACCCTGACCTTTCTTCTCCTCCACCCCCACCCCCACCCTCACCTCCCAATTTACTGTTTTAACTCTTTGAAGTCGGAGATGACGAGGTGAGCAGGAGAAGATCTTTGGGTGGTAGTGTTCAAAACAGACTGATCCAGTGGATGGTGACTCCCTTTCCTCCCGTTCCGCTTGTTAAGGACGTCCCCAGTGGCGAGTGAGATGAACCTGGAGAAGATCGTGATGGGGATGTTTTCAATATAGTCTCATCAGTTGATGATTCACATCTCTCTTCCCTTCGTCTGCTTCTAGAGGATGCATCCGGAGTCGGAGACGACGAGGTGAGCCTGGAGAAGAAGATTGTTGTATGGAAATTCTCCCAGCTGGACACCAACGCGGACGAAGAGCTAAGCTTCAAGGAGATCCGCAGCTTTCGTCGGATGGTGAAGAAACTGATCAAGCCACGTCGCTGCGCCAAGCGCTTCCACCGCTACTGCGACAAGGATGACAACCGCCGCATCCAAAAGAAGGAGTGGACCTTGTGTTTATGGGTGGACATCAAAAGTAAGTAGCATTTGTTTCCTCCTTTTTCGGGGGCAGAGAGAGAGAGAGAGAGAGATGGGGGGGGGGGGAGGGAGGGGGGCAGAAGGGGGTTGAATTTTTTGTTTGACTGGTTGGTTGGTGTGTGTGCGTGTGCGCGCGGTTGTGTGTGTGCCTGTGCGCGCGCGCGTGTGTGTGTGTGTATGTGTGCGCGCGCGCGCGCGCGCGCGCGATTGTGTGAGAGTTTTGTTTATTTTGTAAGGGGTTGTGTCGAGTGTTGGTTGGTTGTCTTTTTGTTTTGTGTTCTGGTGTGTTCGAAGTGTGTGTTTAATTGATCCTTCATCTGTTTGTTTATGTGTGGGTTTATTTGATTCATTTATTTATTCATGTATGTATTGATCTATTCATTCATTTGGTCGTACATCCACCGAAATATGTTTTTGTTCACTTTCTTTAATATAGAACATTTGTTCCATTTGTTTTTATATGGATGATTTCTCTGGGAGTTTTTAATTAAATGTTTGGGTTTGTCATCATTTTATAACAGGCGTTCATCCACTTTAACCATTGTCTAATTGCATTTGCGTTGTATACATTTTTAACACTTTTCAATTACAATTCTGTGGTATTTTTTTTAACTTGTTACTTGTTTGTATGTATATGTTGTAATTCATTTGTTAGTTCTTGACGTGAAGATGACCAGCCTTCTACCCAATCCTGCATGCCTTTTTCATATCTTCCGCTCCCACCCTTTCTACTCTTTTTTTTTGCCTATCGCACCATCTCCCATTTCTCGACCCCTTCAAATGCTTCTCATCTTTCTCTTTTTTCCTACCCTTTTCGCACTATCATTAACATCTTTTTTTACTTCACATTTTCCCTTGATACCCATTCGAGCTGTTGCTGCTAACTGCCACAAATAAATACTCAGCCTAACCCGCTTTTCGCTCATTTAGGTTTTTCTTTTACGTAAAGAAATTGTTGCACGGGTCGTTTACACCATTTGGTAGAAAAGAAACAAAACATTCGGACCTCGTATGGTCGGTAAGACTGTCCATAAGAAGGACGCTGTTAGCCCGTACGACGTGGCCGAAACTGGTGGAAATAAAGATTGCCGG
>CM065723.1:49235537-49248037 GCA_033310375.1 Conus canariensis | reverse complement strand
CACCGTGTTTTGTCTATTTTATTTTAGCTCGTTAGCAGCAATGCTGCGGCGTGTATTGGTCTTCTTGTATCAATTTAACATATCATTGCCAGCAGTTAGGCAAGAAATGACACATCAGAAAGGACACGCTTAGTAATAATTTACCAGTAGACCTTTGAATACTCTCTCTCGATTTCTCTCTCTCTCCCCTCTCTCTCTCTCTCTCTCTCTCTCTCTCTCTCTCTCTCTCTCTCTCCTGATCTTTGATTTGTCTCAGCATCACGATCGACATATTCCATACACGAACTTCATTACCGGAAGTGAGTGACACGACGCCTATCAAGTTGTCCATTGTCCGCAAAGTCACAAAAGGGCCTATGAAGCATGCCTGACACTGTCGGTTGTCCACCTCTGCTACAGTCCCTGAAATAAACGTACAAAATGGCTTCTATCCACGTTGTTTCAACGCAGTCGTGCCAGCAGACAGCTTCCCATCCTAGGGGTAAACCCCACTGGGAACTCGAACTGCAGGGTTTTGAACGGAACCACATGTCCCAGACAACCATAGGCGTAATGATTCACAGGAAGAGGGCAATGCCTTAACAATGGGAAAGCACTTGGCGCTAGTCTGACGTAGTTTCTCGCGGTTTTGTTTATTTGGCGTAGCGAGCCGACATCAGCCTGTTTGCTGTGTTATTGTTTCATTTCTGTTGTCCATGTTATTCTTCCATCTCCTTCGGCATTGCTTTTCTTTTGTGTCTTTTTTCCCCAACACCCACCTCTTCTCTCCTGCATCTGTTGCTTGAAGTAGGAGATGAAATTCTCACACACTTCATCCAGCATCCTCCTCCTCCTATGCACGCACACACACACACACACACACACACACACACACACACACACACACACACACACACACACACACACACACAACACACACTCTTTTCAATTCTTTCTACCTGTATTGAGACAGAGAAAGGACGTCATAACCGACTTCGCCGACAGATCTTGTGAGTTAAAATATTGCTGGCGTCCAACGTAAAGCATGCGATTTTGGCTGCTCATCTGAACGTACTGTCATTCTGCTGTTTTATGCGTAATGCTAGATTTGTTCATAACCTTCCAGTCTGTCCAGAAGAGAACTCCAGTCTGCCATATCACCTGCGGTGAGAATGGACGTTAAACATGAATATAACCTACGTTGTGACAATGACGGAAATGGTGACGATATCTGAAGATCCTAGGTGCAGACAGGGCAAGCAAGTTGGCTTCTGTTCAGATGATTTGCTTGAGTTCAGTCTGTTTTGTCTACCTCGTCTTTTTTAGAGGAGGAGGCGGGAAGGTGGGAGGCAGATCAACGATCCATTTTAAAATGCCCCACTAAGCACTGTGTTGATCGTTTCAGGGTGGGGAGTGGGGGGCGCTGTCTTTTGAATGTTATGTTTCGGCTCATATGAGCATTGTATGTTTAGAAATCAGAACCATCGAGACTTGTTTTCATGGCAACGAACTGTGTCCAAGTGCGGCTATATGCGCTGAGCACACTTGTAACGTTGTTAAAACTTTGCTTTTGACTTTGCTGTGTTTTGTTATGTCTGTATTATGTGGATAAACGGTATCATTATGTACACTCACGATGATGAGGATATCTCTCAAAGATTATTGTGAGTTGCAAACATAACATCTTGGTTTACCAGGCCACTACTCTCTGTGAATAATTTTTGACAATTTTTGTCATGTGTAAATTATAAACATGGATTTAAGTTCTGTTGTGTCATTAACTGCGAAGGGTTAGGTAACAGTTAGAAATTACGTGACGTGTTCCAGTATTTTAAACGCAAGTCATATTCAGTTTATTGTTTACAGGATACACACTTCAACAGGAAATTAGATTAGATTATATGGCAGCATTGGAATAGAGTTATAATTTTTTTTCTATTTTAATACCACAGCTTCTCGAGGTGTATCTGTTGTGTTCAGTAGTGATTTGAATTCCAAATACAAAGATACACAAAGGCAAAGAACAAAACAAAACAAAACAAAATTGGAATGATTTTGTTTATACGTATGTTACATAATCTTCTTTTCGTTAATTTATAGGGGCGTAATAGAGGCAGCGCAGACTTCTGTTCAAATCTAAAGAACATTGTTAAAGCTTTGAAACCCGTAACATTTTAGTAGTTGTTGACTGAAACCTTGTATTAACCCGTTCTTTGATTATTATAACCGTAATCCCAAAGGTGAAGATGCAGTACCGAACATGTTTGACGAACTACAATTTTTAGATAGATTGAGAGAATTAAACCCTGAACGAAATGCTTTAAGACGCTCATTTTCTCTCAGCAAATTCAAAACAGGCTTAAAAATACATCTTTTCCGTAATAGTGTATGTGAGGCTTACATGATTATACATAGAGTGTGTAAGGTTGGGATCTATACTGTTTGATTATTATGTGCATGCCACCGTACATGTACAGTATGAGGCAGTAAATGATTGTATTTGAGTAAGTCATGTGATTTTGTAAAGCGCTGTAAGTAGGTGTCAGGAACAAGCGCTAAGCAAATGTCCAAAAGGAATACTCACCGTAGTGGTGGTCAGTCTAATTGTAGTGGTTGTTGTAGCAGTTGTTGTTATCGTAGTAATTTATTGAAACAGCGACCACGATTACAACCACGACGACGACAAGGAGATGACGACGACGATGATAATGATGATGATGATGATGATGACGATGATGACACTGTATGACTGCTTTACGCCTGTGTTAGCGGGCGCTTGTCGTTGCTATTTCGTCCACCAAACAAACGTATCTTAATAATAATGTATAATACTTATATAGCGCATTTCTTGTTACACAACTCAATGCGCTTACATCCACCATTTGCACTTATTCATCAACACTCGTTTACACAACGGGCTGCCTACCTGGGTAGTGCCGACTGAAGAGCTGCCAGCTGGCGCTTCATTCAGTCGTTTCCCGTGTCATCCAGTCAATATCGTTCACTCAGTTTCTTTACTTCCTTCATTCTTTTTTTTTTTTCCATTTCTTGCACAATCATTAGTGTTGTCATCAATACTGGCACAGTGAGAGTCTCAGCACTGACAAGGATTTCCGGACACGGGGCCATCAGTCATGATACGATCCCCATTTGTCAGGTATCCCTAATCCCCACAACAATCCATATGATTCTTACAATCAGGACGATTGGTCTATGAGACACCCTGTATGAGTTCGTCTAACTTTGCAATTATTTTGGCCACGAACTTCATTTCGTCAAAATTATTCTGTTGTGTGCAACTGAATCCAAATCCACTGTTCCTTGTTATTTAGGCATGTTCGTCAGTTATACTCCAAGATGTCATCTTGAGAGACATTTTGTACCACCTTGACGTTTTTTTTAAGGCAACGTCGGTACAGCGTGTCATCCGAGGTGACATTTTTACGGTGTGCGTGCGTGCGTGTGTGTGTGTGGTATATGTGCTGCAACATCGGTATAAAATGTGACAGGGTGACATTTTGTACCACAATTGGCCCCCTCTCCCACTCACCTGGGATGGTTATCACAGTATGCCAGATCACCTTTGGTGGTTGTGGACGTTTAAACCCGAGTGCCGACACCGCCTTTTGAGGCCGATATAACCGACGTTTTCACGGTCAAGTCTTCGTTTTGTGGTGAATTAACGTAAAGGAATTTTTTGAGGCAGGGAACAGTCAACGGGAAATAAAAAACAAGCAGGGTAACTCTTGATCCCATGATGAGATAACCACACGCCCATAGCTCCAAACGAATGCTGCATACGACATTAAATCGCTTATGGCAAAAGCGGACACAACTGGAGCAGACAGAACAAATTAGGAGACATTTCTCAAAATGGATGTTCCAAACTTGCCCATATACTCTGCGCCAGACACTGGCATAACTCTTTTTGCCTTGAACGTAGACAAGCAGGACACACAGATGAACAGAAACAATCACAGGTAACATCGACTTGATTGGTATGAAAGGAAATCTAAAATGAGGAAGAGAACAGTAAGCTGTAAATAACAAACAAGTTGGATCAGTCTTGCTTCCATGATGAGAGAATAATATGGCCATAACTCCAAACGAATACTGCTTACGACATCAAATCGCCTTGTACACATATTCCAACACAATTGGAGCAAACGGAACAAATGATAAGGCCCCCGCTGCCCCCCCACCCCCCTCCACCTCCGCCTCCTCCCTTAAAAAAAGGAGTTCCAAGCTTGTCCATATGCCCTGCGCCCACCACATGCACATAGCAGCAACAGCTGAAAAAATGAGCAAACGCAAGTTCATATTGATTGAAGATTAGCATTACGTTTTGTTTTTTTTAATCATGAACATAGACAGACAGAGCGCAGACGAACAGAAACAAATACAAGCTATCACGGTTTAATTAATACAAAATGCAGGGACAGTAAACACAAAAGTAAGAAGGTTCACTCCAGTTGTTGTTGCTGTGTGCAGGCGTCAGGTGCAGCTAGCTATATGCGCAAGCTTAGAAAACCCGTTGGGGATGTCTTCTTGTTTGGTTTGTGTGCTCCAGTTGTTCGGCGTTAGCAGCAGGCGATTTAGTGTCTTAAATAGCAATGGTTTGGAGTTACGTCGTATCATTACCTCATCATACGACCCAGAGTTATCCTACTTGTTTGTTATTTAATGAATTGGCGGTCAGTTTTGGAGTGGGTTGACAAATTTGGCCAAACGTGGGTGTTTTGCTTTCACGTTTGATTTTGTGTAGTGTCCAGACAGCATTTACGTATGTAGAGTGCTTCAATGAAAGAGATAACCTGAAAAGTGTATTAGTTATTACTCCTTATAGTCGGATTTGTTTCATTTTGTTGCTTCTGCTTTATTTTGTGTTTACATGTCTGTTGCTTTTTTCCCGTTTTTTTTTTTCCAGTTCAAGCATTGCATGTAATCGTGTGTTGGTTTAAATCTGTCTTCATCTATGTTTTTATCTGTAACCTTTATAAATTTCATCTTATTTTGTCCCCATCATTTATGTAGATTCTCTTATCCCTGTGGCATGCACAGTTTGGAATAAGTCCAAAGGATGAAATGGCAGCCAAGGTTGCAAATGATACCAGACTTCACGGGGAGTTGGTGGCGTGGACGGGAATGGGTGTAGGTGGCGTGATTACTTGCCTGTGTTTATGTTTTATAACCGTCTCTCAGCTATGGCCGCGATAGGGGTTCCTTAGGTAAGGTGACCAACGTCAGGATGACTCGGGCAACGTGATGTTCTGTATATTGCATTTGCTCGTTTTCATCCATTTATTTATTGTTAGGCAATTTGTTTTCTCAAAGGCAACACAACAGATGTCGAGGATTTCTCTCTTGTCTTGGGGTAGTTATCCCCCCCCCCTCCCTCCCCGCCTTTCTCTTTGTTTTCTCATCTTCTCCTTCTTCCCTCTCTCTCTCTTTTAACGCGCATGCGCGTTAACATGTGTGTATGTGTGTGCGTACGCCTCTGTGTGCGTGTGCATGCGCGCGCCTGCGCCTACAACAGTTTGATCTTTACGTGTTTTCACATCATCAGATGGAAATTTGGCAAGTATACAGTAGCAACGTCTCTCTTTAAGTGCATGCTTATGATAGTTTTCACTCCACTGCTTGTTTCTTTAACAGTCGGTGGTTTACTATGAAAAAAATCTGCGGGTGTCGAGAAAATAAAGAACTGTTGGGACCGTTTGGATCACAAAAGAAGCTTCAAGCAAATCAGTGCTTCTGAAAGACACAATTCCAAAGCGATATGTACCAACAATACTGGAGAAAAAGAGAAGAAGAGACAGATATTAAGAGAGCTGTTGGAGGTCGAGATTGGGGAATATTTAGAATCACAACCATTTACGATTGACGGCATAATGCATTAGTTGGTTTGTTAGATTGAATGGCTAGATGAAATTGTTGATACTAAAATACTCGTGAGATGTTTGCATAAAAGAAGTATGCTATGGAACTAGGTAATAATAGGGGTTGGAAGGAGGGGACAGTGAAGAAAAAACTGATACTTAGAAGGCAGTTGGAATGAATATGGAGGGGTGAATTCGCAGAAAAGTGAATGTAAGGCTTGTTTTAAAAAGGCACTTAGATTGAATAGGAATAAAACAAGCAAACAGATTTTTACTTAGTGGATGCATTTTCTTGTATGACTTGTTTGTTGAGGGGCCACTGCTGACTCTTTGAAAACAACTCATCAGTCTGTTGCGGCTTCTGTGATGTCATATTGCTTTTTGCCTAGCCGACTATGGAGACTGCATTAGGGCTGTGTGACCTTCGTAGAACTGTGAAAGTCGGGCCGGTCCATTCTGTGATGTTCTCGCACTTTTTCTTTCGTCTACCTCTTTTTTTACCCTCTTCCCGTCCCTCCTACCCTGCATCTCTTCCCATTCTCCGAAACTCTCCCCTCTCCAATTCATCCACTGTATCCAGCAGGATGGTTGTTGTCAGGCCGGTTGATCTTAAAACATGAACAAATGGAAGCGAAATTCCAAGCGAACAGCCTATAACATGAACTCTAATCATTGAGGCGAAGACTTTTGGTCAGATCGGGGAAACTCTTTGGTCAGATAGCCTTCACCACAGGTGCATCCATTACCAAGATTAGCAGCACAGCCAGTCCGAGCCTTAATCTCCAACCGCCAAGTGCTACCATGCTTCTCTCAATCACCCCCCACGGAGCATTCCCAGAGACTGGCTCCAGACACGTGTAACGAAGACGCAAGTGTTTGAATGAGGCGATACTGTACTGGTCTTCCAGGTATGCGCACACTTCTATCTTGGGTTAGTTTTCAGAAGGAAACCTTTCTGTCATTATCATAAACTCTGCGCATGTCACTACTCGCTCTTACTGCTGGTTTCAGGTTGTATTATGTGGTCATCCTCTAATCTTAACCATTTCAGTCTGAAGTATAATTTTGTCATTCATTTATCCGTTTACGACCTTATACCGTGCTTGACATCGCTTAAGGTGACCTTTCCAGGGCATTTCATGCTGTGAGAAAATCATACTGCTCAGGCCTCTTGAGTTTATCGGTTTTGTACCTAAGGTCATATTTGAATGAATCCTGTGATTCAGTGCACTGTAGTCTGCAGAAAGTATAGCTTCTCAACACTTGAGACTCAAGACTAGTTTACTGTCTACACATGGAACAGAAATTGACTCTGTTGTCATGCACACAATTGAACTACAGTTATAACTGACAGAATAAGAAAGATAAGATGAGAAAAGAATTACACGAAATATAATCAGAAACTCCTACAGGTACTGTTAAACACTGCAATATCCTTCCCTGGTTACGGTTCGTTGATAAGCCCATGGCGAAAACCAAGAAAGACATTGTTGAAAGTTACGCTTAACACCTCAACTCCATCAAACAGGACATACAGTTCATATCCGAAGTAGAGGAGGATGGCATTTCATTTCTTTACACCATGCTTTAGCTACAGGTAGATGGCTCAGCGCAAACCTCTGTACACAGAAAGGCTACACACACTGAGCAGTACCTGAACTTCACGTCCAGCCATGCGCTTCAGTAGAAACGTTCAGTCGTTCACACATTACAGTACCGTGCTGATGTGTTCATAACTTGTGAAACAGACTATAAGACACAGAAAGAACACGTGAAGCGTGCCGTTCAGGTCAATGAATATCCCAACTGGATAGGAGAACCCACCCAACTTTAACAGTTGTCAGATGCTGACCAAAACGGGGCGTGCTTAAGCATCCTGTATGTCAAAGGTGTATGAGAAGGACTTGCCAGTGTTCCGACAACACGAAATGAAAATTTGACATAAACCACCAAATATCCCGTAAATCAGACCGACCCGAATTAAATACAGAGCTTACGACAGAGAGACATCTGGTGGTTAGAGGTCTTAGAGGTCACGTGCAAGGATTGCATTGACACCTAAATAGAAGAGACTGCTCGCCGCTTGGATATAAGATTACTAGAATAGGCTACCAAACGAGAACAAATTCAGCTGTCTGCGATCATCTTTGTCCTAGAACCATTTCACTGGTAAAAGGTCTGTCATCGGCTATGAAAAGCATGGCGTAAAACCAAGGAAGCTGTACAAATCAGAGGTGGCACCCCAAGTCACGGCAGAGATGTTGGCATTAAATTGCCTCCCGTTTATAAGTCCAACCTGCTTCTCTACCAATTATCTACAATTTTGAACTGTATTCAGTCAGCCATAGGACTTGATAATTATTCAACAGACACTCTGACAGGCAAAGCAACGTTAAGAACTGGAGAGCAACTTGGTCGATCTGATGTGATAAGAAATCTAAAGAGCAAAGCCACCATACCATAGACCATTTTTCAGATCTGAACATCAAGAGAGGAAGTGGCCGCACATCCAGACTTTAAAGGAAGAGCAAGAAACATCACCAGCAAAGAAACATTGGAATAATCTCAAGGCCAACACTGCGAGGACTCATAGAGATTGGGGCAGACTCATACTGGGCCTTTCCAGTAACAGACACAAGCGATCAAACACATGCCAACTGAGATAATACTTTGAATCTCTCAGGGACCCCAGTGTATACGGTAGACGTTTGTGCGGTGGTGGGTGTGCATCAGTGGGGCGTTGGAGGTGTGTAAATTGGAGAGTCGACGGATGTGAGTGTGTATGTGTGCGTGAGTGCGTGCGTGCGCACGCGTGTGAGTGTGTTTGCGTGTGTGTGTGTGTGTATGTGGGGGGGTATGTGTAGGGGGGGGGGGGGGCGTGTAGTTGTTATTATTGTTATATATGTGTGTGTATGTGTGGTGGTGTTGTTGTCCATGTTACCAAGTCATCTTCTAAACATTCATACCCCATAAACAAAGATGCAAGTGCGCGTGCGCAGGCACGCACCACACACACACACACACACACACACACACACACACACACACACACACACACACACACACATACACACACACACACACACACACACACACACACACACACACACACACACACAAACGCACGCACGCACGCACGCACGTACGCACGCACTCAAACGCGCGCGTGCATGCACATACATACACACACACGTGCACATACACGCACACACATACGTGCACACGCGCACCTGCACGCACACATGCATATACGCCCATATGCACAGACACACACACATATATGTACACATACATGTGCAAATGCGCGCACGTAGGAGCATGCTTACACAAGCCCACAGATCACATACATGCACATCTACACACACACACCCCACACACACACACACACACACACACACAAGCGTGCGCGCACGCGCGTGCGCACTCACACATGCACATGCATACACGCATGTAAACACACGCACCACACACACGTGCACATGCACTCGCGCACAGCATATATCGGCACGCACACATAGGCCTGTGCCCACAGACCCATGAACACAGTATACACACACAAGTTTACACTCAACACACACACATGCAATGATGATAATGGCTCAGCCAGTATTAGGTAGGCTACTCAAGCTCAGACCAGCGCGTTAGGCTGAGTAGGTCAGACATCTGCAAAGTCCTAGCCATGAGACCCTGTTCTTAGATTATCTCATCTTAGTCATTAATTCATTTATCCGTCGGCTTTAAATCATGCGAAGTGTGGTCTTGAAACTTAGCGGATGTGGTGTGGAGTATATGGACTAGTCCGCACGCAGTGACACCTCCTCGATGAAACTGAAACCGATAATTCTGTGTAGGTATCTCACAGTAACTTTCGTCTTCATGGCACTGACGAAGAGTAGGGGATACAGTTGAAATATTCATGCAATATTTTTTTAACAACAACTCTTGAGTCTTAAAACACTTAAGAAATTTGGGACTAATGTCTTTATCACGACTACGACGAGAAAGTGCAAAATGTCAGTTCGTCTGATGGATCATTTGCAGAAATTTCATGCGTCCCGATAGGGTGGGAATGTTATATAATAGTCAGATCGTATAAATTATGTCATAAGCAAGCTTTATATGAAATTATATGTAGAAATTTGCTGTAAGTTTCGGTAAGGTCACGTGGCAGTTTTAAATCATTTACGAAAGCTGTTGTTCACGCAGAACATTCATACACGTGATTCGACCATTTTCATCATAGCTTCAGTGCTTCCCTTTATTTTGAGTCTAAGTTTGGTTCAAATCTGTATATAAATGTATTCCCGATATATAGCATGTTAAGGGAATTTTGGAGATGTCTGCCTTGTTTTTTCTTAAAGAGAAAACTTCTGACTGGGAACCCCATCTCAGCAAAATTCCATAATTTCTTGCTTGCAGTGGGCAGTCATTTCGCCACTTCAATATTCTTTTGAAAATGAGACTACTTTTACCATTTTGTGATGGGGGGGGGGGGGGGGGGGGTGAAGGGGTGTGTGCCCCTCTATTCTTCAGTTCACCTGGTTCTTATATGAGCATTAGTTCCTGACATGCAGGTTCTCGAACAAATATCCAAAACGGCGGCCTGAATATTGATCCTAGAGTGTTCATCATGCACGATCAAGTGCTAAATAAGAAAGTATATGCGAGGCATCATAGACATTTTGTTGGCTAGGAGCATTCCTTCTTCAAACAAAAGAGTGGTTTAAAAAAAAAGGGGGCCACCCAACTTGATTGTTATCTTTGTAGCGTTAAGGTTTAAAAAAAAAAAAATGTTGAAGTTTATTCCTCTCCTTGACGTACAGTTAAGTATAATTATGAAAGTAGTTGATATCCTTTAAAGCTTTCCGTCCACATTTTTCATTGTTTCTGACTTCATTTTTTGTTTGGCAGGCAAATAGGAAAACACACACAGAAATTCAGATATACTCTGTGTCGTTTTCTTTGTCTCTAATTGTCTGTCTGTCTGTAAGCCTAAGTTGGTCTGTCAGTCTCTGCCTGCCTGTCTGTCTATCTGTCTGTCTGTCTGTCTCTCTCTCTCTGTTCTCTCTCTCTCTCTTCTCTCTCTCTCTCTCTCTCTCTCTCTCTCTCTCTCTCTCTCGCTCGCTCGCGTGCGCGCGCAAAGAAAGAACAAACCAAACACTTATATGCACGCGCGCGCCTACGCAAGCAGGCAAGCGCGCGCATGCATGCACACACAAACACACACAAACAAACACAACACACACACACACACACACACACACACACACACACACACACACACACACACACACACACACACCGCTTCATCCCTGGTTGTTTGCAGTCGATTTTGTTTACATGTTAAGAAATAAAATATTATGGTTCTTTATCCAAACTGACCTTTAGGAAGCAGACATCCCGCTTTTGAAGAAATCCCTCAGTATCTTTCTTTTCCATATTGTGTAATTGTCCTGTGGTCAGTTTAATTGACCTGTGGTCAGTCTGATTGACCTGTGGCCAGTTTGCGCACACAAAACTCCATTATTTTTCATTTCCATGCACTCGCCAAGTTATCTCAACACCTATTGTATGCAAGCTAAAACACATTGACAAAATATGTTGGACTTACAAAGACTTTACTTCACCATGACAAAATTACCAGTGACACATCACGTGTCTACGGCGATACTTTGTCACTGTGTTAAAAGAAAATACAAGCATGTGCCGTCACACATTTGATTTTGTGCGGTGAGTCAACGTGAAAACTCAGGCAAAAAATACTAGGCATAGGTGCGGAATTCTATGTTCATAGTTCAGTTTCCCCCCATTTTTAAGGAAGCCAGAATTAGAGAGAGGAGGATGAAAGATTGACTCCCAGTATGGTTTGACAATCCTCTCCCTCACACACCCACTTCTCCCCCCCCCCCTTTCTCTCTCTCTCTCTCTCTCTCTCTCTCTCTCTCTCTCTCTCTCTCTGTCACACTCTTGCCTTTCCCCCTCCTTTTCATGTTTAGTTCATTCTCTGTATGTTCTGCTTCTCCCACTCCTTCCACTCTTCTTCCTTTCGTCGTGACTGTTGCTACTTTCCTATTTTATTTTCTTTCCTTCATCCTTCATCATCTTCTTCTTCTTCTAATCTTTCTTGTTTATGGGTTTTTTTTTTCGTGTTCGTTTTTTTCTTCTTCAATTTTCTTCTTCTTTCTGTGTATTTTTTTTCTCTCCCTGTTTTTTCCCTGTCCTCTTGCTCCCTTTCCCATGTTTGTTATGCCTTTTTTTTTCCTAGACTGCATCTTCTGTTGCTTGTTATGCACGCCCACTCTTGTTTCATGCTTTATTGCGAGAAAAGAGTAGTTGTGAGCTTCATAATAATGTTGAGTTGGGTTGGAGTGTTCCGCTGTTTGCTTTCGACAACAGTTCTCTGTTTGCCACATCACTCATTTTACGCAGCTGCGCGGCGTTTGTTGGAAAAACAGTTTTGTGTGTGTGTGTGTGTGTGTGTGTGTGTGTGTGTGTGTGTGTGTGTGTGTGTGTGTGTGTGTCCATTGCATTCCCCGCCTCTGTCTGTCTGTCTGTCTGTCTGTCTGTCTGTCTTCTCTCTCTCTCTCTCTCTCTCTCTCTCTCTCTGGCGTTCGTTCACATTATTCATACTCACACATCTGA
>CM065723.1:49228037-49233037 GCA_033310375.1 Conus canariensis | reverse complement strand
GCATGCGCGTGCGCACACACTTACGCGCGCGCGCACGCACGCACACGCACACACACACACACACACACGCACACACCAACACACACACACACACACCATTCCTTCATCATTCTTATCAATATTTTCATCATAATTATCATGATCAGTATCACCAATGCAGTAAAAGCTATTGCATGTCACATTTGATCCTGTGCAGTGGTTGTGTGTGTGTGTGTGTGTGTGTGGTGTGTGTGTGTGTGTGTGTGTGTGTGTTCCCCCACGAATATTGTGTTTTCATTTGTATTTCTTAAAAAATGCTTGAATGATAAAGAGAAATTATCATCATAGCGTAAGTAATCATTCTTATCTTTAGTGCTTTCTTTTTTTTTTTCATTTGTATCCTTTCTTTCTTTCTCGCTTGTCTATTCAGAATTCTTTCAAATGATTTTGATTTGATGCGGCAGTTGTGTCAATATACCTGTAACAGAATGCTTCAAATTTTAAAGTTAAACTAAAACAAGATGAAGAACAAGAGAGGGAAGGGAAGAATTCTTGTTGATGCAAGCTCAGCACAAGAATGCTTGGAAATTCGATGTCCGTAAGGTAAAATTAGCCAGGCCACCATTATTTCTTTGGAATGCCAGAGAAATTTGACGAAAAGGTCAGAGTCACTCTGCGCCTAATATTACAAGTCTGGTACCTTGGTCTGTGTTGGTGTATTGTCTAAGACAGTGTGAATGTTACTTTCTTCAGTGACACGCATCTGTCCAGAAGAAGACTACTCGCTTTGCTAGTGTGTTTGTTCTCAGTTCTGAGGATGGATATGATATAAGTGATACCACATGACCTATAGATGTTAAGCAGCTTTTCTTGCAATATTTTGACGCACATTTCTAATGCATACTGTTGCCTTAAAAACCCCAACAAATCTCCATGTCTTCAATATGAAAGTAAATAAGAATATATCCGTTTCCCTGTGTGTTGCAAATGTAGTTCGCAATGATGGCGACAGCCATAAAGTGTTGACTAGGTTTGGAATACTTGATGGAATTTAAAGTCTCCCACCACATTATTGGATTTAGACTTTATAACAATTACAATGATTTGTATACGTGTTTCTCGATTGTCTTGTTTTCCCCTACTCCGTTGTTTTGTTTGTTTTATGGACAGCTGCTGAAATCGAACTCGTTTGGTATGTTCCGCTTTTGTCAGATCCCAGAGACGCGGAGAGTGCGTCAGTCTCTAACTCAGACGCCAAACAAAATTGAGGTGGAAAGAAGTAATATTCACAAAGTGCAAAATTGTCAAGGTGTGACATATTCAAGGGAAGTGTAGTTTTACTTGTTGACGGCACAACACAAACTCAACATATGAAAAGGGAGAGGGTTTATTTGGCTTGACCATAACCCCGCGTCCTCCCCCCCCCCCTTTTTCCCCTGTACACACACGCGCACTTGGACACACATACACAGACTTGGGCACAGACACGAACATACACACACGCGTACGCAAGCACGCGGGCATGCGCGCTCACACACACACGCGCACGCACGCACGCATGCATGCATGCACGCACGCACGCATGCACGCACACACTCGCGCGCGCACACACACACACACACACACACACACACACACACACACACACACACACACACACGTGCCGATTTTTCAACAGCGGTCTTTTTCGAGTTAGAACAGCCTATCTCTTCTGTCACTCTGTATTGGGAGTAGAAAAGACGAGTGTTAATGACTGTGAGGATGAGGTGTGAGAGCATGCGAACAATGACCCTCTTGCTTTATAGGGGCATTTCGAAATCTCATTCCTTCAGACGGCCTGGAGACCCACAGCCCTCTCGACAAGCCAAGAGACGGTAGGCCTTAGTTAATTGGTCGAATATGTCTAGTAAGCTATTTTCTTCTTTATTCAGTCAATTTATTTATTTATTGTTTGTTTGTTTTGATTGGTTGCACGGTAGATTCTGTGACATGATTGGCTCCCAAACCCACGGAGTAATTTTTGCTGCCTGACGGCGCTGGGTTTTCTTCTTCCTTCCTTTTTTTAAAACATTTTTTACACGGGAGGTAGGAAAAAGTTGTTTTCAGTGAAATCTGAGGGTATGAGTAATTTGAAAAAAAAAATCTTCAGACTTATAACCAAGGTATGATGAACACAAGACGTGGTTTTCACAGAAAATAATCGCAAGAGTACGTGTGGTCCAATACCCCATGAGTACATTATACACCCACATCCATGAATGCATGCACATACTCATATGAATGTGCTGATCACAGCCTGCTAGTCTCTACAAGGTCAACGGTTTCAAATGTCTGGCTTTCTCCAGTATCTCGGCAAGTTAAATATCTCTCTTCTCCATCTTTCTCTTGCTGCAAGCAAAGATTGGTGATATGAATTGACAACTTCTGATTTCCCTCTCAACTTCAGATAAAACAACGATCGGAAATGTACTAGCCCTGTCTTATGTAGTTCGATTACTAACCAAAAATCAGTTTCTATGTTAATGCTGTTAATAATGAATGTGTTTTTGGAGAAGAAAAAAAACTAGTTCGAGTTCTGTTGACGCTCTTGGTAACAAGTAACGTTCTTTTATGCTTATTGTCTTGGCAACTAGTAACGTTCTTTTATGCTTAATAAATTACTAATTGTTACTTAATGAACGGTGTGTTAATCCTGGTCAGTGAACTACTTAATGTAAAGAGCCTCAGACACTATGTAGTAAATCTTCACTATTGGGGAAAAAAAGGTTTTGATGTCGTCAGTTGGTGCTACTGAACACGGACAAAGAGCTATGCCATTGCACTGGAGTCTTCATGCAGTCATATATCATTCCTGTCAGGATTTCCCCCTCACCTCAAGTAGAGTATGATAAACAAGGCACAAAATCCACATGCAGAAGTGAGGATTGGAGAGGGAGGGTTTCCAATACCACTATGTCATTTTTCACCCGCGTTATCTGAAAAAAATGCTCAAGCATATTTTGATTTGGGGCGACCTGAACACGTCTTTGAACCTGGATGGCAGCGATCTAAATCTCTGGGGGGGGGGGGGGGGGGGGGGGGGAGAGAAGAACATGAGAGAGAGAGGATATTCAGTCCCTACCAACCCCATCCATGATGCTTCTGGGGGGGGGGGGGGGGGGGGGATTGATTCATTGACCCTAAGCTTTGCCATAGCTGATGTGGCAAGAAGAGCTATCTGACCTTGATGCTATATATTACAGCCTTCTTTGCCCTCCTCCCCACCTTCCGCCCACCCCTCTCCCCTTCACCCGCTTCTAATGTTATTTTGCTTATTAAAAGGATGGCTGTCCTCTCTCTCTCTTCTCTCTCTCTCTCTCTCTCTCTCTCTCAGGGTGTATGTGAGTGCACGTGCAAGTGCGAATGTTTGCTTGCTTTGTAACTGTCACCGCTCTGCTATGCTTCATTCAGGGGCGTGCCTCGGGTTAGACGTAACGGTGATTGTAGACATGAAATAGGCGGGGAGTGAGCTTCAGCTCCTGACAAGGAACATTTTCCGCCTGCTGAACATATAAATCAAGGATAAAAGAACAAGGGATCTCTTACACGCTCCACAGGAGTGTTGCTGTCATGTTCTGAGAGAAAGAGCGGAGGAGGGGGTGGGGGTGGGATATCATGGGGAGATGGGGGGGGGGGGAGGGGGTTGGGGGTGGGGGTGGCTGAGAGCAAAAGCTTTAGCGTTCATCAGGAGAAAAGAAGACAGAAACTATCTACCACGGACAGTCGAACGCTGTGTAAATTCTTACGTAAGATAATGATAATCTCACCAAAGAGGAATAGGGTCTTTCCCTCCTTTATACTACCAGCTTAAACGGTTGTCTGTTCAGCATGTTCTTTGTGTAGACGCCTGCTTTCCGGAAAACCTCTTTCTGTAGTCTGGTCACTCTAATTAGTGACTGACCATCTACAAACATCCTTTTCTTCATGTCCGACGTCAGTGAGGCGTGTGGTAACACCTTCAGTCGTATTAAAGGACTGCATGCACAGAGCAAGGCTTAGGAGGATAGGAAAAGAATGGATCAGGATAGGAAACGTATGAAAATGGTGAACAGACTGAAAGGCATTTGAAATAATAAAGTTTTGACCACTGTATTCGGATATGATAGTATGTTCTTGGGTGTGTGTGGAACTGGGAGACGCATCATCTCATTTCCGTGACGTAAGTGGTCGTAGGCTGGACATGAGGAACAACTCCGTCGATCTTCTTCTCCGTCGCAGCCTGTCCACTAGTTTTGGCAGTCTGAGATTTGTCCATTCTATCACGTTCTCCGACCAGCTGTTTTTCTGCCTGCCTCGGCGCCTTCCACCTTCAAGCGTGCCTTGCAGGGTTATCTTTGCCAGCGAGTTGTGTCGTGTCACGTGGCCAAACCACATTAGCTTTGTTCTCTTGACCGTCGCCAACAGGGGTTCCTGTGGTCCTGCCAGTGTGGCACCTGCTCTCGGACAGAGTCGTTGGTTCTGTGCTCTGTCCAGGAGATGTGGGGCAGTCTTCTGTATGCCTTTATTTCAAAGGCTTGGATCCTTCTCTCCAACTCTGCCGTCAAGGTCCAGCTCTCACACTCGTACAGGAAGACTGAAAGGACGAGAGTTTTGTATAGTTTGAGTGTTGTGGGGAAGCAGATCTCGTTGCTTCTCCACAGCTTTGCCATAGCTGATGTGGCAAGAAGAGCTAATCTGACCTTGATTTCTGTTGAGCAGCGACCGTCTTTCGTGAGTGTGGAGCCGAGGTATTTAAACGCTTCCACCTCTTCCAGCTTTTGTCCGTCGATTGTGATGTTTGTGGTCTTGTCATCATCGCTGCTGTTCACCTATACCTTGCTCTTTTCTGCATTGATTTCCATCTTATTTGCGCTGGCTCGGTCTTATAACCTGTTGGTTAGGTCTTGGAGTTCGTCGTTGCTTTTGCGGAGTAGATCTATGTCATCAGCGAAGCGCAGATTGCATATGGGCTTGCCCCCATCTGAGATTGCAGTGTTGAGATT
>CM065723.1:49188037-49223037 GCA_033310375.1 Conus canariensis | reverse complement strand
GATTCTAATGTTTGCCTTTTGATATTTTGTTAGTGTTTTTATATTGGCTGTTCTGTTTTAACAGGCTTTTCCCTCTTACATTAATCATTTGGAAAGAATTTGTGCCTATTGAATTTAAAAGAGAAAAACATCTATGATTACTGTGGAAGATAAACTAAAGTTGACGTATTGATCTCTGTTCATGTTTCTCACCTCATCTATACTTGAGTCGGTGTCAGAGTAATGTGTCAGCAGACCCATGGGGACATACCCAAGCAGGCTCCACGACTAACCGATTGCTGTCGTCAATAAAAGGCAGACTATAAGTAGTTTCCTGTGAATGTTAGATCAAAACGGGCACAGATAAACTCCATAAAAGTGACTCGGCAACAGCAGAGTATATTCTGGAGAAAGGGCTGGGGTGGAGTCTCATGGCAAGCTAATATTGATAGCTTCAAGTTGACCGCTGCCTTTGGCCTTGTAGCAGAAGAAACTTGTGTGGAGCCTGAATGATGAAACGAAACGTAGTACCACCGACGGAACATGGAAATATGGCAGAAAAATAGATGAATAAGGTCAATGAACATGTTCTAATACATGTTTTCCAAATGATACAGTTTTTAAAAGAAAAAATAGAGACGGTTATGTATATATGACTGGGGAATTGCTTTTTGTCATAGAGTACTGTAACTTTAAAAAGCAAGGTATGTATACTTCAAATGTGCAGATTTGAGGATTGTATGATGTTATGCGTATAGAAATAGAGGAACAAGATGTAAGCAGTCTTTGTTCTTTTCTTGTACTTTTCCCTCCAATTCACATTGTATATATGTATGCACACACACACACACACACACACACACACACACACACACACACACACACACACACACCACACTTTGGAGAAATTTTGTTTAATGCATGCAATGGTTCTTTTTATATTTTGATATTTGGGTTAGGACGTTATTTCTTTTAAGGACATCGTAGTTTATCTGTCAATCAGTCTGTATGTATTTCCATCTTTCCATCTGCCTTTATCTGTATAGATAGATAGATAAATAGATGGATGGATAGATATATAGATAGACAGACTGAAAGGTAGATAAATGTGTGTGTTGTGTGTGTGTGTGTGTGTGTGTGTGTGAGAGAGAGAGAGAGAGATTAGATTAGATACATTAGATAGATAGATAGATAGATAGACAGACAGACAGACAGAAAGGTAGATAAGTGTGTGTGTGTGTGTGTGTGTGTGTGTGTGTGTGTGTGTGTGTGTGTGTGTGAGAGAGAGAGAGAGAGAGAGAGAGAGAGAGAGAGAGAGAGACTTTTTGTCTTCGGGATGTACGCTGTCAAATGCATGCATGCTGGTTGTATGGTTTCGTATGGCGGTAGTTTTGTTAATAGTGAGAACTATGACAAGGAACACTTAGCAGATTGGTGGTATTTTAAATCCAGGAATAGATTATGAAATAGAAACACAAAACAGTACTTTTTCATTGAAGCAAGTGACAGTAAATCAAGCTGATGGTTTTCGCAGTAAAGTGGTGTATTGTTTTTCAAGTTTATTCACACCATACAGCGAGTTGAAAATCGATAACACGAATGAAAAGTGCCCGCCTATTATTGACTGGTGCAATGCTTAGAATTCTACAAAACAAACATAAACTGACCAGTGACGCTACCCAGAACTCTGAAAATAAACATTGCCGTTCATTGAGCTGTACTACTGCCATGAACTAAAAACACGAAAACTGCTATTTATGGAACAGTACTACTATTGACCAGGTGAAATCGGCATTGCTATATATTAACCAGTCCTGGCGCTGAGAATCTTAAAATAAACGTTTCATTTATTGCCTGGTACTCCTGCTGACAACTCTTAAAATGAGCATTGCCGAAAATTGACCAGTAGTGTTGTTGAGAACTCTAAACATGAACACCAGTGTACGTTAATCTACACAGTTTATAAGAATATAAAGTAATTTAATGCCACCGAGTCCAGAGCATAAAATCTCAAATAAAAGCTATCGTTAATTAGAGTTCTAGTTTCCTTTGATATTACTTGGCAGAGTCAGTTTTAGTGGACTATTGGTGTACTGAGTTAAAAGAGTATCAAAGTTGCGGAATCGCTTTAAAGCAATTATGTCACCATTTATGACTGATATGGAGTCGCCGGGTATAGAAGGGTAGGAAGAAATCCGTGACACTAAAACGGGATAAAGTGTCCATGTATTTATACCTCTTTTATGACTTAAATAACAACCAAATTTTATCTTATTTTTCTTTACTCATAGTCTTTTTTTCTTTTCTTTCCTTTTCATTTTTTGCTATATTAGCTAGAGCTTTTTTTTGTACGGAAGATGTTCGCTGTACTCAGTTTTTAAATGCAGAGAGAGAGAGAGACGGTGCGAAGGCGAGCGCGCTCGCTCGCCTATGTTTGTTTGGGTTTGTGCTTTCATGTACTTGAATTATCTTTGAAATTAAGAAAGAAAGAAAGAAAGAAGATGAAGAGCATATGAATGAGCAGCACATCTCGTATTGTCTTTGCAGTAGTTAGGCTTAGACACTTTAGTCAGCTGTTTACTTTTGTTCTGCTTTGATGGATTTGTTTTTAAACACTGTCTTTGTTACTTTTGTGTGGACTTTTCTAATGAAGAAAGTATCAACAGTCCCTGTGCCATATGTATGTATGCGTTTGTACATGCGTCCGCGTGTGTTATTTCCATTTCATAAAAGCTTGCTTTGAGTTAATAGTTTTCATGCTGATTTCTGTTGCCGTTCGCTGCGGGCGGGGCCGGTCACCCCATGGGTGTGGGTGTGGTGCGGCGCGTGGGTGTGTCTAGATCCCATTCTCAGGCCCCTCCCTCCGGCGCTGCGTCCCCCTCCGGCCTGTCGCCTCAGTCCAGCCGCCCCGTTGCTCCCTACAGTGGCCGCAAGAACAGGACAGGTACTCCACCTCATTGGCTTATTATGTGTCACGTGACAAGTGCTCACCGCCATCTTCTCTGTCAAAAACGGAAGTCGAGACTAGTTCGTTTTGATGTATTTTTTCCATAAAAACAAACTTTCTGTTTTAAGATCATTTATATACATGAACAATACAATGGTTCACTGAGAACACGGAGGAGAGAGAGAGAGAGAGAGAGAGAGAGAGAGAGAGAGAGAGAGAGAACGTTTAGTTATCCAGATATATGTTGTCGAAGACCAGGTGCAGTAATTGCTAAATGACAACTTAAACAAGTAAATGATAGACAACATTTCAGGAAAGAATGGTCTTTAAAAAACATTGTTCTTGTTGTTTTTTATTATGTGAAATGTTTGCTGCTGTGTCTACAAATCTCGCTGGATTAAGTTAATAGGGAGCAGCGTTAATGTCACTTAAAAGTTTGCAAAGGGTGCTTATAACACAAGATAAGATCGATGATACATTAACTTAACCGACATTTATTTAGATAAATCTAATCTTTCTTTCCGCCCCAACGCTTTTTTAAAAATACATTTTCTTATCGCACACACACACACACACACACACACACACACACACACACACACACACACACACACACACATGCGTGAGCTCTGGCTACGGCTATTATAGGTCAATCAAAGAAGGGTTTTTTCAAAGTCGGTGGGGCTACTCTTCCAGTCTTTCGTCATATATGGTCACGTGACACAGCCAGAGCCGGAGGTGACGGTAGCAGACATGGTTTGAGTTGCACATGTGTCTGCACGCGTATGCGTGTGTGTGAGTGTGTAAGTACATGACCGCGGTTGGACGCAAGAACAGACTTAGAAACTGAACTGACCGGATTGAGGCGGTCTCGGAAACTGGACGGAGGGACGCGTGTGTGATTATTATCATTATTATTACTATCGTTGTTGTTGTTGGTAGTGTTATCATTTATGTATCTGTTTATTTTTTCAGTTCTGCACTTGGTTGCTTGCTTGTGTATGTCCACCATTTGCATGACGCTGATAGAATAGTAGCAGCACAGTGTCGTCGCTATTAATTCTGGGATGAAAAATAGCGGCAAACTGATGCCAGCAGTGTGACTTCCCCCCCTTTTCCCTCCAAGAGTTTCAAGAAGTCTTGACCTCACTTTGAAGAAAGGAAAGCGTATTGTTAGTCTGATGCACACTTTTTTGTTGTTTTATTAGAAAGTTGTAAAAACGAACACGCGAAATTCTCTCTGTGTCCGGTCTTTTGCCAGTCTAGCGCTCCTGCATTTCCACTCCCTGCCCCCATCCCCTCTGACCTCCCTCCCCCCTCTCTCTCTGTCTCTGTCTCATGTGCCACATGCATGAAAAGAACAATAAAGATGGGCCAGACTAAATGTAAAGAGGGATGGTTTGACGCAGAATGTCATGTTAACAAGAAAAAAGTGCGTACTTTGTTGGGAACATTTCGTAGAACTTTGGATAAGAATGATAACAATCTGTATGTAAGGGCTAGGAGAGAATACAAAAATTTGTTAGTTAGAAAAAAACGAATGTTTGATAATAGTAGACTAGAAGAGCTTGTGGTATCTGCTAATAATCAAAAAGATTTTTGGAATTGTATGAAAAAAATTTCAATGAAACGCAAACAACCTAAGAATAATATTCCATTGGAGGAATGGTTCCAACATTTTGAATCCTTACTGAACAAAGATTTACCAAATGAATCTGATTACGTTCTACCAAATGCGGAAAATGAGTTTATTGACCGTCCTATTTCAAGAGACGAAGTTTTGCATGCACTTAAAAAACTGAAGTCTGGCAAGGCTGCAGGTCCTGACGGAATTATTGGAGAATTCTTTAAAGCACCATGTGAAGAAATTATAGACTTTTTTGTCATGTTTTTTAATGCATTGTTTCAGAAGGGTATCTTTCCTGAGTCTTGGTGTGAGTCTATAACCCTTCCACTATATAAAAAAGGGGATGTGAACAATGTGAATAATTACCGAGGTATTTCGTTGTCTGATATAAGTAGCAAAGTATTTAGTGCTATTATCAACTCAAGACTCCAGGAATATGTAGAAGAACATAACATAACTGGCGAATGTCAGGCTGGATTTAAACGTGGATATTCTTCTGTTGATCATATGTATACCCTTCTTGCCTTGATTCAAAAGCAGTTTTCTTTTAACCGCAAGTTATACGTAGCATTTATTGATTTTGAAAAAGCGTTTGACTCGATCAATCGAAATTTACTGTGGCCTGTATTGATGAAGAATGGTATTAGTGGAAAATTGTTTAAATGTATTCGTAGCATGTACAATGCAGTTAAAACAAGAATAAGAAGTGGCAATAAATTAACTGACTTTATAGCGTGCACTAGAGGAGTAAAACAAGGAGATGTGTGCAGTCCTATTTTATTTTCATTATTTATCAACGAGCTTACAACTGAAATAGTAGAAAACGGTAGGCATGGTGCTAGGTTTATAAACGATCCTACAGAACTCTTTATTTTATTACTAGCAGATGATGTAGCTCTGCTCTCAGAGACTGTTGTTGGTCTGCAGAGACAACTAAATAATTTGAAATACTCAGCTGATAAATTAGAATTGAAGGTCAATTTTGATAAAAGTAAGATTATTGTCTTTAGGAAGGGAGGTTACTTGGCTGCAACTGAGAGATGGCTGTATGATGGTACTGTCATGCCCGTTGTAAACGTTTATAAATATCTCGGCATAATTTTTTCTACCCGGCTGAGTTTTGCTGCAGCATGTAAAGACCTTTCTAGTAGGGCTAGGAATGTATTATTATGTGTTATGAAGAAATTGTTTGTGCTACATAATAATTCCTTGGAAGTGTTTGTCAAAATTTTTGATGCACAGATACAACCCATTGTGCAGTATGGTTCGGAGCTATGGGGTTTAGATAAGAATGCTGTAGTTCATTGTGAATCGGTTCATTTGACTGGGTTAAAAAAGTTTTTGGGTGTAGAACTTAGAACGCCAAATGATTTAATTTATGGAGAAACAAACAGGTATCCAATATATATAAATTCTGCAGTTAAAAGTATCCGCTACTGGTTAAAGTTATTAAACATGACTAATGATAGATTACCACGAAAAGCGTACAATACACTACTTGATCTCGACTCAAGGGGCAAAAGTAATTGGGTTTCAAATGTTCGTATCTGTTTGTGTGAGCTGGGATTAGGATATGCATGGATATACCAAGGAGTAGGAGAAGAACGTAAGTTTATACAAACAACTCGACAAAGATTGATCGACAGTAGATGGCAAGCGTGGGAAAGTCACATTCAATCCAGTAACAGATTTGATGTGTACAGAGTTCACAGTTCCTCACATTTAGTTAAGAATTACCTTTTGTTTAATATGAAAATGCACTTACGATTTACTTTCACTAGATTTAGATTTGGAATCTCTGATATTAAGGTACATGCTAATCGCTACAAAAATGCGAGTTACAATGAATTGCTCTGTCCCCTTTGTAAAGAATCAGTCGAAGATGAAGTTCATTTTGTCCTGCAGTGCCCTGCTTATAGTAATCTTCGTTTGCAGCTAATACATACAAAATTTTATAACCAACCATGTATGTTTCGTTTTTCCTTGCTAATGGCATCAGAAAAAGAGAGTGTAATTCGCAGTTTAGTTCTTTATGTATATAAAGCTTTCCGGTTAAGAGAAACATTGCTTTCTTGATTGACTGCATTTTGTAATTGTAAGGACTCGTGATACTGCTGCCTTTATGATATTTTTCTTGTAATATTGTTATCGCCTCTTTCATATGGGGCTATGGCCTTAAATGATTAAATCATCTGAATCTGAATCTGAATCTCTCTCTCTCTCTCTCACACACACACACACACACACACACACACACACGCACGCACACACACACGCACGTGCGCGCACGCACGCGCACGCATGCACACACACACACTAACGCGCGCGCGCGCGCGCGCGCACACAAACACACACACACACACACACGCACACACACACACACGCACATACACACACACACACGCGCACACGCACACACTGTACAATGCAAGAAAAATTGTGATTGACATTTGTTTTCCGTATTGAAACTTGCAGACGCCCTAATTACAGATAAACAAGCAGTTGCCATTCTCTCGGCCTCTGGTATAGAAGGGGGAAAAAACATCTTCCACCACTAATAAAACAGCCGCGGTTTTTGAAAAACAAACGATTGAAAGGTAAATATCCGTGTAACTTTTTCGCTGATGATATTCAAGTCTATAATATGTCCTTTTCACTTAATGACCAGAAGTCAGCTCAGCAAACCTGTAGTTATTCTGCTACTGGCCTTAATGACATCCATCACCAGCTTCTGAAACCCCCCCTGTGTTAGCATCTTTTAAAAGTATAAAATCATATCAGGACTACAGGGTACTGTCCGCCTTTCTGGCAGAAAGCATTCATCATTCCAATTCCTAAACCCAGAAAAACATGACCAATCCATTTTGTTAATCGTTCTGCAACTCTGACTAGCTGCTTTTATAAATTAATAGAAAAGATAATCAGCTTTCGTCTGATATGGAACCTCGAAACTGATGACGTTTTGGCTTAAGAACAATGCGGTTTCCGCAGGTACCATTCTATAGTTGACCATTAATTTTAGTCCCTCTTGAAACCACCATGCGCAACACCATTAACAAACATCTTGTGCATGCTATCTTTTTTTGATCTGAAGAAGGCTTACTACACCACTTGACAAACTTGTATTCTCATGAATCTTCATAGTCTGGGTTTTCGAGGCCAAGCGCCTTTATTTAATAGAAATGTTGTGGCTGATCTGCAGTTTCGAGCCCTTGTCGGCACCAGGCTGGCATCTACGAGCAGGAGCAAGACGTAAGGGAGCGACCTCCTCCTTGCTCTCTTCAGCATCAAAAACAGTCAGATAGTCAACTCTGTAAACGAAGTTTCCGGGTCCTATCTATTGGTTGACATCTTCGTACTCTGCGCAGTCGAAGCCACCTGTTTTGGAATACAATGCTGACTTCCACTTCGCGTTTGCTTCGTTTATCCTAAAATTTGTCTGGATAAATCCCCCATTTCAACCGTGAGGGAAGCCTTTTTTAAAAAGTTATCTTCGATTAAAAACATAATTCAAAGGCCACATCCAGCACATAAAACTTGTCAGAAAGCAATGACCAATACCCGAGTTTGGGGCAGATGCGGATTGGGACGTTCATATGAAAACTCTTCTCCATCTATACAGAGTTCTGATCCATTCCAAACTTGACTACGGCTGTGTTGTCTATAGTCCTTCAGGGCTCTCCTACCTCAAAGCTCTTGATCCCATCCACTATCAAGGGTTTCGACTGTGTGTGTGTGTGTGTGTGTGTGTGTGTGTGTGTGTGTGTGTGTGTGTAATGTGTGTGTGTGTGTGTGTGAGTGAGTGAGTGAGTGAGTGAGTGAGTGAGTGAGTGAGTGTGTGAGTGAGTGAGTGAGTGAGTGAGCGTGTGTGTGTGTGTGTGTGTGTGTGTGTGTGTGTGTTAGTGAACATGTGTGTGTATCCCAGGTCAGGTAAGAAAGCCAGTTTAACATGTAAACCGGGATTAGGTAGTGTTTCTGTTATTTTTGCACATTTGAAAATTTGATGTATACGTTGACTTGTAGAAGACACTATATTTCTCGTTCTCCGTCGTGCCAGAAGAGAAAACAATGTGCGATACCTGATTCCCAGAGAGACTGAAATGTGTCAGGTGGGGTGCACGAGTGCGCGCATATGTGTGTATGAATGCAAAGATTCCGTTCGTGTCTGAAGCCCAACTTTTCCATTAGCAAATTCACTTACACAAGACCATTACAATTTCTTCAACCTGGACAACTGGTCACAATTAACTTTCTGCTCATCCTTCCTGTCATAGAGCAATGAAGCTTCATGGTGCAAGCCGTGCGATAAATCATTCAGCGTTGAACATATTATTATCGAGTGTTTGCATACGTATGGGAGGAGGCGGGGGGGACCGCAAACATTTTACAACAGAATCAAGATAGATACTCTTCCGAGAGATGCCACATAGAGCGATTTTAAAAGACATCTTTTTTTTTTCTCCAACTCGATCCGACTTAAACGTGGGTCAGTGATTTACTTTATTGTTGTTTTTTTTTAAAGATAAGTTACTTTTGCTTCAGCGTTTGACATGGCTTGGATTTTTATAGTCTTGACACGTTAATTTGTATATAGTTCTGTTTTATACTTGCTTGCAGCCATGATGTGGCTTTCATAGTGGGCTGGGCTATAAACGTTATGGGTTGACATGACATCCAGTTTGGCATGTGGTTTCGACATCGAGTCTATTAGAATCTGTCGTTCACCATCGCTATATAGTTCAGATTCTGGTCATTATTTGCCTCTTCCCTTTCGTCTATTACAGACACTTTCACGATTAAAACAGATTGTTTGAGGCCTTAATGACCATAGCGTTTTATATGAAACAAATCAGCAAGTTATGATCTACCATCTAAATGGACTTTGTTCATAACTGGTATTCATGACATTGACAAAGGTCTTAACAGTTAATCACAATGCCCGTGCGAAAGATTGCAGTCGCACTATGATTTTAGTCTGTGCTTGAGTTTGTTGCAATTTTTCACGCAGTTGTGGCTTTCATTAGAAAGTTGTTGTCAGTTTTGTTTCTCACTTTGTTCTTTATCAGTAACTAATATTTTTTATAGAAGCATTTACTTACTGCAATCATGAACACGTTTTATCACATAAAGTCGTGACAAGTAACTCTGATGTTAAATCCACTCTTTTCTTTTTAATTGTCGTAGCAAGTGCAGTTTAAATAGCATTGCTATCGTTTTTCTACTATTTCCGTAATTATTCAAAGAGCTAATTTCACAGCATTTCAAAAGTCAACTCATCGCCCAAATCACAAAGTTTTTAAGAGATGTAATACATAGTGTAATCTATGGTCCTTCCCTTTGGAATATTCACACAAGGTCTGTTGTCTAACACAATAGTTTGAAGGATTTTCATTCTGACAGTCAAATTTGATAAGTACTGCGATGTTTAGATGTCTGGGATGGTGAAGGTCATGTCACTATTCGCAGTTATTCATTAGAGACAATATAGATCTTTAAAAAAATTGTTAGTTATATGTAGAAAACGTTTAGCGGTAATCTTTGTTATTTTAGGATTAGTTTAAAAGTCGTTGCTTAGGCAATAGAATGCGTGGGCACTTAAACAGAGCATTAAATCTGTTAAAATGCTCTTTCCACACATTTTATACTTCTTCAGGCAAAACATCGTATTGACTGTGTTACCATACCAATGAGTTTACATCAAATTACAAAGAAGTGATTCATTATTCTCGTGTTTTCATTTTGTGGTATTGCTATTGTCAAACAGACCTTAACAATATCAAAGGGGAGCCCAGCAGTTGACATAAAAAATGTACATTGACTGAGAGAAAGTGGACGTAACAATTTAATTTCTAAGGCGATTAATGAAGAATTATATCATATCTTTTATTTTTAACAGTTGTCAAAACTTGTACTGTCAGTCTGCACCTTGGCCTGAATTTATGTCCACGATGGAATTATTTGAATGTGCTTTAGCGATGCCAGGTGGCGTTAAGTTCCATTCTCTAAACGATACAATGCTATGTTGAAAAGTGCCAAGTCACAGGATTCATTTTTCTCGGCATGTCTTAGGATATTCGTTGTGTTGTGTGAACAAGACAACGTCGTTGTCATTATGTGTTGAAAAATGAAATATTGATCGCTGTAAGCGCCATATTCCTGCATCCTTTAAACCAGTCGGTAAGCGTGCTTAATGGACATTTCAGATGCACATGATCGTGCAATTAATTAGGCTAGTCAACAGAAGAATTATCATACAAGATAAACGGTTGGCCTTTAATGCCAGAACTCATTGACATGGTCATGGTAACAATAATTGTGCCTACCAAGTGAATAGACGTGCAGGATAACACAGGTATGACTGATAAGACGACTTTAACCAACAAGACAAAAGCATGACGGTTGGTCCAGGATTCATACAGATCCGACAGCAGACTTGTAGCCTGACAACGTCACACGATCAGATGGTGACTATTTTCTAAATGTCACCGTCTGCTCCCACCACGTCATCAGGCGCCAAGGCTCCAAGTCCGCTATCGGCTTAACATTAATTTGGGCTCTGTTCTCTCAGCAAGAACAGTGACAGTCACTCTCACAGTCCACCGTCTTTCTCACTTTCACTTGCATGTTCTTTACCATTCCTGTCTCATCTCTGTTCGCCACATGGTTTCTGTACTGTGGATACCATCCATAAATCTTCACAGAGTCCAGCAGGAGGAACTGCCTCGAGGAACGTCAGGCGGCTCTCCAGCACGCCATAGAAGAGCCCTCGGCCAATGTCTACGTCCCTCGGTGCCAAGATAACGGACTGTGGCGCCAGGCACAGTGCCACGAGGCCACCCAGTACTGTTGGTGCGTGTCCGAGGACTCGGGCATGCCCCTGCCTGGGATCGCCACCTACCGCGTGGAACCCAACTGCTCCATCCGTGACGACCGTCAGATGAAAGGTAGTGGCTTTCCCTTGTTAGGCAGTCTGTTGCAGTACTTTGTAAGAAAAATAGTAATAGGACAAGTCAAACATTTCACCCGTGACAAATGTCCAATAAATCACAATATATTGACTGTCACACTCTTTGGAAATAATTGGCTTTACCTTGATCTTGGTTCAAGGCCATAAGGTTAGTGCCTTTCCCTCCGTCCGCTTTTAGTATCAGAAAGAAAACCACGACACATAAATGCAGCCCAGCCAATTCCAACAGTGGTGGTAATACAACCAAACCTTGTTTTCTGTAGATGATGCAGTGCAGTGACACCTCCCCAGTAAAGATTCCCCCTCCTCCCTTTTAAAGTTTTCTTGTGATATTGTTTCCAAGTCTGTACTATATTTACCCCACCCCCACCCGCACTCCCTTTACCCCCTCAACAAGACTTCATTGATGAAAAGAAAAAACTTGGTTTTTCTATAACCTTGTTGGTTTTCGTGCAAGATTTACTTCTCTGCTGATCTCGTTTTCTCCAAAGACTCCTTGGCAAGTCTCGTTTCTTCTGACATTTTAACCTTTGAGATGTTCCAAATCGACTTCGTTCCTTACCAGACATTTCATTAGGTTTACCTCCCCACAAATCTCCTTTCCTCTTGACAAACGTTCTAATAGATTCACCCCCAACAACAATCCTTTCCTCTAAAGACAAACATTCTAATAGATATGCCTCCCAACAACAGTCCATTTCTCTAACGACAAACAGTTTAGCAGATTTACCTTACAACAAGACATCCTACCTAAATAAAGAGAAACGTTTTTAATAGATTAACCTTCCAGCAACAGCCCTTTTGAACAAAGAGAAACATTTCTTATCGATTCACCTACCGACAAGACAACCTTCCCCAAAAGATAAACATTTTCATAGGTTTATTCTTCGAACAACACTCCTTTCCTCTAAAGACAATTTTGAACAAATTTATCCCCCAAGCAGCCTCACTTCCTCCAAAGACAAATGTTTTGATAGGTGTACCCGCCAGTAATAGTTCTTACCCATAAAGACAAACATTTTTCGTAGATTCATCTCCAAACCTTTCTCCCTTCCTCTAAAGACAAATTTGTTTAATAGATTCACTCCCGAACATTTTCATCTTCCTCTAAAAATATTTTTAATAGATGTACCTTTCGACAACAGTCCTTTCCTCTTAAGAGAAACATTTTGATAGATGTACATCCCAACAAGACACCTTTTCTCTACAGACAAGCATGTTTGATATTAATTTTTTTTTGTACCTTCAACATCAGCCCTTTCCTGTGAAGACAAACCTCCACAGACTAACATTTTTGATAGATTCATCTTCCAGCTATAGTTCTTCCTTCTACAGACAAACATCTTAATATACTCATCCCTCAGCCAGACTCCCTTCCTCTGAAGACGAGAATATTTGATAGATTTACCTTCCATCAAGAATCCCTTACCCTTGAGACAAACATTTTTGATAGATTTATCTTTTGACCAGACCTTCCTTTAAGCACAATCATTTTAGCAGATTAATCACCGAACAAGATTCTCTTCCTTTTAAGACTGGCACTTAAAAATACATTTGCCTCCTAACAAGGCATCCACCCTACAGAGACACATATCTTTAATAACCCCATCCCATCCTAACCCTAACCCAACATCCTCCAATCCCCAACTTGCGATAGAATGGACAAGTTTTTTCCGCTCATAAAAGAAATAAAACCCCATCACTTCCTCGCCCCATCCCATTCTAACCCTAACCCAACACCCCCCAATTCCCAACAAACAGGAACAAACTAAAGACAGAGGAAAGGGATTAGAAAAGATTCTTCAGGGGAAAAAAGCAGTGAAAACACAACACTCCCGAAGATACACAGTACTCTATGCAAAAAGATTGAGAGACGGAGACAGAAAAGGGGGGTGGGGGGGTCCTTTTTTCTGGTCAGATTACCACACTAAAGAGATCATGTCGAAAGAGAATGAAAGAGTAACAGGTCGATGAAGACAGGCTTATGAAATACTTAGAGAAAAAAGAAACCGTTGTCAGAAAGTACATATCTTGTCTTTTGAGCATTCGCAGGCTTTGCCTTTCCAGGCTGCCCTTTTGAGCAGAAACGTCGCTTCATTGTCGATCTCATCGCTGACATGACAGAGGAGATGAACGAGTCCAAAGTGACCCTTCAGCAATTGTTGTAAGTACTGCAGTGCTTCACTCATATAGTCATCGTCATCATCATCATCATCATCATCATCATCGCCTGCTTTGTTACTCTGTCATGAATAGCATTGCACCACCTTGCTGATCTGAACGCCTACATCAGTAAATCCCTTCACATTGATAAGTATTTCTGCAAGGGTAGTTGTTTTTTCAACGTGTCTTGTTTGTTCACCCCCCAGCAGGATTATTCAAACACTGCTATACCTATTTCAACCAAACTTCCTGGATAGGTAGAATGTGGCCCAGGAACAGACCCATTAGATTTTGGCACGGAAACGAAGAGTAACAACAGTCCATAAGAGTTAATCGCCCACCAAAGAGCGAATCCTGGCTCTGTGCAAGTTATTGATAATGTTATTACAAAATTTCCACTGAACTCTAACATTTTGATATTACTGTTTTTGGTTGATAACTATCCAAAAAGTGATGTGTTCCCATGAAACATTAAAACATTCATTTAGTCGTTGATGTACTGCGTTTCTACACGTTTTAATTAAAGAAAAAGTACACGGGGAGTAACTTCTGCATCTTGAATTCTTCCCCCGATGGCAAATGATTTGGTTTCCATTCACGAACCGGTTCAAACGGCGGATCCAGGATTCGTTCGACCTTTACATTGGTCCATGCCCACGTGAGTTCCTACCTAGTTTAGTCATTATTGGTATCATTCACTAAATTCAAGGACTTGATGCACATCTCTTCCCAATTCAGTAGTGTATGTAATGCTTGTATGGTTGTACGTCTCTACCATGATAAGTAGTATATTGATACTTGTTTGGTTGTATATTAATCGAGTATGATGGGTAGCGGAGGGACTGCTAGTATATTACATTTATGTCCGCAAAACGATATGATTAGGTCTTAAGAAAGTGCTGTAAACAGAAACAAACACCCAATACTATTACAAGTTAATTCACATCCTCTCCGTTCTTAAGATGCTAAATCATACCTTCATCTACTTTCGTAGTGTGTAGGTTCAGGATTCTCAACAGGTTTCATGTTGACATCTCTAAGAATAACCCTGAGAAAATGCAGAAGCTGTTTTCAGAATGATTGATGATATAGCTAAGAAGAACACATATTCTTTATACCAGAATGGGAAACAAGACTCTACGTTTAATGGACTTGTAGGAATAAGTAATAGAAAAAAGGAAGACTGTTATCAAAAGTAGAATGCAGGCTTAATCTAATCACCTTCATTAACCTACTCTTATATTAGTTTTGAGACACGCTTTGAGAGCAGTAGTTTATAATACAAGTAACGATGTTTATGTGCGGACACGTATATCTGTGATAGTAATTTTGTAAGAGTGTGTGTGTGTATGCGTGCGTGTGTGTATGCCTACGTGCACGCGTGCGTGTGTGTGTGTATGTGTATGTATGTATGAGTGTGTGTGTGTGTGTGTGTGTGTGTGTGTGTGTGTGTGTGTTTTCCTTTGTATAGTGATTCAATATTCAGATTTATTGTGTGGTTGTAAAATCTCGGGAGAGTAGATGTTTTGGGAAAAAAAACTACATAGATGTTGTTTTTAATTGTTTGTTCAGACTTTAAAATAAAAACCTATGACTTAACTTTATGAAAGACAAATCCTGACTCCACTTTGTGTTTGTCCTAGTAAAAGCAAGGATGATCAGATTATGGACCCATTGAGTAATGCCTGCTTCAACAAAATGTTCTAGGAAAATGTATAATATTATCTATGAATTATATCAAAATGGTATTCATATTTCACGATAGTTTATTTATATGCAATTTATTTCAATGACCCTGTGTCAATGAGTCTCGAGCAACATTTACAAAAATGTATTATGTCAACGTGTAAAACATAAATTACAACATATTGATACCCCCACCCTATCCCATCCACATATTTCCAGGGAAAATAATTGATTTCTTTTTTTATTTGAATTTTGGTTTTTAAATCGAAGTTTGTTGTTTATCCTCTATGTCCCAGAAAGAGTCAAATGATGATATTTTTTAATTGTGTGTGCTTCCTCAAATTCGATGAGATGCTGCCTTTTTTTTCCCCCAAATGATCAGAAGCGCTGCAGAACTGGAACAGCTGAATGCACGTGAACTGGTGGCCCGCTGGAAACTTCGCTCCATGGACAAAAACCGAAATGATGTAAGTGGTTGTCCTGACCTTGGAGATGATAGTGAGGTTGGGCTGGGCTAAGCTCTTCATTTCGACATCGCCGAAGTCCATTACAGAGCAGAACCGATACTTTTTTGTCTTCAGAGAACTGTGGATTGTAACGATCTGCATTATGAAATTCAGGGTAATTTAGGAGATTCAACCACATATGAGATGTTGCAGGTACACTTGTTCACTCAAGATTAAAACAGTAGACGGAAATCAGAAATAAGGATATTTCGTACATGCATAGACACGCACTAACACAAGTAATCGTATTATGCCGTCTTACAACGCATTTCATAGAGTTGAGGTTTGGGAGATCGTGCGATCCAATCTTCGCAACATTGATTCCAGTTGTGGCTAAGTTCAAAGTGACTTGAAAGAAATAATTCTGACAGGTTTGTAAGCCATGTTGCCTATCTCCCTGTCTCTGCCTGTCTATCTGTCTGTCATATACACATACAGTGATGATAATGGCACAGCCAATATTAGGTAGGTACCCAAGATCTGACCGCCGCGTTGGGCTAATGCGTAGGTCAGACACGTGCTAAGTCGTAGCCATTAGACCTTTTTACATTCTCTCATCTTGTTAATTAGTTCATTTATCCATCAGCCTTGAATAGAAATCTAGCTGACATAGTGTAACATATATAGTTAGTCCGCAAGCAGTGACACATCCTTGATAAAACTGAAACTGTCTGTCTGTCACTCTCTCTCTCTCTCTTTCTCCCTCCCTCCCCTTCCTCCCTCCCTCTCTCTCTCTCTCTCTCTCTCTCTCTCTCTCTCTTCTCTCTCTCTCTCTCTCATTCTCTCTCTCATAATATTATGTTAGACAACCCACCTTTGTTTTTTTTGTGTGCACGCGAGTATGAGTGTTGGAGGCGGCAGTAGAGATTATTGGGTAATAGTGGGGAGTCCAGTGTAGAGGTCATTTCGCAGAAATATTGATAATCACGAACACAGAGAACAGATCAGATCACTGGGTTACGCTGGACCAGACTATTCATGGATTACCTATGACACGCATTTTCTTTTCACTCGCTTGTCTTTTTTTATCCCCCAGATACTGGAGCGTCAAGAATGGCGTGATCTGCGGAAAACATTGAAGAAAAATAAAAACTATCCACGCAAATGTCGGCGACAGTTTCTACGCTATTGCGACGAAAACGATGACAAAACATTGTCCATGGAAGAATGGAGGGACTGTTTGGGTTTGAATCGTATGGGTGCTTTTTATTTGTTTATATATAAAGCTTGAGTTGGGTTTGAATCATGTGTGTCATGCTTTGGTTTTTGTTTTTGTGTGAAGGTTCGTGTACTGTTTGAGTCGTTTGTTTGTGGGTGTTTTTTTTGTTGTTTAAGGTTTGTGTAGGGTTCGAATCATATGGTCATGTTTTGTTTGTTGATTTGTGTGACGTTTTCATGGGATTTGATATGGATGTGTTGTTATTTGTTTGTGGTTTGTGTGCAAGGTTTGTGTAGTTTTTGAATCGAATATGCCATGTTTTGCATGTTGGTTTTGTATAGGGTTCCTGTAGAGTTTGATTAGTTTTGTTTGTTGGTTTGGTATAGGGTTCCTGTAGAGTGCCTGTTGTAGGTATCAAGTTTTCTTATTTGTCTTTATAAGGTTTATCTTGTGCTTGAATTATATGTATGAAATATTTCTTTGTATACTGTTCGTTGTAAAGTGCATGTATGTCGTACAATGTATGTGCTGATCCGGTGTCTTGTTCTGTCGATTTATGTGTAGCTGCAACTTTACTTCTTTCTGTTGTAAAATGCTTAATCCAGTTTACTGGTCAGCGATGCTCACAATTGAATTGAAGCAGCACTTTGGGAGGAAACTTTCATGCTTTGGTAACTGGACATCTGTACCCCTTAATCTGTCAGTGGGATTACCTAAAGGATTGCTACTCAAACCTGTATTGTATCTTTAACGTTAAGGACCTGCAGATCTCTTAAAAAAAAGAACAGAAGGAGAAGTTCTTGTATTACGATGGCAGATGATAGGTTGATAAACGTTTCAGAGAATGCACCAGAAAGAAGTCAGCAGACCACTAGCACCTAACAGCGCTGCTCTGTGATGTTGAGAAACTAGATCTGTCAACCTTATGACAACCCAGACACAGATCTGCACTATCGAACAGGACTGCAAGCAAATTTTCCTCATCAGTGAAAATAACTCTAAGTAATGTGTCGTCTACGCTTCTTGTGTATACGTTTCAATAGAATGCGGACCTTTTAAAAGCATTTTACATGTCATTCTCAAATGTAAGAAGGGGGCTGTTCACCATCAAAACAATGGCAACAAAAGGCATTGAACAACGTCATCTCTACTACCTGTGCCATTCAGTTGTCAGTGTGATTAATTACGGATTAGGGCTCAAATCTCTGTCACAGAATAGCTTTTCGAACTTCAGAAGAACAGAGCAGTGAGATTGATCCTTGCAACTATGAAGGATGTGTCAATAAGTCCATGCTTTAAATACCAGACCTTCAAACGGTGCAAGTGACTGGTGAGCCTATTTCAGAATGCTGGAAAATTTCCTAAACCTGCTGCATGAGACAGTCAAAGAAACAAAAATATAGTCGTGTAGAATATGGTATTTCAGAGATGAAACAAACAGAAGACACCACGCAGTCTGTTTGCCTGTGACTGAAACAAACTGAGACGTTTAGAAAATTCCCCGAAAACTTTGATCATGTGTGTTAATGATTTTACCAGACCACAGCTTGGAAGACGTCGAGAATGACCAGGCAGTAGATAAAACCAGTGCTGAAAAGCTAATGCTTGCAAAAAATAGCGGAAAGAAAATGCGTAAAAGAAGGAAACATTACATACACTGACGGTTCACTCACAAAGGTGGGCAGGAACACATACTAAAGCAAAATGGCCAGACAATCCAGATACATGGTGCTGCATACAACAATGAATTTAGAAGCAACGATAAACCTAACTTTCTTATTAAACAAGCGAGTAAATTTCCACAATACTGACTGACACCAGTCTACTAAAGCAGCCCCTGCAATTCCTTATGCCATAATTAAGACTAATTCGATTTACCGACATCAAAAATGGAAAGAAGAATCCAATATGAAAGGCTTGCATGGAAGTACTACCCTGGGCATGCAGGTGTCAAAGGCAATGAGCAAGCAGACACACTGACGTGCAACGCGAGTTCATCAAGCAGTTTTAAACCAAGTCGAATTCAAATCTTATCAAAAAATTAAAGGACCGTTTCAGAAACAAAGGGAGAGACTACGACAACATCGATCACGTTGCAGGACACAATATAAAGAAAGGAAGTGGACGCACATCAAGACTGAAAGGAAGAACAAGAAATTCCTGGGGGACTGTCCCAAACAAATAGCTGTCCTGTTTTCAGGAAGCTCTGTGATAACAGCTTCCTCTTTTCTGTTTCTGTCTTAATGCTTGCCTTTTTTGTCTTTCTTTGCTGTCTTTTACTGTTCTTCCGCCTTTGTGGACTATACTTCTGCCTTTCTTCAGGAAAAGCTTTTCTACTTGTTCTGGTCACAGTTTCGACATGCCAGCATTTTTTGTTGTAATTTGGCGACATTGTACTGAAAATTGTACACACTGTGCAGAATAGACACCAGCTGCCCATTCTGCAGTATCTTTTTGCGCATGCAGCCTTTTAATGTTTTTTTTTTTTTGTTTCATATGATATTTTCATTGCATTAAATGCTTTAACGATTTCTGACCATTTTATAAGCTTTGAATAAAACATGATCGGGAATACCTGGTTCTCTTAGCACAAACAAGCTTTATCCCCCTTCAGGATGTCAGTAGTGTGGCTTCTATGTCATTACTTGTTTTTCTTGCTTGTTGATCATTGTTGTCTTTGTTGCTTGATACTTTTTCAGGACGTTACCTTCCCCCAAGCATATAAACAGCCCTGAGAAGGCTGTGTGTAGTCGGCTTGGGTATAGTAACTAAAATAAAAAAGTAAATATTGACTTATTTTAAAACAAACACTTAAACGCTTATCATGAAAGGGGCAGCTACTTATGAGGACTACATTTACAAGTAATTAAATGGGAACAATATCTCCAAGTGATTCAGTGCAGGAACAGTATCACTGGTATTCATTGTGGGAGCAATGTCAACTGAAGATTCAATGATGGGACATCATCTACTATGGATTCAGTGTGCAGACATTGGCTACAAGAGATTCAATGTGCGGACAGTACCAACAAGTGTATAGTCTCTAAAGGGGATTCAGTGAAGAGACAATAGAAGAGATTCAATGTTGTGCAATACCTACAAAGGATTCAGTGTAGGAACAACATATACAAGGGATTCAATGTGCAGATTGTACCTACAAGTGATTCAGTGTGGGTATAGTATTCATGAAGGATTCGGTGAAGGGACAGTACAAAGGATTCGGTGTTGGTACAGTATCTACCATGGGTTTTAGTGTGGGAATAGTATCTACATGGGATTCAGTGTGGGAACAGTATCTACAAGGGATTCATTGTGGGAACACGGTCTGTAAGGGATCCAATGTGGGAACAGTATCTACGAGGAATTCAATGTGGGAGCAGTATCTACAAGGGATTCAGTGTTGGAACAGTTTCTACAAGGAATTGAATGTGAGAACAGTATCTACAAGGGATTCAATATGGAAGTAGTATCTACAAGGGATTCAGTCCAGGAACAGTATCTGCAAGGGATTCTATGTGGAACAGTATTTATTAGGGATTCATTGTGAGAACAGTATGTACAAGGGATTCAGTGTGGGAACTGTATCTACCAGGGATTCAGTGTGGGAACAGAATCTACAAGGGAATTAGATTCAAACTGTGTCTATAGGGGATGGAATGTGGAACAAAGTCTGCAAATGATGGAACGTGGGACATTGTTTACAAGTGAAGGAAAATAGGATAATATCTTCAAATGAAGGAAAACTGAAACAGTATCTATAAGGGATGGAATGTGGAATATTATTCCAAAATGAAGGAAAATGAAACAAGGTCTACAAGTGAAGGAATGTGCAGACAATGTCTACAAACGAAGGGATATTGTACGATATCTATAAGTGATGGAATGTGAGAACAGTGTTTACAAGAGGTGGAAGTTGGAGAAAATGTCCACAATTGATTGAATGTGGGAAAATGTCTACAGGTGGTGAAATACAGGACAATGTCTGTAAATGATGGAATATTTGGACAACGTGCACAAGTGATGGAATGTAGGACAACGTGCACCAAGTGATGGAATGTAGGACAACGTGCACAAATGAGTGAATGTAGAACAACGTGCGCAAGTGATGGAATGTAGGACAACGTGCACAAGTGGTGGAATGTCGGACAACATGCACAAGTGATAGAATGTAAGACAACGTGCACAAGTGATGGAATGTAGGAAAACTTGCACAAATGAGTGAGTATAGGACAACGTGCACAAGTGATGGAATGTACAACAACGTGTACAAGTAATGGAATTTAGGACAACGCGCACAAATGAGTGAATGTAGAACAACATGCACAAGTGATGGAATGTAGGACAACGTGCACAAGTGATGGAATGCAGGACAACATGCACAAATGATGGAATGTAGGACAACGTGTACAAGTAATGGAATGTAGGACAACATGCACAGATGAGTGAATGTAGAACAACGTGCACAAATGATGGAATGTAGGACAATGTGCACAAGTGATGGAAAGTAGGACAACATGCACAAATGATGGAATGTAGGACAACGTATACAAGTAATGGAATGTAGGACAACGTCCACAAGTGATGGAATGTAGGACAACGTGCACAAATGATGGAATGTAGGACAACGTGCACAAATGATGGAATGTAGGACAACGCGCACAAATGATGGAATGTAGGACAACGTGCACAAGTGATGGAATGTAGGACAACATGCACAAGTGATGGAATGTAGGACAACGTGCACAAATGATGGAATGTAGGACAACGTGCACAAATGATGGAATGTAGGACAACGTGCACGAATGAGTGAATGTAGGACAACGCGCACAAATGATGGAATGTAGGACAACGTGCACAAGTGATGGAATGTAGGACAACATGCACAAATGATGGAATGTAGGACAACGTGAACAAATGATGGAATGTAGGACAACGTGCACAAATAATGGAATGTAGGACAACGTGTTAAAACGATGGAATGTAGGACAACGTGCACAAATGATGGAATGTAGGAGAATGTGTTCAAATGATGGAATGTAGGACAACGTGTACAAGTGATGGAATGTAGAACAACGCGCACATGTGATGGAATGTAGGACAACGTGCATAAATGAGTGAATGTAGGACAACGTGCACAAGTGATGGAATGTAGGACAACGTGCACAAATGATGGAATGTAGGGCAACGTGCACAAATGATGGAATGTAGGACAACGCGCACAGTTGATGGAATATAGGACAATGTGCACAAGTGATAGGATATAGGACAACATGTTCAAATGATGGAATGTAGGACAACGTGCACAAATGATGGAATGTAGGACAACGTGTTCAAATGATGGAATGTAGGACAACGTGTTCAAATGATGGAATGTAGGACAACGTGTTCAAATGATGGAATGTAGGACAACGTGTTCAAATGATGGAATGTAGGACAACATGTTCAAATGATGGAATGTAGGACAACGTGTTCAAATTATGGAATGTAGGACAACGTGTTCAAATGATGGAATGTAGGACAACGTGTTCAAATGATGGAATGTAGGACAACGTGCACAAGTGATGGAATGTATGACAACGTGCACAAATGAGTGAATGTAGGACAACGTGCACAAGTGATGGAATATAGGACAACGTGTTCAAATGATGGAATGTAGGACAACGTGCACAAATGATGGAATGTAGGACAACGTGTTCACATGATGGAATGTAGGACAACGTGTTCAAATGATGGAATGTAGGACAACGTGGTCAAATGATGGAATGTAGGACAACGTGCACAAGTAATGGAATGTAGGAGAACATGCACAGGTGATGGAATGTAGGACAACGTGCACAAGTGATGGAATGTAGGACAACGTGCACAAATGATGGAATGTAGGACAACGTGTTCAAATGATGGAATGCAGGACAATGTGCACAAGTGATGGAATGTAGGACAACGTGTTCAAATGATGGAATGTAGGACAACGTGCACAATAGTAATAATAACAATGATAATAACGTACATTTATAGAGCGCCCTTTCTCACTAGAGCTCACGGCGCTTTACAATATGTAACTATAAACATGTCAAAAACAAAAATAACTATACAAAACCATAAACCCAGTCACCTCATCAATTATGACAATGAAACATAGCAAGGAGAGGGTGGGGGCTGGCCAACCAACATTGACACCACACAACACACACACACACACACACACACACACACACACACACACATACACAAGTGATGGAATGTCGGACAACGTTTACAAATGATGGAACATTGGACAACGTTTACAAATGATGGAGTGTTGGACAACGTTTACAAATGATGGAATGTTGGACAACGTATACAAATGATGGAATATAGGACAACGTCTACAAATGATGGAATGTAGGACAACGGACAACGTCTACAAATGATGGAATGTAGGACAATGTCTGCGAATGATGGAATGTAGGACAACGTCTACAAATGGTGGAATGTAGGACAACGGACAACGTCTACAAATGATAGAATGTAGGACAATGTCTGCGAATGATGGAATGTAGGACAACGTCTTCAAATGATGGGATTTAAGACAATGTCAGCAAATGATTGAATACAGGAGAACGTCTACAAATGATGAAATATAGGACAATGTCTACAAGTAATGGGATATCAGGACAATGTCTACAAGTGATTGAATGTGGGGACAGTATGGAATGTTGAGACAGTGTGTGTAAGCGATGGAATATGATACAGTGTTTAAAAGTGATGAAATGTGGGGCAGTATCAACAAGAGATGGAACGTGGGGAGAATGTCAACAAGTAATGGAATGTGGGACGATAGCTACAAGTGATGAGATACGGAGACAGTGTTTGTTAGTGATGGAATGTGGGGACAATGTCTACACTAGATAGAATCTATGGACAATTTCTGGAAGTGATGGTATGTGTGAAGATGTATACAAGGTACGGAAGGTGGGACGATGTTTGCAAGTAATCGAAGGTGGGAGAGTATATTCAAGTGATGGAACATGGTGACAGTACATATAATACAAGGGATGGAATTCAGGGACAATGTCCTCAAGTGATGGAATGGTGGGCAAAGTTTACAAGTGATGAAAGATGTTTACAAGTGATGTTTACAATGTTTACAAGTGATGGAAGGTGATGGAAGACCGGGGCAGTGTACACAAAGTGATGGAATGTGTGTACAATGTCAGCAAGTGATGGAATGTGAGAATGTTTGTAAATGATGGAAAATTGAAACGATATTGACAAGCGATGAAATGTGAGAATGCATGTAAGCGATGGAAAATGGGGACACTGTCTACAAGTGATGGAATGTGAGACAATGTCTACAAGTGATCCCATATTGAAATCTCAAGGTTAAAAACTGACGAAATGCGCTGAGACAAAAAGGTTCTATACCAAGAAATATGATAAAACTGAAATAACAAATCCACTCATTCGTTAGCAGTTCCAGTAACAACCGTGTCCGATCTGGTGGAAAAAGAAGGGGGATGGGAGACGGATTGGGTGGTTGAGGGGGAGAAGAGGGATGGTTTCTGCTCAGATATGTTGCCTACCAAGCATCGACGCCGTTCTGGTGATTGTGAGGGCAAACTATGGACATTGGTCGTTGTCATGCTCGGCGGCTTAGTTGACATTCTGCTGTCGTTGGAGGCCGCGATTTTTTTTATAAACAAGCTTGATTTGTAAAAATGGAGAACCCTGTCTCTCTCCGTGTGCACTCTGCATGTGTGTGTGTGTGTGTGTTTTGTGTGTGTGTGTGTGGTGTGTGTGTGTGTGTGTTTTATTTGGTTGGTGTGATAATGGTGAGAATGCCTTTGCTAAAATCGTGTTAATTTGCATATATTGATACAGGTATTTTTTGTGTGTTTGCAGATAATCTGTTCAACGGCCTCCCCAGGGACCCCAATCGATTTGGGAAGAGAAACCCTTTTCGTGAGTATCTGCAGGATTATGATTCTGAAGAGTCTTCTCCTTTTTCCTGATTCCTCTCTGCAAGGAGGGTGTTATTGTGATGGACATGCCAGAAAGGAGCTAGTACTGCACGCACGCAAGGAGGGAGTTAGTAATGTTGACATTCAAGGAGGAAGCTAGTATGGCGGATATGCAAAGAAGAGTTTAGTAATGTGGACATGCAACGTGGGAGTTAGTTTTGCATCTGTGTAAGGATGGAGTTCGTATTGTGGACGCATTCGCCGCATTATCAGTGCCATCTGCTGCGTGTACTGATGAGAGATTCTCAACAACTTGGAGTGAAAGACGAATTGCCATTAATTACGCGTGTCACTTGAGGAGTCGGTTACCAGTCTCTTTTTAAAGGATATTTCGTATTTTATCCTTTTTGAAGAGTGCAGCTTTTTAACGTAAATTCTAATGAATTCTCTAGCTAGCAAAAATAAGCTTATGCGTTGGAAGTCTTGACTTGAACAGATGAAGCATCAGAGAACATGCATGACAGCTGCGTCGAGCCAAGGACGGTTTTTGTTTTCATCTGGCTGCTTAAAGATGTGTGACGTGACATAGAGTGGACTGACTTCTCACTGTCGGATGTAGCATTAGAGTTCATGGAATTCTTTGATTGAAAGTGTGTTTTATAATGTCAAGTCAGCGGAGCTTCAGTCTACTACTTCTCACTGCTACACACTCGGCTGTTATTTGTGACAGGCATTTACCTGTAAGACCGTGATATTTAACTTTGCCGTATTCCGTTTATGGGGGTGGTGCATGCATGGCATGTTCGGGTTTCCATAACTTAATAAATTCTGATATCAATTACAGGATCTTTAACGTGGGTATTGTCTCTTTTACATTGTTACAGATGCAGGGAAATAATTCATTTGGGGTTTGCATAGACATTGATTTGGGAGATCACCAAAGATGTACTATGTTAACCCAACAGAAGCTCCGATTTGGAATCATGGAGCTGATGGACCTTCGGTTGGAAGGCTTTGGCTCTAACTACATAGCTGTCTTTTTCACCAGTTTCAGGCCAGATACTTGATGCTCAGAGCGATGAAATCCAAGGCAGAACACGTGTTGCTGAGTGCACCGAGGTTCAAAAGCCTGCTTAAGAGTCGGAGAAAGTTTCATTTCAACTGTGCAACAGCGAATCATAGATTAGGTGTAACACACATTGTTGAAACATGGCGCCAAGTCAACGCAATTTGACTAATGCGGAGTGCAGTGATATTGCTCGTAAAGATGTAGGTAAGTGAATGGAGTATGGCAGAACGCTAACCACAACAATTTACTCAAGACATGAAATGACAACTGTTTCTGGTAAATTATTCTGACGTAGGATGGAATGAAATAATTCCTCACCAAAGTGACAGGAGTAAAGGATCCTTGTTTACAGTTACTTGAATGAAGATTAGCTCTGCATAGTAACAGGAGTGAAAATTCCTTAACTACAGCCCAGTAGTAATAATGAAAATTCCTTCCGCACGTGAACAGGGATTTAAACTCCGTGCCAACATCAACAGGAGAGACAGTTCCCAACCTGCAGTTATAGGACTTAAATTTCCTTATGTAGATTAAAAGGAGTGAAAATTTCTTTCCTACAGTAACAGGAGGGAAGATTCCTCTCACAGAGTAGCCTTACAGTAACGGGATTGATAATTCCTTATCTGAATTAAGAAGAATGAAATTTCCTTGTTTACAGTAGCAGCAGTAAAACTTCCCCACCTCCTCATAATCAGGCGTGAAAATACTTTAATTAACTACAACAGGAGGGTACGTGTCTCATATCTAAAGTTAGATAAAAATTAATGAATCAATATCCCTTCCAGTGACAGCAATGAAGACTGCATACTTTACAGTGATAGGAGTGGAAATTCCTTATCTGCAGTAATAGGAGAGAAATGACTACAGTAGCAGGAGTGACGATTATCAACCTGCAGTGACGGAACGAGAATCCTTATCAACAACAGGAATTTAAAATCATAACCTACAGTAATGGGAATGATGCTTGTCTATAGTCGTTAGAAGTGAAAATTCCTTACCTGTAATAGGAGTGAGGATTTCATACCTACAGTAACAGGAATGAAGATTCCTTACTTCAGGTAGCAGCTGTGAGGATGCTATATCCACAATAAGAAGACTAAAATTTCGCAACTGAAGGTTCTTTCCTTGCAGCAAGAGGACTTAAGATTCCTTACCTACAGCAAGAAGACTTAAGATTCCTTACCTACAGCAAGAGGACTTAAGATTCCTTACTTACAGTTAGAGGAGTGAAGAATCCATACCTACAGTAAGAGGAGTGAAGAGTCCATACCAACAGTAAGAGGAGTGAAGAATCCATACCTACAGTAAGAGGAGTGAAGAGTCCATACCTACAGTAAGAGGAGTGAAGAGTCCATACCTACAGTTGGAGGAGTGAAGAGTCCATACCTACAGTTAGAGGAGTGAAGAGTCCATACCTACAGTAAGAGGAGTGAACAGTCCATACCTACAGTTAGAGGAGTGAAGAGTCCATACCTACAGTAAGAGGAGTGAAGAGTCCATACCTACAGTTAGAGTGAAGAGTCCATACCTACAGTTGGAGGAGTGAAGAGTCCATACCTACAGTTAGAGGAGTGAAGAGTCCATACCTACAGTAAGAGGAGTGAAGAGTCCATACCTACAGTAAGAGGAGTGAAAAGTCCATACCTACAGTTGGAGGAGTGAAGTTGCCTTGCTTACTGTAAGAGGACTGAATGTTTCCTATCTGCAGTTAGAAGACTGAAGATTTTTTACCTGCGGCAAGAAGACCGAAGATTCCTCACTTACAGTTAGAAGAGTAAAGACATCTTACTTACAGTAAGAGGACTCCTTACCTGAAGTGAGGGGAGTGAAGATTTCATATCCATGATAAGAGGACTTTGGATTCCTGACCTACAGTAAGAGGACTAAGATTACTTGGTTTTAGTAAGAAGACTGAAGCTTCTTTGCCAACAATAAGAGGAGTAAAAATTCTCTACCTACGGTAAGATGACTCATTCTTTACCTACACAAAGAGGAGTGAAGATTCTCTATGTTCAGTATTTCTTACCTACAATAAGCGGAGTGAAGATTTCTTACCTACAGTAAGAGGACTGAAGATTTCTTATCTACAATAAGAGGACTGAAGATAGATTTCTTACCTACAATAAGATGACTGAAGATGGATTTCTTACCTACAATAAGAGGACTGAAGATTTCTTATCTAAAATATGAGGACTGAAGATTTGTTACCTACAATCAGAGGAGTGAAAATTGCTTACCTACAATAAGAGGACTGAAGATTTCTTACCTACGATAAGAGGACTGAAGATTTCTTACCTACAATAAGAGGACTGAAGATTTCTTACCTACAATCAGAGGAGTGAAAATTGCTTACCTACAGTAAGAGGAGTGACGATTCAATACCAACAGTAAGATTATATTATCTGTCTGCAGTAAGAGGATTCCTCCCCAGATTAAGAGGACTGAACATACCTTATCTATCATCAGACGACTGCAGATTCCTTGCCTACAGTACGAGGACTGTAGATTCTTCACCTACGCAAAGTGATTTGAAGATTTCGTGCTACAGCTGGAGGACTAGATTCTATTACCTTCAGTAAGATGAATTTCTTCACCTATAGTAAGCGGACTGAAAATTCTGTATCAGCAGCAGAATGATAACTACAGTAAGAGGACTGAAGATTCCTTTACCTAAGAAAAATAAAAAAAAACATCTACTTACAATAAAAGGACAGAAGATTTCTTACCTAGACTAAGAGGATTTACGAATTGATACCTACAGTAAGAAAACTGAAAATTCCTTTACATGCAGCAACAGGAATGAAGATCCCTTTACATGCAGTAAGAGGAGAAGATACCTTATCAGTATATAAGGTTACTTCTCCTCGTACTGCATGTAAGGGGATCTTCAGTTTCTCTGACCAGTTAAAATTCCTTACCAAATAGATACAGAATTGAAGATTCCTTACCTACAGTGAGAGGACTGATGGTTCCTTACCAACATTAAGGGAAGTCATCGTTCCTTACCAACATTAAGGGAAGTCATCGTTCCTTACCAACATTAAGGGAAGTCATCGTTCCTTACCAACAGTAAGGGGAGTCATCGTTCCTTACCAACAGTAAGGGAAGTCATCGTTCCTTACCAACAGTAAGGGAAGTCATCGTTCCTTACCAACAGTAAGGGAAGTCATCGTTCCTTACCAACAGTAAGGGAAGTCATCGTTCCTTACCAACATTAAGGGGAGTCATTGTTCCTTACCAACAGTAAGAGGAGTCATTGTTCCTTACCGTCAGTAAGGGAAGTCATCGTTCCTTACCAACAGTAAGGGAAGTCATCGTTCCTTACCAACAGTAAGGGAAGTCATCGTTCCTTACCAACAGTAAGGGGAGTCATCGTTCCTTACCAACAGTAAGGGCAGTCATCGTTCCTTACCAACAGTAAGGGGAGTCATCGTTCCTTACCAACAGTAAGGGAAGTCATCGTTCCTTACCTACAGTAAGGGAAGTCATCGTTCCTTACCTACATTAAGGGGAGTCATCGTTCCTTACCAACAGTAAGGGAAGTCATCGTTCCTTACCTACATTAAGGGGAGTCATCGTTCCTTACCAACAGTAAGGGAAGTCATCGTTCCTTACCTACATTAAGGGGAGTCATCGTTCCTTACCAACAGTAAGGGAAGTCATCGTTCCTTACCTACAGTAAGGGAAGTCATCGTTCCTTACCTACAGTAAGGGAAGTCATCGTTCCTTACCTACATTAAGGGGAGTCATCGTTCCTTACCAACAGTAAGGGAAGTCATCGTTCCTTACCTACATTAAGGGGAGTCATCGTTCCTTACCAACAGTAAGGGAAGTCATCGTTCCTTACCAACAGTAAGGGAAGTCATCGTTCCTTACCAACAGTAAGGGGAGTCATCGTTCCTTACCTACATTAAGGGAAGTGATCGTTCCTTACCAACAGTAAGGGAAGTCATCGTTCCTTACCAACAGTAAGGGGAGTCATCGTTCCTTACCTCCATTAAGGGAAGTGATCGTTCCTTGCCTGCTTAATGCAAGAGGAGGAGAAGATTCCATATCCACAGTATGATGAGTGAAGATTACTTAGCAACCGGAGTGAAGATCCCCTGCCTACAGTAAGAGGAAATTTCTTACTACCAGGTAGAGAAATGACGGTTCATTACCTACAGTCAGAAGACCGAATATTCCTTACCTGCAGGAAGAGGAGAGACGATTTTTTTTTACTGACAGCAAGAGGACTTGACATTCCCCATCAAACAGTATGAGGGGTGATGACGACTCATTACCTACACGAAAATTGAAGATTCCTTATCTATAGAAAGAGGACATTCCTTATCTACAGAAAGAAGAGATTCCACACTTACAGTAAGTGGAATAATTTCCTTACCTACAGTAAGAGCTTGTTCCTTACCTACAAATAAGGGGATTGAAGAAGAGTGAAGTTTCCTTAACAGAGTAAGAGTAGTGAACATTCCTCACCTGCAGTAAGCGGAGTTGAAGATTCCTTTATTATGGTAAGAGGAGTGAAGACAACTTACCAACAGTATGAATATTCGTCACCTATATTGAGAAGAGTGAGCATTCCTTAACTACGGTAAAGAAATATTCCATACTTATAATGAGAAGCATGAAGATTCCTTACTTACAAATGGAGGATATTCTTAACCTTGAGTAAGAGGAGTGAGGATTCCTTACCTACACTAAGAGGTAAGTGGTATGAAGACTCCTTCACTTACAGGATATTCCTTTCCTATAGTATGAGGAGTGAAGATTTCCTTGCCTACACTGAGAGGGTACTCCTTACCTATAGTAAGAGGAATAAGGATTCCTTACCTGCAGCAAAAGGAAATTCCGTACCTATAGCAAGAGGAATGAGAATTCCTTATTTGCAGTAAAAGGCTATTCCTCACGTATTGTAAGAAGAATGTAGACTCCTTACCTAGAGTAAGAGGATATTCTTTATTTATAGTAAAAAGAGTGGGGATTCTTTACCAACAGTAAGAAGAAATTCCTTACTTACAGTACGTGTTAGAATTACTTACCTATAGTAATAGGAGTGAAGATTCCTGACCTACAGTAAGAGGGTTAAGATTCTTTACCTACAATAAGAGGAGTGAAGATTCCTTACCTACAGTAAGAGGATATTCATTATTTATAGTAAACAGAGTGGGGATTATTTACCTACAGTAAGAGGAAATTCCTTACTTACAGTACGTGTTAGAATTACTTACCTATAGTAAGAGGATATCCCTTACCTGTGGTAAAAGGAGTAAGGACTCCTTAGCTATAGTAAGAGGATATTCCTTACCTATAGTAATAGGAGTGAAGATTCCTGACCTACAGTAAGAGGGTTAAGATTCTTTACCTACAATAAGAGGAGTGAAGATTCCTTACCTTCAGTTAGAGGATGTTCTTAACCTACAATAAAAGGAGTGAAGGTTTCTAACATACAGTGAGAGGAGTGAAGCTTCCTTACTTATAGTAAGAGGACTGAAAATTTTCTTATCAACAGTAAGAGGAATCAAGATTCCTTACTCATAGTACGAGGAGTGAAGATCTCATACAGAAATAAGAGGAGTCGAGATTCCTTACAAACGGTAAGAGGTGGAGATTCCTTACATGAAGTCAGAGGAGATCCCCATGTGACGGAGAGAGGATTGAAGATTCATTACCTGGAAGTAAGTGGAGTGAAATTCCTTACCTGCAGTAAGAGAAGTGAAGGTCGCGGTAAGAGGGTGAAGGTGAAGATCCTTCAGGCAAAATAGTGTGAATGAATAGTCGTTGCATACAGTGAATGGGGGTAAAGGTTTCTTATCTAAAGTAACACGAATGAAGATTCCTTATCTAAGATTCCTTTCATACAGTTACACTAGTGAACATTCCTTATGTCAAATAAATGGAACAAAAATTGCTTACGTATGTAACAGAGGATTGGAATTCATTACCTACAGCACAGGGGTTACGATTCCTTACATATAAGTATCTGGAATAAAAGTCCGCATCGAAGGTAATAGGAGCTCAGTTGCCATGCATACAGCAAAAACTCTGAAGATTTTTTACTTTGAGATGTCAGGACTGAAGATTCTTTTCCTGCAGTAACAGGAGTTAAGTTTCCTTACCCACTGCAACAAAACTGAAGATTCCTTGTCTGTAGTAATGGTAGTGAAAATTCCATTCCTGTATAGCAAGAGGGGTGAAGAGTCCTTATTACAAGCAACAGAAGTTAGGACGTCTTAACTACTGTGGAGTGGAAATGTTTCCTCACGTACAGTGACAAGAGTGAAAAAATCTTCGCCAACAGTAACAGGAGTGATTTTTCTTTTTTACTTACAGTAACAAGATTGAAGTTTCGTTACCTACAGTTATGAGATTGAAGAATCACTGGCTACAGGGACAGGAGTTTAAAAAAATCCTACTGTAACACTATTTTGAATTGCATGGGTGAGGATGGAAAGATTATTACGCCAAGGATGGAGGTTTTTTGCTTGCTTCGCTGGTCTGCTCGCAGAGAATTTGTGTCTGGACTGCATCGTCACGAATATCTTGAACAGTGCTTGTTTCTGAAACCTCCATGTGTGGTTATGTCCATGTTAACATATGTCCAAGATGACTTAATTGATGTTTGTGTGCTTTTTTTCACGAAAAACAAGTAGCCTTTTTAATTAGAAAAATACCCTTTTCATGAAAACTGCTCTTTTTAGTTCAGAATTTTGCGAGAAGACGGAATCGACGTTTTGTTTATTGCAATGCATCGGTCCACCCTCTAAAAGCTTCAGAGTGCACTCTGCATGATGTGTTGTATTGCACGAAGGGGCGATTATTAACTGGGATAGATGAGGAAGCTGCTGACTGATAGATGCCAGATGTATTGTGGCGATTTTTGTTCAATTGTGATTTTTTTTTCTCACCTGTGTACTACCTTTTTTTCTTTTTCATGATTTTACTCGGTGTATTCGTTTGTGTCCGAAACTTTGACATACGTTCTGTGGCTGTTGTCCTGGCAGTACGCCCTTACTGTTGTTTAGGAGGTTGTGTTAGTGCTCAACCTCGTTTTTTCAACAGTATACTCGACACAAGACGTAATGAATGAGTGAGCACATTTGTCAAGAGTGTTTTGTGTCTTGTATTATCATATTGCTTTTGGAATGACAAATTGGGATCTCAGTTATTTTAAAATTGCATTATTGACCTTCCAAACTTTGTGTTGTTTTTGGATAGACCAAACGGGATCTCGGTTATTTAAAAGTTTTATGATTGACTGCCCAAACATTACTTTGTCCTATCTGACTGTGCATATATGAACTCTTTCCAAAGTAACATGTATTCCATGTAGGAACTGTTGGGCATGTACTAAATGACAACTTTAAACGGAAATGGAGTAACCCAAAAGGGCGTTGAATGTTTCATTCTAAAGAGAAAAAGTATCAGACCAGAAACAAGAACTGAAGAAAAAAAAAAGCCGCACATGTCTTTGATACAGAATATGATGTTGTTTGACCTCATGGGATAGATGATTTTTTTTCATATCAGATAGTGTACCTATATTCCTTCTCTCTGGCGGCGGTGCTGAGTAATGTATTTCTGTCAATCATTTTCTGCTTGAGAGGCCTGGCAGGGTTCTACGTGGTCTTCAGAGCAGTCTTTTCAGAACTAAGGAAAACCAAAACTCCCCAATATAATGGTGTCGCTAATAAATATAATCCGAATTTTATACAACAGAGTGACCAAGATGTTCAGGTTTTGTGTAGTTTTCGTACAACGCAATAAAATCGTTTTATGTTAAGCTCTGGGAAATCCATGTTGGCAAGAGACAATGAAGTTTGTGCAGAGAAACGTTCGTCCTCACATGAGGCACAGTGTGTCTCTGTAATTGCCAGTCCCTGCCCTGGCACACGTGAAATCCAGTCCAAAGTCCTCGAGCTTCACTTGAATTGTAGCATTCTTCTGCTGCTGGTAATTTTTGTTGTTGTGCTTTAAAACATTAGAATTCGTTCTGCTATGACAAAGACACGCGTGCAGCGGTGTAAAACGCGTGTGAGGTGACTGACATCTTCATGGCCTTTTTCTAAGGAATTACGGTACATGCTCAGAGGAGTGATCACGTGACCTCTCGCCGCGTCCTTCCTAAATATGTTGTGGGACAACTGTCTCAAAGGAGTTTCAGAGTTGATTGCAATCTGTAATAACTCGTTTCGTGTTACATGTGGTTGTCTATTGTGTTTTTAAAAGTTAAATGGTACTTTTGGACATGAGAATGTTGGCTGTTAGTGATACTGGACGTTATACCCAGTTGTGTGCAGCAGACAGGTATTCGGGCTCGGATTCAATGTCTGTTATGTGTTCCACTTTTGACTACTTTGAACCAGTAGGCCTACACATTTCATTTGTTCTTGCCAAGGCAGCTTCAGCAGTGAAGAGAAACATGGACATGCTGGCAAGTTCGAACATGGATGGAAAGGCTTGTTCGAAGACTCGTGTCGGTACATCGCCAACACACTTTTTTGCAAACACAACATGAAGCCCGAACGCTAGACATATTCTGTCCATGGTTTTACTCCTTTCACTTTTCTTTTGCTTCGTTTTGCTTTTCGATTTTTAATGATTGATTGACTTTGTTGTGTTTTGACTTTTGAAGCTGCCATAATTGTCAAATTATTTTGAAAAAAAAATCACGCAGAAGCGTTGTGTTGATATCTGTGTTTGTTACTGGAATTTGTTAAGTGTTATGTTAGCACCAGAGAATGAATCCATTGTTGATACTTATCATCTCTGAAAAGAGCCAAACTTTATATGAAGATGGTTAGTGTATTATGATATGTTGAGGAAAAAAGGTGGATGTATGTGTATTCATGCCTGCTGTGTGTGTGTGTGTGTGTGTGTGTGTGTGTGTGTGTGTGTGTGTGTGTGTGTATGCGCGTGCGGGTGGGTGTGTGTGTGTGTGTGTGTGTGTGTGTTATGTG
>CM065723.1:49133037-49183037 GCA_033310375.1 Conus canariensis | reverse complement strand
CGTAGCAAACATGGTGGTGAAGAAGAATCTGAACGAAATGTGTTGCTCCATCTGATGTTTTGGTACTCGTCAACCTTTTTACAGCAAAGAGCTCCGGCTCCCCGAACACGTGTGTCTTAGAATATCTTGGACTAATTATGTTGAATACCATGCAGTTCGAGTTCAGCATTCAAATGTGGGACTTTCTTCTGAATCATTTGAATTTGTGGTTACGGATTATTGATATCCAGTGCTTGGTTAGATTTAGGGCTTTTAATTTGGTTTTACCTTTTAATCAGTTTTTTTTAACCATTGACTAACAAATTGAGCAACATGAAAAAAGAGTGAACTGAGGTGCGTTGAAGGCTTGGAATTATCAAGACCGTCAAAAACAAAAATGCAATTCGGTAAACAAATTAATACATACATGGAAGTATAAATAAAGGAAAAAGTTACCGCAAATGGAAGTATAAATAAAGGAAGAAATTACTGCAAATCAATACATTACTACAATTACATGCGAAAACTGGAAAGATAGTGACTTGTCAGTGCTTTATGGTTTCAATGTTTTTTTCCTCTGACATATGCGCTGATGCTCTCACTTTATTCCTTTAAGCTAAACGCTTGTCCATTCTGTTTTAGACCTGTTTGAACTGTATTGAAAGGAGAGCTTGTAAATACGTCTTGAGCTTTCACTGATCAGATATTTCAATGTCCCTTTGAGAAGACGAATGGGCATTGATTGGTTTTTATATTTGTTTGTTGTTATCTGTTTATTTATCTCTGTTACCCTCATTTGTTTGTTTACTTATCTATTAACGTTGTTTCCCCATTATCTTTTGCTTCATGGGTTGTTCCACGAAGTAAACTTTTAAGCAATCTGCTTAGTGTTTTCAGGATGTTTTCATGTTTATCGTTATTCTTTCTTGCACACATACATTGTTTGCATGCTCGTGTGAAACTCTTTGCCACCAATAGACCTGAACTGTTGTGTGTATGTGTGTGTTTTGAGGTTCCTTGAATCAAAGAAATGGTATTCAATAAGGTTTCAACAATTCAGTCAAGACATGGGTTACTACCATGCTCTTGCTTTGTTGTTTGTTGTTCAAGAGACCAGTTCTTTCCCCAGCAACGTTTACGTTTGTTCGTTGTCGTTTTCATTTCGTCCGCTTGCTATTAAATGAGTTGGATGCACATGTGTCGTCAGTTCGTTGCTGTGATGCATGGGAAAGGGGTCAGCGGCTCTCTCAAAATGCCCACACACATCTTTTAGCAGGATTGTGTTTTAGGACTTGTACGCATTGTACGGAAACAACTCCGACGAAAAATTGGGGTTTTGTATGCGCTCACACATACACAGACACAGACACACACAAACACACACAGACACACACACACACACACACACACACACACACACACACACACACACACACACATACACCACAGAGAGAGAGAGAGAGAGAGAGAGACTTCTAGGGAGAGCTTTACAGCAGGTCTTCAGAGAAGCCCCCTCAACGTGTTTCGGACCTGAACTAGTTGCACTCGTAGGGGGCCGGGCCGCATCCAGTCATGACTCTCAGTCGTCCCGAGCTGTCGGAAATATTCTGGGCGTCCCCTGGATTCTAACCGATTTCTCCTGTATGGATGGGCGTCTCAAGGCGCGTCTTTTTGACAAGTGTCTTACCCACATCGCTATCGGATATCTGTTCTAAGTTGGAAATTGAAGCCGTTCACTTTTGTTTGTCCTCGACCAGATCCAGCTGGAATTCTTTTCCGCTGCCTCTACCAGTGCCTGTAGGGTTCTGGTCCTCATCTCACCAAAACACAGAGCTGTATCATGAGATGATAGAGTGATAAGGCTGCAAACCCTATTGCTTGGAATCCCATTTCTCCTAACGGCTGACCAGACTCGCATAATTCTCGGTCTCTTGAATGTGAGCTTCATCAATTCTGCTATCGAATGGCACAATGAGTTCAATTAGAATCATCTGTTTTGATGAATTTGTGTGGAATACTGTGTTCGGTCTCGAGCTGTTTTTCCTAATGATCTCTGGATGGTTTTCCCATTCTGAAAGGCCTGCTGTACACTTCCAGTCTTCCACGCAATTCGGTGAGCTCTGCTTCTTTGCTCTTGATATCAGAGCTATTCCAGACCGTGATCTGCGGCCTCTTACAGTGTCGAACGTCGGTGCTAGAGCCTCTGCTTACGTAGTGTTTCCTCTGTCATTGTTTATCGCATGTTCGATGTCTTCAAGCGTTTGGTTGTGTCTTCATGTGTACCTCCCATGAGCTTGCGCAGCTTCTCCGGACTTGTTTGACTGCTTGTTTGCCTTGATTGGGCGGATACGTAGGGTCATGTGATTTTCCCTATTTCACTAGGTTTCAACTGGATGGCATGACGACATATACAGATTTGAGGATAAAGCTGATCCAAAGAGGAGCCATGTGCTGCCATTCAGTTCACCTAAGACTTCTTTAGTGCGTGTTTTCCCAAGTAGTCCTGCTGGCCTCATGGAACTGCCATCTGGATTCTCTTGGCATCTTCTTCTTTCTTCAGTTCCTGTATTATCATGTCTCTTTGTGCTCTCCCTTTTGCTTTTGACCACCTGTACATTTCGGTTGATCCCAATCATCGTCTGTTGGTTTGTGTGTGTTCGGTTATTTCCATGATCTTGAGGTTTTCATTTGCCACGTACACTGTCTTCTGAACACCCCATTTTCTGCCAGTCTTCAGCTGTGGCTGAGTTGATCTCACAGTCATGTCCCCCGTGTCCTCAACCATGGTAAGTAACCTTTCCATTTCCAATTTGTACTCATCCTGTGTGGATTTTAGAGGTAGCTTTAGCTTTGCTTGGCGACAATAGAGCTAATGATCGTGAGACCACGTAAAATACCCGATCATTTCCTTTACATTTGTTGATTTGGGCCTCCATTGATTCCACTGTACTATTACTGATATTGTGTATCAGCAGAGTTCAGAGAAGCGGCGGGATCAGCATGAACTGCAGACACCAGACCGTGCATTAGCCAGGGAGGCCACTCTGGTCTGTTAACTGCAGGCTTTGTACTGCCATTGGCTTGGTTTCCAAAGTGTGTCTTTCAAGGAGTCACCATACCAACTTCCAAGGCACTAATTGGTTCTTCTGTCGCGTTTTGAATGACTTGGTTTGCTACAAAGAAAGTAACTGTTGTAGGTACTTTCCCATTCCGCAGAGAAAGATCTTGTGATTTCTTTGGTTTGAAACTCATCCTGGATGAATGAAGTTACTCGTCTAACTGCTTCAGTATTTTATATGTTTTATCTTCTTTAATGTAAAGGACTGTTACGTCATCTTTGAAGGCTTTTCGAGGAGACATTTGGTATCCATTTTCGAGGTGTTGCTCATAGCTGCTTTCATGATGACCTGTTTTGCTAACACAAATAGTATTGGAAAACTGGCACGGCCCAGTGCTTTGCCAGCTTCTAAGTCTATCCACTCTGTTGTGTATTCCTTTGTGGAGAGTATCACTGAGAAGCCTTGGAAATGCATTTTCAGCATTTCTTGGATGTTCTTTGAGACATGATACATTAAGAGGGCCAGCTTTATTATCTATGTTCTACACAGAGAGACTCATAGGATTTCTCCTTTCTGGACCGACATACTTAAGTACTCATTCTCTGCCAAGTATCATAGTCGCACCATCAGCTATCATCCATTGGTCGCTGATCTTGTGCGTGTATAGATTTCTTTTTAAATAATGAACATGAATGTCCACAGCTCTGTAGTTTGAATCCTGGCCTTGGTTTTCCGACGTCTAATCTGTTGGCGCATTGTGCTGCTGTTTATTCATTGGGGTCTTCATACAGCCCTTCTTTGTCCTATGAATCTGCATGCCGCGTTCAGTGGAGAATTTTTTTTCCACAGACACACTGAAATTCCAACTTGTTCATAACTAAGTGTCCCTTGTGAGTTTCCAGTCGTGATCTGGTTGGTACCGATGGATTCATTATTCTCTCTCCCTACCGATGTATCCTGGGAGCGTCTTTCGTTTTTAATACTTGCGGCAAGAATACGCACACGCATGCATCCCCCCCCCCCCCCCACCACACACACACACGATGCAGCATGGAGACTGCCTTAATACCTGATAAGAAAGTTTTACTCCCTGTGTAGGCCCTAACTTTGATGGGTGGCACCGCAGAAGAGCGTCCCCCAATATTGGCGTCATTACAACTCGTCAATGGTCAAGGATTTCTACAAACTCAGCAGTTGAAAGTTATCTAGGACTGTTATATTTGTGTTGTTTCAATTACAAATTCAGCACTTGAAAGTTATCTAGGACTGTCATATTTGTGTTGTTTCAATTACAAACTCGGCAGTTCAAAGTTATCTAGGACTGTTTTACTTTTATTGTTTCAGTTTTCCTGATTGAAGGCAAACCCTCATCTATGTTGGAAACTGTGTTGAAAATCAACATGAAACAGACTTATTATACAGACTGTCAGTGTAGTGGAAGGAGCGCAATAACTGACATGGGCACAACAAAGCCCAGTTTAGTGCTTTCTTGATGAAAGCTGCAAACATTGCGAAACTAATCTTCTTCATGTGGGAAGCAAAGAAAAGAAATAGAAGCCCCAAACAAAAAATGCAGTCCCAAAGCAGTTATCTTGTATACAACACGCGCATACGCCTACGCACGCACACGCGTGCGCACATAAACATACAAATACAAACGCGCGTGCACGCATGCATGCATGTACATACGCACGCACACTTGTGTCTGTGTTTAGCTGTTGTCTTGTATCTGCATTGTGTTGTCTACGTCTGCAGAGGACAGTTTTTCAAAATGGTGTCCTTTTCGTTTTCTGTGCACGGCTTTGCTGTTAGCTTGTATTTGTTTCTTGCTCATTGGCGACACTTTCATCAGCGTAAAGCAAACAGAAGGTGTTATCGCCGTAGGTGAAATGCAAGGATACTGGGACAAAAGTTTTATTGCATCCCATTTTCCCAGCATTTCATTTTCAATAACACATGCAAAAATCACACTAGTGATGAATTTCGAGAGTATTAGCCGTGGAAGGTTAATGGGAAAACAACCTGTTTGATGACGCCTGTTGTTAGTGTCGGATAGCTAAGTTTTCTCTCTCTCTCTCTCTCTCTCTCTCTCTCTCTCCTCTCACACACACACACACACACACACACACACACACACACACACACACACGTGCACACATATGCACACATAGCGTACACACGCAAGCACACACGAGAATTGTTTACCATGAACAGAAACCTTGAAGTCCTTCTGGATTTCTTTGACCCAAGTTCCTAAATTCAGGTTAACGTGGATTGAAACAGACACTCGCACATTCCAGATTGGAGAAGGTCTATCTTTCACTTCACGGTCATCCTTGAGACTGCTTAGTTTATTTTGCTGACATTGCATGTATCCTATCTTTGTTGAGTCCGAATGCAGTTGAAAAGGAAAACGGCGATAAGTTGCTGTCTTGCCACGTCGTCTCAAAAGTTGATCTTCACGGCATCATAGTTCAACGTAATCATCTCTGTCATCGACTTTCAAAAAGTGAAGACTAATCGTCACAGTTCACTACCCTTTGGTCAAACATGCCCGATTCTTATTTGGCGTTAAACCCTTCACGTGCGTGTCGTTAAAGACAGCTTTGATTCCGAACAAATTCCCATTCTGATCTAGGTGGGTCCACTTTCAGAAATATTTATAGTCCACAATGGGACTATTAGGCCACAGGGAACAGTTGAGGTTAAGAATTTCAGAGACGGACGAACAAACTTGAGGATGGACAACGTAATGAATATGAGAAGTGCCCGATTCAGACCATCTCCGCTATTGAAATATTTACACTCAGCAGGTGGGTTAACACAGGGAACAACGGAGAGTAGGCACACCAGAGACGGACTAAAAACTTAAAGATGGACAACGTAAAGAAGACAGTCTGTCACGGTATTTGAACTACCAACTGCCATGGGACAAAGACTCTTGCAGTGGATCGTAAATTATAGCGGTAAATGCTGCTCAGAGGAGCTGACCAGCGGTGGTGTGCGAGTCGCCACTTGCTACAGCACGACCGGAATATGATCGCACATGTCCTAGAGACCCACATATACGCCGGCGAAAATCCCAGCTTGGAGCAGGGGTTATAACCGAATAATGAAAGAGAAGTCTCACTGCTTTCTCCTTCCCTCACCACATTCTCATGCCCTTCATTCCTCCAGTAGGTAAACACTTGTGACGACCAAAATAAAAAAAAGCCTGATTATTTCCTATTTACATATACAACCCATCCCCCCTCCTCCCCTCCACACACACACACACACACACACACACACACACACACCACACACACACACACACACACTACATCTTTAAACGCTCTACTTGATCAACGTCTCGTTTCCAATCTTCTCACAGTTGTTTGCACTTAACACAGCGCTAGCAGACTCAAGCACCTCCCTCGGCAAAAGTCTCGGTAACTGGAGTGTTTTCAAACCCATGTACAATGTTCGTTGTACTCGAGAATCGTTTCTGAAAATTAACAGAGGAGAGTTAGAAAGTGGAGTGGTGAACAACAAACTCAGGGACTCCTCTTGTACAGCTGAGAGCCAATGCAAACAAGGCTTAAAAAAACAAACAAACAAAAAAAAAACGTTGCGTCCAGAGATGATAAACGGGGCTTGAGAGAGAGAGAGAGAGAGAGAGAGAGAGAGAGATTAAAACGCAGGACAAAAGTCCGTAAGAGAAAGAAGTACGTAGAGGATTGACACATCAGTTTTCAATGTTTCTGTACCCGACTTTCATCCATCCATCCACTTCTGTTTTTAGCCTACCAGCAGGATCTTTTTTCTTTTCATTGATTTCCTGCAGTCCCCCACCCCACCCCCAATTCCCCATCTCCGCTGTTAGCAATAAGTCATCATTATGGTAGGATTGTTTGCCTGTTAATACCCTCCCATCCCAATGACCACGTCATTAATTGACTTGCCCTTACCAGACACTATCCTTGAGTTGTGGTCATAATCAGGTGATTGACCAGACACTGAACGTGGCGATCTGAATAAATGCTATTGTATTCTTTCACCAAGAGACCACGGGACACGTTTGCATAGATAATTCTATCGTTGGTCACCAGTAGTGGCTTAGCCACATAGCTACATCCTCACTTGATTGCTTAGTTAACTACACACTCACTGACCTGTATACTAGTAAACAAGACGAATGAGCAAGTTAATTTATCAACTCTTTACTCAGAATAGCAGGTAGTTATCTAAAATGTGTATTTGTCTTTTTCAATGTTTCAGTTGCACGGTAGGGGAGATAACTTGTACAGTCACCATATATTTAGCGAACATACTATCTGGTAAGTTAACCGGCGTTTGTTTCTGGTTGTTTATTTCCACATACCTGTGGCAGCAAAAGTGGGGGGAAAGCTATGTGGGGAACAAATGCAAATCAATTTAAGAAATACAAATAGGGAAATGTTGGAAATAATTCACTCTCTAGAAAACCAAATTCGCAAAAACCATAACAGAATGTCAAGGGGGATATCAACAAAGCGGCAAGTAAATGAACACAAGGGAATCGAATCTTCTCGCACATATGCTTCAAATGTTTCCCAGACTATCGAGAACGACAGCAAAACATGCTAAGAGAGGTATATTAAGACGAGAGCTAAATTAAACTTTCATCATCATCATCATCTACGGCAAGAAACAAAGCATATAGCAAGTATCAGAACAATTTGCAAGAAAAGACGGAACAAGCTGAAGAAACAAAGGTTGTAGAATGATTTACAACCAATAACAACGACTGCTGAACGGTCAGAAGTCTTTAAATGTCATATTTTCACCATATGAGCATCAAAGGAAAACAATAACTGATGAATAAACAAAGGCTCCAAATATGAAACGACATAGACGGCTTGTAAGTAAAGTCATCACCAGGGGCGTATTCTCTGTATTTCAGTTGCCGCATCACCTTTTTGTAGAGTTGTTCATTTCAGTGTGAAGGGTCACAAATGTTTTATTTTGTGGTGAAGGGTGACAATCTAGAGAGGATCATTTCATTATGAACGATCATCATGAACAGAGTGCTACATTTTATGATGGAGGGTCACAATGCCCAGGATGGTTCATTTCATGATGGCGGATCACAATATTCGGAATGTTTCGTTTCTTCTTGTAGGCTCACGCTCACAATGTACAATATGGGACATTCCGTAATGCAGTGTCATTCAATACAAGGAGCAAGCTTTGACAGCGCACAATGTCTTACAAAGGTCTGTTCTAAAAGCAAATCGGGGAACTAATGTCTCCTAACCGATGGAGATTTTGAGAGCTCTTTCCTTCGCATAGTCTGACATCAGTCAGCCGGTGTCTTGACTCTGCCAATGAACATAATTAGAATGAAATGAATGTCTGGATTGTGCGGTCCAGTTAAGAAGCTTAGCGCAAATCGGATTTCAAAACAATAGCAAGAGAACCGTGGAACTTTTATCTTGAGTTGTATGAGCATGTGGCCATGCGACTTAGATATAGGTAGAGTGGAATAAGTCTGAGCTGGTGATTTACAGATCCGGAACTCCAGCAGTTGTCTGTAGTGTGTGTGTCCTCCAAGGCTCCTTTAAAACATATTTACTAGTGCTGGGGATGGAAAGTCATAATTAAATGGAAACATTCTTCCACTATCATCCCCGTCACATACACCCAGCCCCAGCCCCCCCCTCTCTCTCTCTCTCTCTCTCTCTCTCACTCTGTGTGTGTGTGTGTGTGTAGTGTGTGTGTCAGTGTCTCTGTCTATCTCTCCGTCCCTGCATATCTTTGTCTCTCTCTCTCTCTCTCTCTCTCTCTCTCTCTCTCTCTCTCTCTCTCTCTCTCTCTCTCTCTCTCTCCCTCTCTGTCTGTCTGTCTGTCTGTCTCTCTCTCTCTCTCTCTCTCTCTCTCTCTTCTCTCTCTCTCTCTCTCTCTCTCTCTCTCTCTCTCTTTTATGATCGGGTTACTAGGAGAGATAAAAGATTCACCAGGTTAGAGCCATCACCTGTCAATGAGAGCATGATTGTCATGCCATTTGAATATATTGCCCAGGTAACAGCTAGATACTGCTTCGCTTTATGGGAAAGCATAACACACACACGCACGCACACACACACACACACACACACACACACACACACACACACACACACACACACACACACACACACACGCCTCAAAGCAGTGGCTGGTGTTTTTGAGGATTTTTTTTCCTGCAAGGCATGCAACCAGTCACATGGTTGTGGATGGGTAATAAGCTGGAGACCGCAGGCCTTTGGACTGCTGCCCCGACACACGTCTTTAACAAACTGCTGTGTGACAGGCTCCAAATGGTGCTGAACTGGACAACAACCCATCCTGACACCAACTGATGTTGGTGGAACGACGACAGAATCAACTCTGTGACTGATCAGTCTAATCTCTAGTATAGTGTTGTGTGTGTGTGTGTGTGTGTGTGTGTGTGTGTGTGTGTGTGTGTGTGTGTGTGTGCACGTACTTCTATGTGTATACCAACAAGCATTGATACTACTTGCAGAAAACATGGAGACAAGCATTGATACTCTTCTGACCGAAGGCATACCAACAACTATCAATGCTTGACACAGGAAGAATTCCCACAAATATCGACAATAACTCTTAATGGAAGAGTATGGATAAGTAATTATCTACTTTATAACAGCAAACAAGTACTAATGCGTCTTCTTGCAGGAGTCATACAAGCAAGTACTGACCATTGTTACCAGCCGCCGTGACGAAGTGGTTAGCCTCGCGGACTCCTGGCTTGGAGGTCGTAGGTTCGATTCCCATCAGAGTTATGTGGGATTTTTCTGCCTCGACCGGCTCCTACCCAGAGTTGAGTTTGCTACTGGCTCAGTTGGGAAGACTGGGACCACACAGTCGAGTTTCGTCCACTTAATGGATGCGTCTCTGAGAGTGTTGCTCAAATTTCCTGACCAACACTGCAGGTGTCTGTATCTCTCGGGCCTGATTGATGCCGGGATATATCATGAAAGGAAGCGTAGAGTACAGCCCTGTCATGCAGTCTCAGACCGGAATGGAAATCCATAGCATCATCTTCATCATCCTCATTCTCATCGATCAGCATAAAAAAGCCTCAAATTCTGTGGCCCTTCATGCCCTGCTCTCATGGTGACCTCAGTTTCGATGTCCTCTCCACGTCTGTGGCCTTGGTTTGGTTCCGTCGGGGTCACCGGTATCGGCGATTCTATGGGGGCTGTCGTTGGACGGACGTGGTCCTGCGTATGTTGGATCAGAACAGGCGCCACTGAACATCACCGAAGTGACTCGGCAGCAGTGCAGTGTCTCCTCCGGTGGGTTACCTCTTGACGACTTGACATTGACTGCTCCCTGTGGGTTATCGGTGCCGGGACTGCGATGGGACTGACCAGGCTGTGGCTGTGGACGGAGTGTCGGAATGAGCGACAACAAAAACACACACACAATAGAAAAACAAAATTGTTCATGATAATCATGTGCAAAGAGATATAAAGCCCTAGTGGAATGCCCCTCTCCCTCCCTCCTTGGAGTCCGCCCCTCCCCCTCTCTCTCTCATGAGTAAACACACACACACACACACACACAACACACACACCACACACACACACACACACACACACACACACACACACACACAGAGGAGAGAATCGCACAGGGCGACTAACATTTGTGGCCAGTGACTCTTCCTTAAGTGAGGGACATACACTTGAAAGGTCAAGTGACCCAGAATAGCATATTGGCAGTCCTTTCGAGGCAAGGAGTCGAATGTTCCATGATGGGTCAGTCAGCTCATGTCCAGCTTAAAGGTCAGAGGACCCGAAGGGTGTTGAGGTCGGTGGGTGGAGTGACCTAGAATATACAAACCGCATCTAGCTTACAGATAAGGTCAATCATATTGACCTAGAATATACAAACCGCATCTAGCTTACAGATCAGGTCAATCATATTGATCTAGAATATACAAACCACGCCTAGCTTACGTATCAGGTCAATCATAGTGACCTAGAATATACAAACCGCACCTAGCTTACTGATCAGGTCAATCATATTAAACTAGAATATACAAACCAACCTAGCTTACAGATCAGGTCAGTCTTATTGACCTAGAATATACAAACCGCACGTAGCTTACAGATCAGGTCAATCATATTGCGTTACTTGTGCCAAGGAGGGTTAAAGGTCATAATAGACTGAATGAGTCATACTGATCCAGAACGAAGTTCCACGTTAATCAACTCAAAATGGGTCATGTTGACCCAGACCCAGGTTAATGGTCAGTTAACTTAGACTCCCCCAATACAGCCCAGGTCTAATGAAAATTAGGTGACCAAGAATAGATCATAGAGACCCGGAGTAATTTTAACGATTAAGTGACCCAGAGTTGGTCGCGGTGACAAGACCTACTTTAATGGTCAAAAACAAGACCGGAAATAAAGATCATCTGACATAAAATGGGTTCTCGTGATCTTGGGTAGGGTGACCTTGAATGGACCACAGTGTTCAATACATGGATCAAAGGTCAAGTAATCTACAGCTGGTCTCGGTGAACCAGGGTGATGTTAAATGTTAAAGGACCCAGAACAGGCCATGGTAACAGGCCAACATTGAAGGTCAAATGACCCTGAATGGATACGTTCTGGGTCACCATGACCCAGTTGAGGTCACTTTAACTTTATAATAGGACTGCTAGCTGCAGTACATTCCAGGATATTTAACATTAACAGACCTCATAAGCTAAGAAAAGTCAGTAAATATCACCCATACGAGCAGAATAGATCCGAAAGCATGCTCCTCAAATGCTCACTGAAAGCACACACTACAAGTTCCTGAAATTTATCTTTTTATTCAGAAAACGGTAACTCTTGTAGTCATCTCATGAACTCATCATTTTTTTGTTTTTGTTTTTGTTTTTTTTGTTAATGGAAATTGAAGAGAGAAGAGAGAGAGAGAGAAGAAGAGAGAGAGAGAGAGAGAGAGAGAGAAGGGAAGTAACTGATGTCATGTATATTTACAAAAACAACAACATGAGTTGTTTCCCATATACTGGATTATTTTCCTCTTCTCCAACCTGATCTGACGATCGGATAGTTGAGATGGAGGTGAGAGGACATTTCCGACACCCCCACTCCTCCCTCACGTCACCCCTTCCCCATCTCCTCCCGCTTTGGACCAATAACAAAAATAAGAATTTTACGAAATTCGAAAAGAAAAACACGTTCTCGATCACCCTACCCAGCAGACCTGTCCAGCTTGCCCCAAACGCCTAGTACTGTACTTGGTGACCTGAAGATGTGGAAGATGCGATGGCCTCTCCGCCATTTCCATGAAGGAAGCGCAAGGCATTAGCAAAGTTCACAAAGAGAAGCGAGGAAGACAGGTGGGAGATGAGGAGGGAGGGGACGGGAGGGGCAAGAAGGGGACAGTGAAGGGAGGGGGAAGGGGGATGGGGGTGGGGGTAAAGACACTGGCATGAGTAGGCATGCAGGCTTGCTGTAAAGGAAAACATTAAAAATGGTCATAGACTCATTCCATGACATATCAGCCAATGTGCGGATAACCCATCTGCCCCCACCCCTTCCTTCCCAACCCAGTTTACACACACACACACACACACACACACACACACACACACACACACACACACACACACACACACACACACACACACACTCCTGTTAACAATTCTTTTTTAAATTCACTTTTTTTTTTCGGTGGCCATGACTTCTTTTTATCATTATTCTGCATCTCCCCATTCATCCCCCATCGCCATCCCCTCCTCCTCCCCCACCCCAGCCCCCTCCCCTCTTCCCCTCATAAGCCACCCGCTCTTCTTCTTCCCAACCTCACTGGCTTGGTGTCAGACCTTCCTTACGTTAACGAACATGGGTTTAAACTGCTTCCTACTACTCCTCCTCCTTACCCCCTTTTCCCCACCTCCCATCCTCCCTCCCGTGCCTTCTCGATAGTGTTACAGCTACTGTAAACCTAGGAAAAGGAATTGTTCTCCACGCTCACCCCCCCCCCCCCCTCTCACATCTTCCACCTCTCTCCTAAAGTTGATCCCTACATTCTCTCTCTCTCTCTCTCTCTCTCTCTCTCTCTCTCTCTCTCTCTCTCTCTCCCTCTCTCTGCTACAAATATGATCAGAAGACCATTGGCAACATTTGATGCCACTGAAACTGACAAACAAGAAACCTCACTTTTACATGGAAAGAAAACGAATGGAAAAAAGGACAGGATAGGAGGAAAAAAAGGACAGGATAGGAGGAAAAAAAGGACAGGATAGGAGGAAAAAAGGACAGGATAGGAGGAAAAAAGGATAGGATAGGAGGGAAAAAAAAGATAGGATAGGAGGAAAAAAAAAGGACAGGATAGGAGGAAAAAAGGATAGGATAGGAGGGAAAAAAAGATAGGATAGGAGGGAAAAAAAGGACAGGATAGGAGGAAAAAAAGGATAGGATAGGAGGGGAAAAAAGGATAGGATAGGAGGAAAAAAAGGATAGGATAGGAGGGAAAAAAAAGGATAGGATAGGAGGAAAAAGGACAGGATAGGAGGAAAAAAGGACAGGATAGGAGGAAAAAGGATAGGATAGGAGGGAAAAAAAGGACAGGATAGGAGGAAAAAAAGGACAGGATAGGAGGAAAAAAGGACAGGATAGAGGAAAAAAGGACAGGATAGGAGGAAAAAAGGATAGGATAGGAGGGGGAAAAAAAAGGATAGGAGGGGAAAAAAGGACAGGATAGGAGGAAAAAAGGATAGGATAGGAGGAAAAAAAAGATAGGATAGGAGGAAAAAAAGGACAGGATAGGAGGAAAAAAAGGATAGGATAGGAGGGAAAAAAGGATAGGATAGGAGGGAAAAAAAGGACAGGATAGGAGGAAAAAAAAGGATAGGATAGGAGGAAAAAAGGATAGGATAGGAGGAAAAAAGGACAGGATAGGAGGAAAAAAGGATAAGATAGGAGGAAAAAAGGATAGGATAGGAGGAAAAAAGGATAGGATAGGAGGGGAAAAGGACAGGATAGGAGGAAAAAAGGACAGGATAGGAGGAAAAAAGGATAGGATAGGAGGAAAAAAGGATAAGATAGGAGGAAAAAAGGATAGGATAGGAGGGGAAAAGGACAGGATAGGAGGAAAAAAGGATAAGATAGGAGGAAAAAAGGATAAGATAGGAGGAAAAAAGGATAGGATAGGAGGGGAAAAGGACAGGATAGGAGGAAAAAAGGACAGGATAGGAGGAAAAAAGGATAGGATAGGAGGGAAAAAGGACAGGATAGGAGGGAAAAAGGACAGGATAGGAGGAAAAAAGGACAGGATAGGAGGAAAAAAGGACAGGATAGGAGGAAAAAAGGACAGGATCATCAAAGATGAAACTGACACTTTTCGGAAGCGTTTCACAGACAGGAAAGTGTTTTCTTTGTTGTTGTTTTAGTCCAGAATCAAACGCCTTCCCAATGGACATAGTTCGCGTACCACCAGAGGCGGCAGACGACTATTTGCTGGAGGGCTCGATGAGAGCTACGGACATCATGGTGTTTTTGATGACTGTGGCGCTGGACTTTTCATCTAGCCTGACGTAGATGACGTTAGTGCGATACAGGTTCACACCAATGGTCTGGCCGCTGGCCACACCTCGCTCAGCGTAGAACGTCCACATGAGCTGGTCATTGAGGTGCAGAAACGCGCGAGTGGTGAGGAAGCCATGAGGTACTATTCTGAGGGAGATGAGGTAAACGCCACAGTACTGAATGGTGACAGTGCGCGTTGTCCGCCCTTGTTCAGGATAGCGTGACTGAAACTCACCCTATTCAACTGATAGCTCTGCGGATTGGTGTCCAGACATCCCGTCCACGCCATCTGTGGATCCTGCGACATACTGGCGACAGTGAGGTAAGTACTGCGTCCAAAACGATGCTGCGGAAGTTTGGACTGGACGAAGAATCTTTCGTTGGAGCGCAGGAACACTGCCGCCGCGGCCGACACAGAGCTGGAGTGTTTGGTAAAGACCTTGAAGATAATTTTTTGGTGGGTGGCCACATTCAATTCCACACTGCCATCCGTAAGAACATCCACGGTGAGAGCCAGCCAGTAGACGCCTGGACGACCAGGTGCTTGGAACTCCAGCTTGGGAGTCGATGGAACCCAGGCAGAATCTTGGAAAACAAATGGGAAAGACATACGGTTTCGAACGACTTTTCCGTTAAGACCTGGCCATGGAGTGGTCGCCTGTCGAGTTGAGGTTCATGAGGAAGATCCATGACCGCGCTGTAATTCTGCACAGTGATGAGGTCGCCAGCCATCAGCTGCAGGACGAAGTCCCCAGCCACCACGGACCGCTTTCCTGCCACAAACAGGTCCGTGTCGCGGCCGTTCCTCCATATTCTCAACGACTGTTCATCTTGGCGCAATGGATCCATGATCAGAGAGACGTAATAGTATCCTGGGACAGAAATTGCCATGTCGTTCCAGTTCTCGGCTGAGGACTTCAGCATCCCGACATGGGCACCTGGTTGGATCGCGTGCTTCACCCATGGAAAAGCCATAGAAAAGTCAGAAACAGTCAATAGAAAAGTCATCAAACAGGTCGCGTATAAACGAAACCCCCTGTTGGCTTGCGGAAGAAGTCGAAGTAGATGTTACTCAACGTACAGAGCTGTGTCTGTTTTGTTTCCTTTTTCTACGTTTTTTTAAAAAGTCAGGTAGTACATGCAAATTTGGAGTTATTGATAACACTTAGATGATGCGATATTATTGTTGTTGCACGTGTTGTTGCTGGATGTTGTCGTTCGATAGCATCTAATAACTGCTGTTGCGGCTGTAGCTTTTGTTGTAGGCCGTTGTCACTGGATAAAGTGTCTGTACGGATGAAATCACAGAACGAAACACCTAGTCCAATGATTAAACTGGGCAGAAGTAGATCAAGAAATCAGCTTTTTTGTCCTTACTGAACACGAATGTTGTTCTGGAAGCACATGGCAGCACTGCTCTTCAGCTTGATGTCTGGCAGTTATTGACGCGTACGCTTTCGTTGACGTTGCGTCGGTTAATCTTTTTGCACGTATGAATGACGTTGTAAAGCCAGGTTTCGCTACAACCTGTGATTGGCGGTAAACTATCTTATTTAAACATTGATATATTGATGGTTTTAACAAGATTAATCCCTGATAACGAAGCGATCTCTCTCTCTCTCTCTCTCTCGTACATACACACACATCTCTGTCTGTCTGTCTGCCCTTCTGTCTGTCTGTTTGTCTTTCTCTCTCCCTCTTTCTCTGTCACACACACACACACACACACACACACACACACACACACACACACACACACACACATACACACACACACAGGTTCAAAAGCGCACACATACAAACACATATTGACGGTCGCCGCGCCCGCCCCCTTCACACACACAACACACACACACACACACACACACACACACACAGAGAGAGAGAGAGAGAGAGAGAGAGAGAGAGAGAGAGAGAGAGAGAGAGAGAAGAGAGAGAGAACACCCTTACATATAGTCAGTCACATTACATCTATATCTGTCTGTCTATCTATCTGCTTATATGTGCGTGTGTGTATGTGTGTGTGTGTGTGTGTGTGTGTGTGTGTGTGTGTGTGTGTGTGTGTGTGTGCGCGCGCGCGCGCGTGTGTGTGTATACAAAGACATGACATGGCATGTGCATGCGTTTAAGATCTACACTATTTAGTGCTACTTGCATTTGAACAGAACATATAAGGCATTTCATGACATGTAACAATGTATATGAACACTGCACACACACACACACACACACACACACACCACAGGGTTTTAGTTGATACAAGACTTGAATAGAAAACAGTGAGTGTAATTCCAGGAGGTATCATTGTGGTATTCTCACCCAGTCTCAGTGGAGAAGACAACACGCACGCGCTCGCCTAGTATCACTGTTCTCTGTGTGTATGTGTGTTGAGCAATTAAATAGTGGGGGAAAACAAGTGCAGACTAACAATTCTTCCATCATTATATTAATGACTTGGCAAAGATTTTTTTTTTTTAAAGAAAAAAGAAGGGGGGGGGGGGGGGGGGGGGGGGATGGGTGGACGGGAGGGAGAGGAACGAAAAGAGAACATAAAGTGAGGCAAATACATTGTAAGTGATAAACCCTTCACTAGCAGCATGTGGGAACCGTTGTAATTCCTCTTGAAGACAGATCTATTCGTATTGCCTGCTTCTAGGCCTTTCGTCCGCTGGTTTAGACTCATCAGGGAGACACGGCTTATTGTATCTGTGCTCCCTTGGCCTCAAATGTAGATACACCACAGTCCATAATTCTGTGGTGTCCTCACCACCAAGGGTTCAAATACAGAATCCAACAGCACCCAAAAGCAGGAGAATTAACAGCGATACTCCTGACTTCAAACTACCTTTTAAACTTTCCAAAAACAATATTTCAAATTCTGTTCTGTGTTGATTCTAAATCAACCGTCTGGGTATATTTTCAAATAATTTGAATTTTCTTTTCAACATGACATTTGATATAGCTTGCTAACAAATTAATTTTTTCATCTTTTTTTAATATTGGTATGATCAATATCAAAATGTGCTTTTGGGAGTACACCTCTCTCTCCATTCACTCCCAAATCTACCCATCCACTGTCCTTCCTCCTCCCTCTGCGTGCGTGTTTGGAGTGCATGCGTGCGCTTGCGCGTGTGGTGGTGGTGGTGATGTGTGTGTGTGTCCTTGACCACGTGCGCTTGTGTGCAATCTCTATGACCATTTCAGGTCTTGTGTGTAATTGAAAAACTTTTAATGCCTGAAGAACTGATTTAGAATCAACACAGAACAGAATTTGAAATATTGTTTTTGGAAAGTTTAAAAGGTAGTTTAAAGCCAGGAGTATCGCTGTTAATTCTGCTGTAAATATCGATTTGTTAATTCCGATATAAAATGATTTCTCTACTCTTAAGTCTGGTATCAAAAATGCACAACCTGTTTGTTTATCAATGCTCGAACTGTCTGTGTATATTTTCAAATAATTTGAATAGTTCTTTTCAACATGACATTTGGTATAGCTTGCTAACAAATTTGTTTTCATCTTTTTTAATATTGGTATGATCAATATCAAAATGTGCTTTATTAAGCTCTCATGATGGTATAAGAGAAAATAACGGTCTAATGGATAGTGCATTGTTATCGATTGAAACTCCAGAATCGGTAATACTTTTTGATGTGTAAGTTGCCAGTGTTTTTTGAGAAGCTATAGATTTTGCTCTTTTAGGAAAATCATTATCCGACCTCATTTTTATTTCAGATCTAATGTAAGTTTTATTAGTTGTACTCTTGATAACAAATTTACAACACGCTAACTCTCTGTATTCATCTAAGGGAAGCATCTGCGCTTCGTAATATTAACTTTATTTGCGGGGGAGGAGAAAGGAAGGGGGGTGGGGTGGATAATATATGGTGGGGGGGGGGGGGGGGGGAAGGTGGGGGGAAGCAAGGGAAGGTGGGGGGAAGCAAAGGATTTTTTAAAAAACTACTTTCATGCATTTTGACTTTAATTGATTAGTTAGTTGTTGGTTTTAAGTATTTTGTTTTATGTTAATCTTCACTTACGACTTATGTAAAGATATTCACACATTTACACATCCACAACTATCTCACTCACACACACAGGCACACATACTCACTCACTCACACACACACACACACACACACACCATTCGCGTGCACGCGCACCCATACATATACACATGCACACATTATGTGCACGCTCGCAAGTACTTCTGTACACATTCACCTTTTTCTTTCTTAAAAATTTTTTTTTTTTTTTTTGTCTAATATCACGAATAGTGGATAGACGTTAAATGAAAGACACACACAAACACCCAAAAGCAGCCATTGAAGGGTAGAAAAGTGAAACAAAAAGAAAGTATGGTAAGGGAATACGTTGCTGAAAAACTAAAATCATTATATAAAGAGTATAAAATGTAGGGGAAAATCTTTGAGCCTTCGCTTGAGGATCCATTCAAGGATGCAAGGGAGGTCAAAAGATGACTAACAGTCCGAGTGGTCAGCTCTGCTGTTTAATAACCCAAGCACTGTCAGCAGCTAAGAATTGTGCAGAATAACCTTTACTCTGTGTGTGTGTGTGTGTGTGTGTGTGTGTGTGTGTGTGTGTGTGTGTGTGTGTGTGTGTGTGAGAGAGAGAGAGGGAGGGAGAGGGAGAGAGAAGGAGAGACAGAGAGAGAGAGAGAGAGACAGAGAGAGAAAGAGAGACAGAGAGAGAGAGAGAGAGAGAGAGAGAGAGAGAGAGAGAGAGAATCATAAATGGGGGGTTATCATGCCTCCAAGTCAAACACACTATTCACATCATGCAGAACCATGACAGGCCGGCATTTTATTTGACTTGTGTAAACAGGGAAGCCTGCAGAGGGTAAGTGAATAAATGGGAAACATGTCTCTGCATACACAGTTTAAGGAAGCAAGTCTCCCTTTCTTTCTTTAATTTTTCTCAACCATTCTTCTCAGGGAAAAAGAAGTATGGCTGCCATCAGGAAAATATGACTAATAGCTCCCTCTTTGGCGCACATTCCCTTTTGCTCCCTCTTGTTCTCTTCCTGCCTGATCTCCCTCTTTTTGCTTAAAACTATCATTTAGAACATTACATGTTTGTGTGCTTCTATTAATCAAGATTATCAGTACCCTCAGGCACTTATGAAAACAAACATGTAACATTTTTTTGCCCTGTTCCTCCTCTCACTCTGTTCTTTGTGAATAGGTGTGTGTGTGTGTGTGTGTGTGTGTGTGTGTGTGTGTGTGTGTGTGTGTGTGTGTGTGTGTGTGTGTGAAGGGTGGGGGGAAGGTGGATCTGGGAGACAGGTGAAGAGAAGGGGGAAGAGATCAAGGTGGAGCATGTGCACATTTAAGAGCATCTCTGTGGGTACTTCTACAATTACCACAGCTTTGTTGAGTGGTGAACCATGTAGATATGGAACGTTTCGCTTGATACACCCTCCTTGTATGATACACCCCAGAGTCAATCCGGCTCGAGAGATACATTAAACATACCTGCAAAGCTGATCAGGATATCTGAGCAACACTCTTAGAGATGATTCCATCAAATTAATGGAACACAACTAAAGGGTTCCACATTTCTCCATTAAAGCCCATAACACATTAAAGCCCATAACACATTCAACATTTTGACTGAGAGCCCACAATAATTCTATACTAAAAGAAAAAAAAAAGGACGGACACACACACACACAGACACTACATACACGTTACAAGTTGTGGATGCAATTTGCACCCCAAATGTCCCAGCTGGCTGTCCCTGCTTACTTCTCACAGCATAACTTCAATCATACTTTACTATATACTCATGTTTTAGCTCCATTTTGTTGTACCACCAACAGTAGAAGAAGCAGCTGCAACAAAGCTAACCCATTTGTATTGCATTAACCCTTGTCATCATCATGAAATGTGATGACAGTGTCTGTGAATAACAAGAATTACAAAAATCTTTACACACTATCCTTCACTATGATAACATGTTAAAAAATAACAAAAGGTGACAATACTCGGTATAGCACATGAATCAAATTAATCCCCAGCAATGTCTTAAAAAGAATCTTTTTGCCCATCTCATCTTCTAGGCCACTTCAGTAGCATTACATCCACACTGCTCATTCCTTCTCCCCGTCCACGTACTGGCTTGTCCGTCAACTGCCATCGGCACCGGCGATCCACAAGTTGTCAATGTGAAGTCGTCATGGGGCAGCCTACTGTTGGAGACAATGCCCTGCTGCCTAGTCACTTCACTGGTATTCAATAGTGCCTGTTCTGATCCAACATATGCAGGACATCATCTCCAAATATACCATCTGCCCTTTCCGCTAATGGATACCCTGCATGGAAGTGGGACAACCCTCAGGTTCCCTACCCTTCTTCTACAAATACGGACAGTGTGAAAGTGGGGATCCCTTACATTAAAGGAGTCTCAGAGCGTCTAGCCAGGACCTTCCCATAACATGGATGCAAAGTGTTCCACAAACCCACCAACTCTCTACGCCAGCAACTGACTCATGTCAAAGACAAAACGGACCCCCTCAAGCAGTGTGGTGTAGTGTACCAGGTAGCTTGTCAAAACTGTGCCCATACCTACATTGGCGAGACAGCAAGACCACTCACCACCCGCCTACAGGAACACCAAAACCGATCTATTTCTGCCATACACAAGCACCTACAAGCCACAGTTTCAGCCCCCAAGAAACCAAGATCTTATCTACAGAGCCCTTTCTCACAAAAAGAATAGTTAAAGAAGCCATCGAAATCACGACCAGATGCCCCAGCCTGAACAGAGATCAAGGCTTTGAACTTCCCCCTATCTATAATCAGATCCTAACAACTGTTCACCCCACACAACAGTTGCCCCACCAGGCCTCGCTGCCACAACAGCAACAGTGAGCTGATGATGACAGGGCGACCCTGTCGAAATATTCTCCAGTAAGTTTTTTCATTCTGAGTCCTTAACTACTTTTCTAATCATCTCCAAAGTCCCTTACTGACGACAAAGATTGCCTAGCAATGATTCTTTATCATGACAATACATTCTCATGATGGCAATGTCACAATGACACAAGGATGCAATCTTAAACAACATTCCTCATACAACATCAAATTAAGGTAAACATTTCCACCATCATAGAAGTAATCCCACATCATTTGCATGATGAGAAATCATGAGAATACATTCTGTACAAGAGCATTATTCATAATATAAGTATTCATTATTATTATTATTATTATTATTAATATCCCTGAAACTGACACCAGCAAAAGAACACACTCTGAACCAATTCCAGTCTCTATCGTAAAAACCAGACAGTAAGTAAGTTTGAGAACATGCTCCTAGCCATATAACATCAATCATTATTGAAACGATCAACTGTCATGAGAACACATTCCAACCCTCATAACTTCATTTACTATGGTGATAACTGATCATTCATTATGAGACATTCCAATTCACACTGATTCTGTATCTGTTATACAAATCAACCAACCATTATGAGAACACATTTCAAACCACAAAAGCTGCACAGGATATGTGGAGACAGGGTCAAAATAACCATGCGTAAGGTATGTGGAGAATAATATCAAACAACAGGGCAAAGACACCTGTCCAAAACAAACTCATCATACCAACAGTGAGTCCTTGCACAGTGGTTAGCTCTCTGGATTGTGGGCGGGGAGGTCATAGGTTCAACTCCCATCAGATCCATTCACTTGTGGAATTTTTCAGCCTCTGCCAGCCCCTACTTGAAGGTAAGCTTGCAATGGGCTCAAATGGGAAGACTGGAACCATACAGTCTAATTTCATCTGCTTAATGAATGATGGAGGTGCCTCTGAGGATGTTGCTCAAATATCCTGACCAACACTGCAGGTGTCTTTATTCCTCGAGTCTGGTTGACAGCAAGTTATTAAAGGGACAGCATAGAGTACAGCCCTGTCACATAATTTCCGAGCTGAATGGAATGGCATAGCACAATCTTCATCATCCTCATTTATTGGCATAAAGAAGTCTGGGATTCTGTGTCCTTTTAAGCCCTGTTCTTGTGGTTTTTATTTTGTCAGTACTGGCAAAGTCCTGGGGACTGTTGCTGCATGCAAGTGGTGGCACCCATCGGAAGGGACCCTCACTCACACTGGCTTTGCGACTGATCAGTTCTTGTTGTCAGTGGGGCATTTAACAGAAGATTCCTGCACATGCTGGATCAGAACAGGCACCACTGAACACACCTTAGGTGACTAGGCAGCAGCACAGTCTCTCCAGGAGGGTTGCCTCATCATCACCTGACACTGACTTCTACCTGTGGATTGCCCCTGTCCATGCAGTGACAGGAACAATCAGGGTGCAGCTGTGAATGGGGTGTTGGAAAGAGTGGTGTGGGAATAATGCCACTGAAGTGGCATGCTATATAAAACAACTGAAACAAAAATCCCTTATCATTTTAGTTCCACGGGCGGGGTATGCGGACATACAGAGAAACAAACATTTCATCAAAACTGACTTCACTTAAGTTGAAAACCATAATTTGATTACTGAGCAAGAACAGTTAAAATTTCAAATGTTTCAGAATGGAAGCAGTGTGAAATATGTCTTTGTTGATGAAAATGTTATATTGACTATGACAGTGAAACACAGTTTGACGAAAGTCAAAGTAGAAGCCTTGAACTTTCATGTGGTTTGCATACGTGGGCCAATGGCCAAAGCACACCATGCCATATGACTTTAGTTCCATGCACAGGATATGTGGAGATGATGTCAAATAATTACACAAAGACACTTTTGATCTCTCATGTGTCAGTAATGCAAACAACAAACAAAAGAAAGGAAAAGATATCATCACACTCTAGCTGTGAAAGTGGCTGTTGCGGAGAGACAGGCCTACAGAAAACATACACCCAACATGAACTATTCAAGCAGCAGAGACTGAACTGGGCTTGTTGTAGCAGCCATTTCATGATGTTGCAACAGTCACCTGAATCACCAGACAGAACAGGCACTGGCACAGGCTGTGGGTTGTTATCATGAAACATGGTAAGCACATGGGTGAAGTTTCTCAAATCAAAAATAAGGAAAAGGGCTGGAGTCCAGGGCCACAGAGACCCCAGTGCGGTGCAAGGGCAAAGGCTCAGGTCACCACAGGGTGAAGTTCCCCTGAACCTGAAGGAAAAAAACATATCTGAAGCCTTTTGGCAGCCTCTAAGATGCCACCAGTGTTTCAAATTGGCTCTAATGTCATGTACAGGGACTTAGCCTGGCATGCTATGTTTCCTCACTTACTGCGTTCATACTGGAACAAATGACTAGCATAGTATCTGAATCAAACAACAACAAAAGAGTCATGAATGTTTACCTTCATATCTCTTTTCTTGAATCCTCGGTCTCTAGCTCCAAAGTTTCCAACATTCATTCACAAGTGACAAAACTAGAAGGAAACAAAACATTTATAGACAACAAAACACCACGAGCTTGAAAGTGCAGAAAAGTTCTCAGGTCTAAACTGAGGCCTGGGGGCCCAGGAGTGAGGTGGGGTGGGGAATGGAGGGAGGGGGGGGGGGTGGCCACACTGGCCTCTTGGCAGGATCAAGGGGCAGTGCCCCTTGTGGAGGGGCAGTGGGCAATGTCCCTTGAAGCTGTAGAATTTGGGGAATTTAGAAGCTCTAAACTAGTATTTCCTGTCTCTTACAACACAATTTTGACATTAGAAATCCACTGCAGTAAAAACAAACATTCAGTCAAGAATCATTTGATGATGTACACATTCACTATATATGATAAACAGACACACATGCACACAAACACCTGTCAATCCCACAGCTGAGTTGAAAGCATTTTCACTCTTCAACAGTAGCCAAATGTCTGAGAGCATTCATCATGGAAAGTCATGATCCAGGAAAATATTCTACTTTTTGAGAGAAAAACAAATGGCTACTGGAAGGAACATGACCAAACTTAAAGTGAACACAATGGTCAGGTAAAAAACAACAACAAAAAAAGCTGCTGCATCAGCGGTCACTATGATTTTTTCCAGTATCCACTTATTCTTCCTTGAACATTGAAGTGTAGCGAAGCTGCGTTCTCGAGCTTTGCATGCTACCTTGAGATAGCTGCATCCTGGTACCTCACTCATAAGCGTAACTGCCTTCTTAAGAATGATGAAGTGGGTTTTTTTGCACTTTTCCACGAGACTCAGGCTATGATCTAGCCCTGAAATCGCACTTCACATAATCACATTTGGGATAAAAAAAAGAAAAAAGGAAAAGGAAAGAAAAGGAACAAACAACAAAACTGCTGCTCTTTGTTCTACTTCAGAGAAGCACTTTGTTTGTGAGAATAGCAAAACAGCAATCTGATGCTGTGAGTGTGAGTAGCAAACCATTCCAAAATTGTAAACACAATTGGCAGGTCTCTACCTACACACACACACACACAGACACAACACACACACAGACACAACTGGCAGGTCTCTACCTACACACACACACACAGAGACACAATTGGCAGGTCTCTACCTACACACAAACACACACAACTGGCAAGTCTCTACCCACACACCCACAATTGGCAGGTCTCTACCACCCCCCACCCCCCCTTCCCCCCACAGAGAGAGAGAGAGAGAGAGAGAGAGAGAGAAGAGAGAGAGAGAAGTAAAGTGAAAAATGGCGATCCTTATTCCTCCTCCCCTCCCCTCAAATTTTTGGCATTAATGGCTTCAAGCATATGATAAATTCCATACTTCGCAAAGTAGTGTTTAAGATGTGTTGAGGTGTTTTTTAATTGGCACTGATCTGCAATTCGCACAGTTCACTTTAACAAGACCATGAAAAAAGAATGCAGTCACCCAACAGCAACACTTTGCTGTCGGAGCTTTTGAATCTTGTTACTACCCTCCATTATATTAATTTTCATTTGGTTTTTGCTGGCAACTCAGGGATTAACCCATTTCCCATTCCATTTGAACTGACATCAGATGTCTTGCTCTTCCTTGAGATCTTTTTACACTGGCAAGCCCTAATTTTGGATGTTGTCAAAATCTGCGCTGAAGCCAGCACTTGCTGTCACATAAGCGCCTTTGCAGCAACTTTGCAATTAAGTGCACTGAACATACCATTTGCTGGTTACCAGTTTGAAGATCCAAGCTGCTTGTGCTTTCACTGGGGCAGCTTTTTAGGTTTCTTCTTCTCCTTTTTTGAAACCATTTTGGACCAACTAGATCACCACAGAAAACCTGTCTGTTGCATATACAACAAAGGTCCTAAGACTTTCAAACCTACAACGCACATATACACAACAATATTCAACTAATTTTGGACATTTTCAGAAACTTTCCGGCTGTCTTTTTTTTCTTCCCCCAAATAAGGAATTCCTTATTCAACAACTTCCAGTCAATTGATCTACGCCTCAAGGTGGAAAACTTTCATGTTTATATGGATACTATACCCAGACAGGTAACCCAGAATGTGAAATCTTTAAACAAGAAAAAAAAGAAAACTTTCATAATACTGCGCACCTTGTGCATGATACCAGCCTGATTCAAAAGCAGTACTGACAGCACTGTCACTGATGTACGTTTGTACATGTCTGTTCAAATCCCTGAACTGGATGAAAGCAGCAGGACTGTGTAGACTGGCGCATTGTTTCACTCCTGTGTGCCTTAGGCAATGTCTCTGTGGTAGACTGGGCTGAGTAAAACCTTCACCACAGTCTGTGCATTAGAGTGCTTTTTCACATGTATGAACCCTCTTGTGCAGTTTTAAGTTACAAGCAGCTGAGAAGGTCATTTCACAAACGCTACAGGTGAAAGGTTTCTCCCCTGTGTGGATTCTCATGTGTTTTGATAAGCTGCTGGTATGGAAGAAAGCCATCCCACAGACATCACAGACATGCTGTCTGTTCCCTGTGTGAATTCTCCTGACATGCCTCTTCAAGTTGCTTGATATGTTAAAAGTAAAGTCACAGTAGAGACACTTGTAAGGTCTCTGCCCTGTGTGGATGATCTTGTGCATTTTCAAGTCGTAAGCCCTGGCAAAAGCCTTACTACACAAGTTACACACATGCTGCCTGGTCTTTTTCATCTCAGATGTTTTGTCTACATCACTGTTGTTAGGTTCCTCTTTCATCTTCTCCACTGGTTTCCTGTCAGCTACGTAACTGTCCTCTTCCCTGCTGTTAAAGTCGCCAGCATCAGTGTGAATCCTCCTGTGTTTTGTTAAGCTGCTGGTATGGTAGAAAGCCAACCCACAGACATCACAGACATGGGCTGTGTTCCCTGTGTGGAGTCTCTTGATATGCCTCTTCAAGTTACTTGATATACTGAAATCAGAATCACAGTAAAGACACTTGTAAGGTCTCTCCCCTGTGTGGATGATCTTGTGCATCTTCAAATCGTAAGACGTCATGAAAGCCGTATTGCACACTTTACACATATGTTGCCTGCTGTCTTTCTTCTCAACTCTCTTGTCCACAACACTGTTCTCCAGTTTCTCTTTAAGTCTCTCTACTATTTTCCTGTCAACTGGGTTAGTGACCTTTTCCCTGCTTGTGTTGTTAATATCACCAGCATCAGCGTGGGTCATTTTGTGTTTCACTAAGCTACTGGTGTAGAAAAAACCTGATCCACAGACATCACAGACATGCGGTCTGTTCCCGGAGTGGATTCTCTTAACATGCCTCTTCATATTACTTGAGGTATTAAAATCAGAACCACAAAAGGGGCACTTGTAAGGTCTCTCCCCTGTGTGGACAATCATGTGCATCTTTAAATCATAAGCCCTATGAAAAGCCATACTGCACACATGACACACATGCTGCCTGCTCTTTTTCATCTCATCTTTCTTGTCTGCATGATTGTTATCCATTTTATCTTTCATACTTTCCTCTATTTTCCTGTCACCAAGGTCACTGACCTCTTCTCTGCCTGTGTTATGAAAATCATCACCATCAGTGTGGATCTTCTTGTGTTTTGTCAAGCTGCTGGTATGGAAAAAGAATAACCCACAGACATCACAGACATGTGGCTTGTTCCCTGTGTGGATTCTTTTCACATGCCTCTTCAAATTACTTGATATATTGAAATCTGCATCACAATACAGACATTTGTAAGGTCTCTCTCCTGTGTGGATGATCTTGTGTGTTTTCAAGTCATAAGCCCTTACGAAAGCCATGTTGCAAACGTTACACACATGCTTCCTGTTATTTTTCTTGTCATCTCTCCTGTCTGCATCATCGTAATCTAGTAGTCTTTCCTTTTCTCCACTGGTTTCCAGTCCCCAAGATTACTGACCATTTCCCTGATTGTGTGCGAAAAGCTACTAGCATCATCACCCTCAGGTGTGGAGGATACAGGCAATGCAGCCTGCAGTGTCTCACCATGAACGGACGCCAAGTGTATTTCCAAACTGTTGAGGAGTACAAAGGAAGCAGAACAAAGGTGGCACACATGGCTCCTGCAGAGAGTCAGCAGTGACTCTGGGGTGCTGACAGCCACGTGCTGTATTCTGCTGTTGACAGGTGAGGGTGGATCAGGTGGTTCCTCCGTCTCAAACCAGGGTGGCTCAAGCTTCTGTGACAGAAAAGTGCAAGGGCTTTGAATATCTGAAAAACTGTGAGAGTGAGTGAGTGAAGGAGTAATTGTGTGTGTGTGTGTGTGTGTGTGTGTGTGTGTGTGTGTGTGTGTGTGTGTGTGTGTGTGTGTGTGCATATGTGCATGTGAGAGTATGTGCATGCTTGTGTGTGTGTGTGTGTGTGTGTGTGTGTGTGTGTGTGTGTGGTGTGTGTGTGTGTGTGTATGTGTGTGTGTGTGTGTACACTGTATGTGAGTGTGTGTGTGTGTGTGTGTGTGTGGGTGTGTGTGTGTGTGTGTGTGTGTGTGTGTGTTTAATGTATATATGGAACATTTTGTTTTAAAATGGGACAAAAACACACAACTCAATTTGAAGAGTGCAAACACAGACTTTCCTATCAGGAAATTACAACTTGTTTAAACAAGGAGTTAATCTCTTTGCCACCTTTCATGTTTTAATCTCACCATTTAACTCTAACCTGTTGCGCTGCAGAAGAAAATGCTCTTAAAGCTTCTTTGACATTTGAGATACAGTTAAGAGTGCTGCTTCACCATCCATCAAAGTGCACTGTTGAGGGCAGGGAGGTTGTGACTTTGATTCCTGTCTGAGATATTTACTGGTGGGACTGTTTTATCCTGTTTGGCTTCACCTATAGCTGGGTGGCTTCAAATGGTAAAACTAGAATTACTTAGTTATTGTTTTATCCACTTAATGGATGCATCTCTGACAGTGCTGCTCAGATTTTCTGACTTGATTGAAGCTGTAATATATTAAGAAACGAAACACAGATCCCAGACCTGTCTTGCAGTCTCTGACCAGAATGAAACTCCACCGCATCGTCCTGATCAATCTCATCCTCACTGACAATCATTGAAAAAAAGACTTAAATTCTGAGGCTCTTTATGCCTTGTTCTTGTAGTGGCCTCCGTTTCCGTTTCCTCTCCACGTCCGTGCCAGTGGCAAGTTTGTGTTAAAAATCATCCACACCGGCAAATTCATGGGGAAGATTGTAGAATGGACCTTGTGATGTCCCACTGATAGGAATGCTTACTCACACTTGTTCCGCTACAAGGCAATGAGGCTCACCTGATATTGTGAGAAGCATGCAGATCAAGGGTATGCGTGAGAACTGAATGACAGAATGGTCAGACATATCATGTAATAAGGCCAGCAGCCAGCTTATCTCACAGATCACAACAGAAATCAGCAACAACAATTTACCTATAGTTTGTGGACTCAACAGTTCGATTTCTTTTCTCTGTGGTGAGGCGGGGACGGATGGGAGGGAGAGGGTGGTGGTGGTGGTTGGGAAGTAGACAGAGAACACATAAAAAAAATACTGCAAAATGATTCGACACATACAAGTCCTGCTTAGGGAAAGAGAGTATCAGAACAAGTCACAAAGACCTGTCATGAAAAAAAAGTCCAACACATTATTACAAAATATACAATTCTAAACCAAGTAATTTAGCCATCTGCATTCTTCAGCAAGACAAAACTTGGCTATACCGAATGCGCTAGTAACTCAATTTGATCTTTCCAGGAAAAAAAAAATAAAAGCACTAAACCATCAACAAAAACAGATCATTGCTATAAGGAAGATCTCCAGGCTGTCCCCAAAGAAAAGTTGTGTGTTGGTGAAATTCACAATCTGCAGCAATGACCCTGCCTATCGGCTCTGGATTTTTTTGTTTTTTGGGTTTTCTTTTTTTGTTGTTCTCTCTTTAATTAATTCCACCAGTCAGGGTCAGGTTTGTCAACTCTGGACTCTGAAAGTGGGACAAGATTTTGAAATGTTGGCTGGGGACTATGACCCAGTATCACACAAGGCATTCATCTACATCCTGATTTGAGCCTGAAGACGGTGACTTGCTAGGGTTTGGCGTATGTGGGCAAAACTGTTCTGTCTAGCTTCCAAGGTCAAGATTTTGCATCAGTGTGATTCTAAAGTGGCTCCTTAGGATTGATTTCACTTCTTCACAACTCAAGAGGAGTGCTGTCTACTTCAGTTTGCTGTAGTCTTGGAAAGTGAAGGACAATAAAGAAGCAGATCCTCAGAAGCTGATAGCAAGAGCAAAATGTTCAGCAGAGAAATTCCAGAAAGTGGGGATACTACCTGTATGCAAAAATGCTCCTGGAATCACTATGGTCACACACACACACACACACACACACACACACACACACACACACACACGCACACACACACACACACACACACACACACACACACTCAAAAGTTACAAGCATATATTCCATTAACCCTTTGTTGAATCATGGAGGATAACAAATTCATTTATGCCAATTCTAATGTAAAGCAGTCCACAGGTCAACTGTACTTCAACTATGGATAAAATTAACTAACAAAAGGACAAAATGGAAATCATCATTAGCTCATTCATAACACAAGACTTGTATGTTCTGTTTTCCTAGGAATTACCCCATGTCTAAACAACTCACTTTAAAGCGTATGACAACTGCATCTAAACACAGTGAATGTCAATTTACACACATATATAATGTGACTGTGATATAAAATTTTCTTTTCCAAAATGGGTTTTAAAATTGCCATAAACATTTGTCTCCTATTTCAAGGTGACCATGCAATTCATCATATTTCTGTTGCAGTGAATCCCTTACTCCATTAGAAATTAAAGACTTTGACTGAAAACTTTTGAGTATCATCTACAAAATAAACCCATTTTCAATAACAAAATTTTGCATGTGATGAATCCAGGGCAAGGAGTAAACATCTTTTATGTGAAGTCGTACAAAATTTCATACAATAAAGGGGAATATGTCAAAGAAATTTCCCTTAATAAATCACAACTGATCCTTATGATTCTTGAAGTAACTAAAATTAAAAGTGGTTAGACCCCAGTTTCACCACAAATCATTCGAGTCAAAGAACTTTTGTGTCATCAAATAAACAATTTCATATTTCTTGCAACTGTTTATGAACATAAATATCTTCATAACCCAGCATCTGAAATAGCAGAGTAGATCAGGCACTATGCATAACTTACAAAGATGTTAAATGGTGCTGAGAGACATTCTTGATTTCTGGCTGTTTGAATTAAAAAACACGGCTTTTTAAACTTTGTAATGATTAACTTTCTAACCTTTATAAATCATCCGGCCTTACAACATTCAGTCTCAAAATACCTGAATGTATTTACAACCTCTAACTGGCTTTGGCAGGTATGTAAAATTTCACTTGGACTCCAGTTTAACTCTAATTAACATCACGTTTCCATTGATCACAGAAATACTGAAGAGCATCCAACGCCTTCTGCAAACCTTGCCTTGAGTCAGACAGCAAAACTGTATTATCTGCATAAATCGAAATGAATAACTTAAGTAATCAAAATCAAGGGCACTTGCAGTATCAATACTCATAAAGGGTAAAACTGTGATCTATGAAATACTGTTCAAGATCATTCAAAAACAAAATAAATAAAACTGGTGAAAGCTTTTTGCTTTGTATTTCATCCTGGAAACGCGAAACACACACACAGAGACACACACACAGATATTTACCCTTGACAAAGACACATGACTTAATCTTACATTACACACTTTTAATGATGCAAAAAAGAGTCTAACAGCTTCTAGTCCCTTTCTCCAAACAGAATCAAAGACTTTCCAATATTTGAGAAAAGAGCTGTTTATTTTTTTTTTGTTTTGCATTTTCAAAATCTTAGTAACTGTTTTTAGAATGAATGCCTGATCCAATGCAGAATGGAAATGACACTTTGCCCTGTATGTAGAAAATACAGAATATGTCTAACAAAATTTCCATTTTCCTCCTGTTCGAAATAAAACATCAAAATAAATTCAGGTAATCATAATAATTTGTACGATCACACATTCGTTTGTAACTCAGATGCTCAATACTCACGAGGACAAAGTCAATTGCTGAGTCTCCAGAATCTCTCCTAAAATGGTCAACCACTTCTGTGGACAAACCTTCGTGTGCCATGTTCATCTGTGAGAAAACACACCGACACATAATCAGTTACATGAGAGGCATGAGCTTTCAAAAGGGGGCTTGGGTATTCTTCCCTGTGTGGGGATGGGAAGAGGATGATTGGAGAAAGTGGAAGGGGGGAGGGGGGCGGGTCCAGGAACCCCCTCCACCATCCCCACCTAAAGGGGATGGAAAGAGGAGGACTGGGGGAAGGCCAGGGCCAAAAAACCCTCCTTCTTCCCACCCCCCTCCTGTTCTCCATCCCCTCCTCCTCTTCCCATCAAACCCTGATAATAAAAGCATCTGCGCAGAATTTGTTCAAACCTTACTTATAGTTTTGTTCTAGGTTTTCTTTTGATGGATTTAAACTTTTCTTTTTTATCTTGCTGTCTCATCTTCCCTGTTCCCCCAGTAGCCATATTTCATTGCTACTCATTCCCCCTCCCTGCACACAATGACAACCTTGAATGATGAATGTTCTTATGCTGCTTCAGTATTGACAGTCCACTGCAAGCCAGAAATAAAAAAATACATGAATGTCAGTGTCAGGGACAAGGAAAAGCAAAAGTCATCCCCCATCCATTCCAACAATACACACGTTTAATTTTCATCAAAAAGAAATTATCAAATATATGAGGTTAATAAGCAACAAGATGTTTAAAAGCACACTTCAAACATCAATTTGTCTCCGTAGTTTCTTTCTCTCACACACACACACACACACACACACACACACACACACACACACACACACACACACACACACTGACAATGCTGTTTAACTGTCTCTCTCTCTCTTGTAATCAATAAAATGATTTCAATTCACCTTCAATGGTGGAACAACAATTGCTAAGAAGTAGACAGAGGAAGAAACAAAGGTGCATTCCCCATCTGCAATGCTCCAGTGTAAACTGGTAACATTTAAAATGGAATGAAAAAGTAAACTGTACATAGTAAGTTCAGTAAAGAGTGATGGTGAAGTGTTTCATACTACCGCGATTTCATGCCAACCCCACACAAAGCTAGAACTCCCTGCAAATACATGCCAACAAACAAAAAAGGAATACAATGCAACCACCTCTCACCATGCACCTCCCACTCGGGTAGATCCCCTCACAACACCACCCCTTTCTCCTTTTCCAGCACCCCTGATAACATGATTGGAAGGATCTACTGTACATGTATGCATTTTCAATCAGATACTAAACGATGCGAAGGTTAAATAATTTGTGATGCAAAACATTTAAAGAAGAATTCATAATGAAGGTTACTATAATGTAAAGAAAGATGCTGCGTGTTTATGAAAAAAAAATGATAAAAAAAGGACAAGATTTGTCATTTTTCATAAGTGTAACAAGATCACAGATATTGAGAGGGATAGTTTATGATGAAACATCACATAAGAAACTCTATATAGTACATACTGAGAAAGCAGCTAGGAAACTCGCCATCATGAAGCGGCTGGCTGGAACCTCTTGGGGAGCTGACAGTAACATCCTACAGAAGGTTTACACAGGTACCGTTAGACCAGTCCTAGAGTATGGCAACACTGCCTGGGCCACAGCATAAAAAACCAACACAAGTCACCTGAATAGAGTTCAAAATGCTGCACTATGGCTGATCATGGGCAGGATCAAAACAACACCCATCCAGGCAATGGAAATAGACAAAAAAATCCCCTCCCTCTTGAAGACAGACATGAAGAGATAGTCTATGTCCACAGAGAGAAGCTCCTACACATGCCCTCCCTCCCAATGCATGCCACACTAAAGAATCCCACCAAGAACAGGCTGAAGCAGAAAAGTTTCAACCACCTCTCAAAAACCCTGCACAGAAATGATGACTGCTGCTTACTCCTCAATGGAAATAGAAATGCTTCCCAGACTTTGAGGAGTTACACAACCACATGGAAGTAGTTTTAGTGATCATGGAAGCTCCTGGCATTGACAGGAAGGATTGCAAAGCCCCTCGCCTGCCGAAAGCTTTAACACTGGAGATGACTGATGACAGTACAACCTCAGTGAGTGGATCCATGTCTTCATGGATGGAACCTCAGAGGGAGCAGTGAAGAATGGAAGAGCAGGCATCTTCATCAAACACACTCCTAGAGCCTTTCTGACAGGAAAAATTTCTTCAAACTACAGAGGAGAGACAGCAGAATCCATGCATTACAAGCATTCACAAAGTCAAATAACCCATCACCAAGATTACTTTCTTCACTGATTGCAGATCTCTTCTGCTGGGAATTCAGAGCAACAGAAACCACCAGCAGCTGAAAACCATCAGAAAAGCCATCCAGAATCTTTCAAGATGATCCACCGTTGTACTTCAGTGGATTCCATGCCACTGTGGGATCACCGCGAATGAAAAGGCTGATGCTCTCTTGAACTTACGTAGGCCCATAGCTCAAGGGTGAGCATAGGCCATCGACAACACTCCGCCATCGCACTCGGTTCTGGGCTGCTCGCTGAATGCCTGTCCAGTTGGTCCCCTGCCTCCTTATGTCTCAATGTCTCACCTACAGCTGCTGCGAGGTATATAGAGTAGTTCAGCACAGAGAGGGCAAAATTATCATCCACAACCAATACCAAAACTAGTGGAAGAGAAGGACGGGTGCAGACAGTGGTGTTAATCCTATCTATCAGCTACTGAGAAACTAGTAAACAATCCTCTTCAGACTGAGAATAGCTACTGCTGACTGCTGAGCCCCTCAGCCAAATCAAGATTGCCAATGCAACAAATGTCCACGTGGCACTAGCTCTTAGACCAAAGTGCACATCCTCCAGCACTGTCCAGTCCATCATGTTCTACAGTGTCAAACCTGGCCAGAGGGTGCAGAGCTAGAGATCTAGTTGTGGGGCAGCCATTAAGTCCTTGAGAAGATTGTGGGATTCATTGTGGTGACAGGATTGAAGATCTGATGCAACCAATAAAATCAACCACAGAAGAAGTACACACTGCATTCTACATGATACATCCAACCATACAGACACTTAAATGATTGCACACACACTCACATGCACATGGACAAACAAATACAGACCTATGGGTGCACATAAATGCATGCAATGAGAAACACATCAACATCAAATTCTGTCAATAGTTAATCGTTTTGCCCACCATGTTCTTAAATATTCTCCTCATTTTGTAGTGTCGGCTTACATTTGGTAGTGATAATATATCTATTTTAGTTGGCTTTTTCTTGGCTGTGGGTAATCTTCAGAGTCCTCTCTGTGGAAATACTCCATGCCATATATTCCTGCTGCCCCATACACACCACACCCAAGGATTTCAACACTGATGGTCCAAATGGAGCAACTGATAGCCATACCAACACCGTGCTAAAAACAGGTACAGTAGCTGTTTTGCTGGGCTTTCACATGCAGCTTCCAGTCTGTCCTAACTGGAGAATGTGAAGTCCATACGGTTTTTCCTTATTTTATCCTATGTCATTACCTTTGCATGTTTTGTTCATGTCTGTGCATTGCTAAGAAACCATGTTGTAAAACAAAACGAACCACGTTGTAAAACAAAACAAAATTGGGGGAGATGCCAAGTTATCTGCTATGAGATAAAAGCGCCAAGAAAAGAAAGCAAGTAGCGAAAAATCAGATATGGAGTCTTGCTATAGTATCATGCATGTCTGTTCCACACATTCAGCAATTTCAGTACATATCATCGCAAAGAAAAGACAAACAAAACATCTTTTCTGGAACTTAGTCTAGAATTTCAATTCCTTACCTAACTGCTCAATACATTAATCAATGGTTCACTGACAAATTTCCTGTTTAAGTGTGATTTAAAGAAAAAGAAGTGTGGCTGTTGTCACTTCACTGAACAAGAACACTGAATTAGTGAATAATAAATATTAATAAGACAGATCCAAAAGCTTAGAACAGTAAAGACTACAACAATAGGCATCAGCAGGGCCCTGAAGTTAGCAAGAAAAATCTCTAGAAAATAAACACAAAATCATAACTTTCATACTGATCACTGCCTGGCAAAGAATCTGGTTTTTAACCTTTAGAATTTAAAAACCGTGATGAAAATACTCCATAAAACTGAAAACAGAGTGAAACGACCCTAGAAACATTAATGTCATGGTGATTTTCTTATTTTCAAGCTTTATTCATACAATTTCAATTTCCCTTTCCAGTTTCCTTTCTTTTTCCTAGAGCTCCATCTGCACTTTGACAAGTTCAAATTCAATCTTTTTTCTCTCTGTCTTCATGTTTCCCTCTGCTTAATTTCATCTGGGGCCTTTGCAATTTAAGTTTTTCTTTCCTCTCTCCTTTGGTTTAAAACTGAATCAATGTTCAGCATCATTTAAAAAAAAAAATCTGTTTTCGGCTTCCTTGTTTCAACCTCATATATATTCGGGATAGGAACTCTTACCATGAATGTTTTTCCAGACAAATCAGTTCATTTATGGATCGACAATTCGTCCTTGGAATACATTTGCTGCTGCTGGTACTACCTCTTGAGCTAGTGATGCTGCTTTTGGTGCCACTGCATGGATGCTTGAAGCTGAGTCAAAAATGCTGCTCGGTTCAGATCAGGCTTGCAACAGGCTCTACACAGTTGTAGCACACTGCGGTGGATGGTTGGTTTGATCTTCTTCCACATCCTGGGTGGCCGCTAAAAATGGTAAGCAATCTGTAAAACAAAGAGATGTTACTAGATCGCAGTTACTGCAGAAATCTGTGTAATCACTGCATTTTCACAAACGCTTACGCATTTTTAGGAAAAGCCTGCAACCCAGGAATTCATACATTTTGAAATGGCTGTGTTGGCAGTGTGAATCAGATTATGTGTCAGGTACCACAGGCTTTTTTGCCCTCTTGACTCATTAATATTACGCATTATGCATGGTATTTTCTGGCAGCAGGATGGGAAAGGCATGACCTAGCTTGGTAGAAAGAAACTCGTGGAGAGCGTGGCAGCAGAGAGTCCTCAGAAGAGAAGCCCCCTTCAAGCAAGTGTTTCGGCCCTTATCTCCTGACACTCTAGGGGGGTTGGGCCACACCCGGTTCATGACTCCGGATGTCCCTCTGCTGCCCCTTTTTTCCCATCTTGTGACGAGCCATGGCTGGGATTCGAACCCATGACCCTATGGACATGCTCATTTTCCACTTAATGACTCGCGCTTTAACCACTGAGCCACAGGGACACCTGATATTTGTAGGGAAATTAAGCCTTATGAAGTTCACTTTTGTTCCTCCTTGACCAGATCCAGCTTGAACACCTCTCTGCCGCTTCTGCCATTGCTTTCAGGGCTCTGGTTTTTTCCTTCCCTGCAACTGAGAGCTGTTTCATGAGGCTGTATGCAGACGTTCCTACAAACCCCCTAGCTCCAATTTCTGCAGTGAGGACTTTGACCTGATAGCCTTCTCTCCTCAGGCTGTTTGCCAGATCAGCATACTTTTCAGTCTTGTAGATTTCAGCTGCCTCCATTCTGTTCTCATATGGCACCGTGAGCTCGATCATGATCAGCTGCTTGGTTGACTTAGAGTGGACTACTATGTCTGGTCTCATGCCACTCTTGCTGATGATCTCTGGGTGACTCTTCCATTCTGGGAGGTCTGCAGTGCACTCCCAGTCATCTGCCCCGTCCAGCAGACTCTGCCTGCATGTTTCGAGTGGCACTGTTGTTCTTGGCCATGATTTGCTGCCTCCTGCCGTGAAGAATGTTGCGGGTGCTTTTGGAGTCCTGATTTTCCCTTTTGTGGTGTTGGTACTAGCCCAGACTACTTGTACAATTTCTTTGAGCACTTGGTTGTGCCTCCATGTGTACCTTCCTTGAGCCAGGGCTACTTTACATGAGCTTAGGACATGCTCCACTGTTTGTTTTTCATGGCAGAGGGGGCATGCAGGATCGTCTGTTTTCCCCCACTTCACCAGGTTTGCATTTGAGGGCAGAAGGTCATATGCAGATCTGAGAATGAAGCTGATCCTGAGAGGGGCCATGTGCCAAATGTCATTCCAAGTGAGACTTCTTTGGAGTGCATTCTCCCACGTTGTCCATTGCCCTTGCTGGCTCTGCTGGACTGCTTTTTGGAGTCTTTTTTGGTCTTCTTCTTTTCTCATCTCCTGAATCATCATGTCTCTTTTGGCTTTTCCTTTGGCCTTTGACCACCATTCAGTTTTGGTCACCCCCAGTCCTTGTCTGTTGGTCTGTGTGTGTCCTGTTATTTCTCTGATCTTGAGACTTTCTTTTGCAGAATCCATCGCCTCTTGAACTTTCCATTTTCTGCCTGTCTTCAGCTGGGGCTTAATTGCTTCTACCACCTTGTCTCCTGAGTCCTCCAGCATGCTTTGAAGTCTGATCTTCCCTGCTTTGTATTCCTCCAGGATGGATTTCAGGGGTAGTTTCAGCTTTGCTTGGCGACAGTACAGCGCTATGTCAGTCAGACAGGGTGGGACACCAAGCCATTTCCTTGTGAACTTGTTGACTTTGGCTTCCATTGCCTCCACTATGCTGGTGCAGATGTCGTATATCATCAGAGGCCATAGCAGCTTTGGTATCAGCATGAACTGCAGACACCAGACCTTGTATTTGCCAGGGAGCCCACACTGGTCAATGGTCTCCAAGCCTTCCTCCGCCATCTGCTTGGTTTCTTTTGCTCTTTGTGTGTCTTTCAGCGTATCATCATACCATCTTCCAAGGCTCTTGACTGGTTCTTCTGTGACTGTTGGAATGGCCTGGTTGGCAACACTGAAGACCACAGATCCGGCCACTTTTCCTTTCCTCAGTGAGAGACTCCGTGATTTCTTTGGCTTGAACTTCATTCTGGATGAGGCAACTATGTCGTCCAGCCTCTCCAGCACATGACGTGTCTCGTCTTCTCTGGATGAAATCACTGTAGTGTCATCCATGAAGGCCTTGAGAGGAGGCATCTTGTACCCATCGCCAAGGTCTGTTTGTCTCGCGTTGTTTGTTGCTGCTTTCAAGATGAGTTCCATTGCCAGCACGAACAGTATTGGGGAAATTGCACAGCCCATTGCAATACCCACTTCCAAGTTGATCCAGTCTGTTGTGTACTCCTTGGTAGAGAACCGCATTGAGAAGCCATTGAAGTACTTCTTGAGCATGTCGCGGATGTTCTTTGGCACATGGTACATCTCAAGAGCCAACTGTATCATCTCATGGGGCACAGATCCATATGCGTTTGCCAGATCAAGCCACACTACGTCCAGGTCTCTCTTTTCTGTTTTTGCTTTTTGGATTGCGTCCCAGATCATTGTGGCGTGTTCTACACAGCCCGCCACGCCTGGGATGCCACCTTTCTGGACTGACACATCCAAGTACTTGTTTTCCATCAGGTACTTGGTCAGCCTTGCTGCCATGACAGAGAAGAAGATTTTCCCTTCGACGTTCAGTAGTGATATTGGCCTGAACTGGCTAATGTCACTTGAGTTTTGCTCTTTGGGGATGTACACACCATCTGCCGTCATCCACTGGCCGCTGATCTTCTGGTTTCTCCAAGCCGATCGCAGCAGCCTGTGGAGCCACTCCAGCACCTTGGGACATTTCTTGTAAAGCTGGTAAGGTATTCCGTTTGGCCCTGGTGATGATTTGGCTCTGGCTTTGTCGACCACCTTCTTGATTTCCGCCAACGTTGGAGGCTTGCCATTGAACTGTTCCTCAGGGTTGGTTGGCCACACCAGACCTTGAATGTCGAGTGGTGCTTTGCTCTGTGGGTCAGAGTATGTTTTCCTCAGATGCTGCTCAAGAACTCCTTTGTCCACACTTAGGGTCCCAGATTTTGGCTGCTCAAACAGTGTTCTGGCAAACTGGAAGGGGTCTCTGAAGAAGCGCTCTTGTGTCTTCTTCTTTTTGCTCTTCCTCTTCCTCGCAGATTCCGCTTTGCTGAGGGCACTGTGTTTTTCTTTCAGGTCTTTCCACAGTTTTTCCAAGCCTTGTTTTTCAGCTGGCAGTGCGGTCATCATTTGCATCTTGAGGTTTTTCTTTTGGATCCTGATCTTGTCCATCTTTTCTTGGCGTCTGGATTTCTTTGGAGGTGTTTTCTCTTTGGGTAGTTTTGCTCCATAGGCGTCTCTACATGTGGCATACACAATGTCCCCATATGTGGCTAGTTTGTGTTCCAGGGTGCTTTTCCCTATCAGTGCATCGAGTCTTTGGACGATTTTTGCATCCAGTTTCTCCCAATCTTCAGTTTCGTTTGCTCGTGGCAGGTTGAGTTTCAGGCGCCTGGCATCGAGGGCCTGTGCAAATTCCTCATCTGAACCAACAGCGTGGATGTCCTTGGCACTGTGGTTTAAATCCTGGCCTTGGTCTTCCGACGTCTTATCTGCTGATGCAGTGCGCTGCTGCTCATTCAGATGAGTCTTCACACATCCCATCTTTGTTCTGTGGATCTTCATGCCACGGGTGGTAGCGAAACGCTTTCCACAGACACATGGATATTCCATTTGGTCCATGTTCATAGTCCGTTTGGGATTTGCAGTCATGATTGGTTGAGCACCGATGGATTCATCATTCTCTCCCCCTTTCGGTGAATCCTGGGAGCATCTTTTCCTTTTATTTTTAGTAGCCACATGTTTAAGGCAAAGTGGGGAGCCAGCCCACAGAGCCCTTGGTTCTGGTCTTTCCCAGTGTCCTCCGGTCTTTCCCGGACGTCCTCCGGCCTATTCCCGGAAGTCAATGGTTTACCCATGCATCAGTAGAAAGAAACTCGTGGAGAGCGTGGCAGCAGAGAGTCCTCAGAAGAGAAGCCCCCTTCAAGCAAGTGTTTCGGCCCTTATCTCCTGACACTCTAGGGGGGTTGGGCCACACCCGGTTCATGACTCCGGATGTCCCTCTGCTGCCCCTTTTTTCCCATCTTGTGACGAGCCATGGCTGGGATTCGAACCCATGACCCTCTGGACATGCTCATTTTCCACTTAATGACTCGCGCTTTAACCACTGAGCCACAGGGACACCTGATATTTGTAGGGAAATTAAGCCTTATGAAGTTCACTTTTGTTCCTCCTTGACCAGATCCAGCTTGAACACCTCTCTGCCGCTTCTGCCATTGCTTTCAGGGCTCTGGTTTTTTTCCTTCCCTGCAACTGAGAGCTGTTTCATGAGGCTGTATGCAGACGTTCCTACAAACCCCCTAGCTCCAATTTCTGCAGTGAGGACTTTGACCTGATAGCCTTCTCTCCTCAGGCTGTTTGCCAGATCAGCATACTTTTCAGTCTTGTAGATTTCAGCTGCCTCCATTCTGTTCTCATATGGCACCGTGAGCTCGATCATGATCAGCTGCTTGGTTGACTTAGAGTGGACTACTATGTCTGGTCTCATGCCACTCTTGCTGATGATCTCTGGGTGACTCTTCCATTCTGGGAGGTCTGCAGTGCACTCCCAGTCATCTGCCCCGTCCAGCAGACTCTGCCTGCATGTTTCGAGTGGCACTGTTGTTCTTGGCCATGATTTGCTGCCTCCTGCCGTGAAGAATGTTGCGGGTGCTTTTGGAGTCCTGATTTTCCCTTTTGTGGTGTTGGTACTAGCCCAGACTACTTGTACAATTTCTTTGAGCACTTGGTTGTGCCTCCATGTGTACCTTCCTTGAGCCAGGGCTACTTTACATGAGCTTAGGACATGCTCCACTGTTTGTTTTTCATGGCAGAGGGGGCATGCAGGATCGTCTGTTTTCCCCCACTTCACCAGGTTTGCATTTGAGGGCAGAAGGTCATATGCAGATCTGAGAATGAAGCTGATCCTGAGAGGGCCATGTGCCAAATGTCATTCCAAGTGAGACTTCTTTGGAGTGCATTCTCCCACGTTGTCCATTGCCCTTGCTGGCTCTGCTGGACTGCTTTTTGGAGTCTTTTTTGGTCTTCTTCTTTTCTCATCTCCTGAATCATCATGTCTCTTTTGGCTTTTCCTTTGGCCTTTGACCACCATTCAGTTTTGGTCACCCCCAGTCCTTGTTTTGCAATTGGCTGAGCTCACAATGAGTTTCATTTCTACTTCATGGTTGTTTTAACTCCATGTTCCCATGAGCATACATACAACACATGGTTGCAAGCAACTGGAGTGAAGTAGATTCCTTGAATGAATGAAATCATAGCAGTGAAGCGCCAAGTTTATTTAACAGAGCTGTGAAATGTATCAGTGCCACCGAGTGATTGAGTTCAACAGGAAATCAACCCTGTATTACGTGTATGTCACTTGACAACAATGACATTGTGGTTTCTAGAATGAAGTGCAGAGGAAAGATGGCACATTTCCGTTTAAGCAGAATGACACATGTATAATATGTCTGCGCTGATGTAGTGCTATTCATTTTTGTCTGTTTTTTTTACTTTCAAATACTAATCAGGAACCCATTTTTCAGCGAGAACTTCCTCCCTGACTGCAAAGCAGCAAAGAGCATTGTGACTCCTGAATGTCATGCAAATGTATCAGTCTTACCCACAGTGTGAGTTGTGGCCTTGATTTGTGTGTGTGTGTGTGTGTGTGTGTGTGTGTGTGTGTGTGTGTGTGTGTGTGTGTGTTGTGTGTGTGTGTGCGTACATGTGTGTGTGTGTGTGTGTGAGAGTGAGAGAGAGTGTGTAAGTGTTTGTGTCTATAATAGTGTCTTGTGTCGATGTGTAGTCTGTCATTGCACTTGGGCTATACTTTTTTTTTTCCTAACAGGAGTGGGATGTCACGGAATTGTTTGAGGACTGTCAATTTCGAGGAAATAATTGTCCAATTAAATGATGTAAATCTGATCTGATAATGCACTTTTGATGATAGCAGTAAATTCATCACTTGCTTTAATTGCAATGTCAGAACAATTTACCACCTTCGTGCCATACATAGATTTTTGATTACTCTTTCAATCATGTTAGGTGAAGGTGTGTGAATTGACAAGAACTTATCTTTATGTTGCTATTGTTTGCCATCACACCTTACTGGTTTACACTTCAAAGTGTTTGCATAATGTGACTGGGTGGCATAAATGGACTCAGACGTATTATACCAGTTTGAGAGATTCCAAATTTACAGTCAGAGTTCTTAGGGTTCTTACACTGTTACAGAAATTTTATTTTTAAATTCACAAACACCTTTAAACCATTCTAATCACTTCACCAATCATATTATCTCTTTCACTCTGATTCTAAACAGTTTTCAGATCGTTCATTTTATGAGCAATCTTACAGTTTTCAGAACATTTATTTCATGAGCAATGTTAATAATATATTGGTTTTTCAAATTTGGCTTTTAGTCCAAGGTAGATAAAAAATAACAGAAACTCATAACTCTCATCTCAAGTAATTAATAAGTCAAAACAAAATGGATTTGCTCAATTATATTCATGGTATATGTATACATCAGTTAGCAGTGAAAATAAACTTATCAAGCTTATGGTTATTTTCAGCACAATACAGAAGATCATTACAATATTTGATGACTAGTTTAAGCTCCATATGTCTGGATTTAGTCACCATATCAAACAAAAAAAATGACCAGTCACCCCTGAGTGTGGCAACTGGTAAGTGGTATGATGAGCAATATTGGCCTCTAAACAAACTGGATTACAATTTACATCATCTCTATTAGTACATCAGTATCACTTATCTTGACCTTTTCACCATGCAAAGTTCTGTGACTTGAGTGTGTGTGTGTGTGTGTGTGTGTGTGTGTGTGTGTGTGTGTGTGTGTGTGTGTAAGTGTGTGTGTGCATGTGCATATCTGTGTGGGTGTGTCTGCGTGTGGATGTCAGTGTGTGTTTGTGTACATGTATGTACACATGTATGTCACCAGAACATGCACAAATGTGTGTGTGTGTGTGTGCGCGTGCGTGCGTGCATGCGTGCGTTGTGTGTGTAAGAAGAGAAAGACAGAGACAGACAGCGGGAGAGAATGAATGAATGAATGAATGACTCTTTAATGGGTTGAGAATTAGGCTCATTGAAGACCTTTTCACAATTCTGCCCAACAACAACTCCAATTTAAAAAGAGAGAGAGAGAGAGAGAGAGAGAGAGAGAGAGAGAGAGACAGAGAGAGAATCTAAGTCTCGATATTCAAAACTGAAGAGAACCGTACTGTCAACATCTTAGAACGTATTTCAGAAAGCGCATGCACTTACATCGGGACACACACACACACACGCTCTCTCTCTCTCTCTCTCACTCTCATTTTTCTTGTTCTGGTCCCCCTATTCAAAACTCCACAAGGTAACTTCAGTTTGACCGTTACTACTTTTTAAAGAGATGGACACAATGGGGAGGGGAGCCGACATCTAAATTTAATGTGGGCATCGCTCGCATTTCCTGGGACATGAACAACCATAAACAAAACAAAAAATCTTACCTAATTTTAAAAAGAATGACTGATAATTAAGCAGCCCCCCTTCAGGACTGAACCCCAGGGTGGGGTGGTGTGGGTTTTACTCCCAACGCCCATCAAAACAGTATGTGAGAGAGAGAGAGAGAGAGAGAGAGAGAGAGAGAGAGAGAGAGAGAGAGCTCAAAACAGCATGTGAGAGCCCTCAAAACAGTATGAGAGAGAGAGAGAGAGAGAGAGAGAGAGAGAGAGAGAGAGAGTGAGAGGTCTATGATTACATTTAATGACTTATTATACATCAAAATTCGGAGAACTGGGTTACAATTTTTCTTTCCTGACTACATAGCATTTAGTCGTTCCAACTTCTTCCTTCGTTTAATTTTACTTTGCTTCAAACTCGAAATTATTTTACATAATACTCGTTGGATTCGATCAAGTTAGTGCATCATTCATTGGTATGGCAAGAGCTAATACTAGTAATAGTAAGATGACCGGAAATCCTAGATCAGAAGCTTAGTTTCTTTAACCCATATTTGTCTTGTGTGTTGAATCTGTTATGCAGAATCGACCGTTTTGTGTTACTCTTAAACAAGAAAACTCACAAGCTCTGTCGTCTGCACGCAGAACCAGTCTTTTGAATCACGATAGGCCTTACCAGAACACACAGCCGCCGTTTCCGGTTCGGAGCGCATCTTACGGTGATAACTTCACTTTTTGCACCCCCAAAAGAATATCCATCGTAGAAAATGCACGAGGTTTAAAAAAGAAAAAAAGAAAAAAAAAGAAGAAGAAAAAAAAGAAAAATAAAGAAGAAATCTTAGATGACTTCTTTTTTTCTTTCTTTCTGCGCACGCAGGCAAAAAATAAAGAAGAAATCTTAGATGACTTCTTTTTTTTCTTTATTTCTGCGTACGCAGGCAGGTACTCCTGCGGACACTGCCTGTATAGGCAGGCGATGGAGTTTTGTGTGTATGACCGTTTTTTTTATCCCGCCATTAAGGCAGCCATACTCCATCTTCGGAAAAGGTGCATGCTATGTGTAACGTGTCATCCATACCAACGGCCAAACTGGCCTTCTCTTCCGAAAGCTGGTGATGGGATTTTACGTTTGATGACTAAATTGGATTCTCCCCTGCGTGAGACAGACACGTTGAAGACACGATGACATCTAGGATGATGCAGACACGGCAAACGTACGGAGCTGACGTCAATCGGCCCTGCACTTCGAGTTTGCCTTGACTCGTATTTTGATGATAGGCTGCCGCTCTCACGACGTGCAGCCATTCTGCCCGACTTTAGTAAGAGACAATGCCATCGACAGGTTGGCATGTTGAATAGGCCGAGCGGGAGGGGGGGGGGGGGGGGGGGGGGGGGGGGGGGGGGGGGGGGAGGGGGGGGGGGGAAGGGGATTGTGATGTAAAAAGTCAGGAATAGGGTTTTGCCGAAAACATGACGAAAAGAAATTATGCTTGAAAACGAGTGTTTGACTGTGTCTAAAGTCAAGAATCACCTCACCAAACAGGCGCAAAGCCACTATACCATAGACCATGTTTCAGAGCTAAATAACGAGAGAGAAAGTGGCCGCACATCCAGACTTAAAGGAAGAGCAAGAAACATCAACCAAATATTCAAATAACCTCAAGGCCAAGATTGAAGACTCCTAGAGATTGGGGCAGACTCATACTGGGCCTAAAGATATACTAGACCCAAATTTGTATAAAGTAGGTCCGAGTGAAATGTTTGGCAAATATGATCTACAAATCCATATTCAAAGAGTGACGGCGACTGGATGAATATGAAAAGACAAAAAGAGTTCCATACAAGGGCCAAGATGAATTTTGTCGAAAAATAATGATTATGATGACACTTCTGCCATGCTGTGTCTACAGACCCATGAGGGTAGGCCTACTCTCTCCTCTCTCTCTCTCTCTCTCTCTCACCACACACACACACACACACACACACACACACACACACACACACACACCCACACACACACACACACACACACACACACTCACATTAGCCTAGCATTCTCTGCACAATTTATAAAGTTCTTAAAATGGAGTTCAAAGGTCCGTTGTCTCAGTTTCGCGACTGTGCACGTTTATGCGCGTATATGCGTGCGCGTATCAGTGTGCGCGTGCGTGTGTGCATGTGTGTGTGTGTGTGTGTGTGTGTGTGTGTGTGTGTGTGTGCACGTGTGTGTGTGAGCGCGCGTCCACGCCTGTGGTCTTTAGTGCATATTCAATAGTAGATATTCAACATAGTAGGCCTATATTGTGTGTACGTTCATCTTCAATGGTAGGCTACATTTTCTACACACACACACACACACACACACACACACACACACACACACACACACATTGCAGAAAAAAAGCATGAACATCGGGGGAAACACACGAATGCAATGACTATGGTGTGCGTGCATGCGTGCATGCGTGCGTGCGTGCGTGCGTGCGTGCGTTGTGTGTGTGTGTGTGTGTGTGTGTGTGTGTGAGTAAGTGTGTGCGTGTATGTGTGTGCATGTGCGTGTGTGTGTGTGTGTGTGTGTGTGTGTGTGTGTGTGTGTAGAACCACTGACTACGAAAGCACACACAATGTACTATTGAACATGCACACACGTGCACACACGCACGTACAAACATGTACGCACACAGGCGCACGCACACGCACATACACGCGTGCACAGTAGCGAAACTGAGACTACTGACCTTTGAAATGCATTTTAAGAACTTTAGAAATTGTGCAGAGAATGCTAGGTGAATGCGTTCCTCTAAAAATTCTGGGGATATTTTCAAGCTTCACAAAAAGAAGTGTAAAATACATTTGGACTCTGTCAAAAAAAAAGTCTTTCAAAGACAGACGAACGGAACATTGTGTACATGAGTGTCACAGTTAAAACAAAAAGTTTTGAATTTGAAGCACATGGTGCAACAAGTGCTTGCTTTTGTTAGCCATCACCCTCCCCCAATTTATGACTGTTCCAGAGTTCACCATGTTTTCCTTTTTTTTAAACGAAAAGGGGGGGGGGGGGGGGGGGGGGGGGGGGAGGGGGACTTGCCCGAATCGGCACTCATATCCGACCGAAGTTTCGTAATCTTATGGAGCACAATTTGTTTTGCGTATTTGCTCCATAGAGACACAGTCACTTGATCAGGTCTTAAGATATGATTAATGCAACAGAAATATGTTAACAGATATGTTAAACAAGATTTACCATAATGACGACAACGATCAGACGCAGATTCCAAATAAGCGGAAGTGGAGAAACGCTAGAACTGGAGAAGGCCTAGGTGTTTTAAATGAATTTGGGAACCCGTTCTACACCCCCCCCCCCCCCCCCCCCCCCCCACCCCATTTCGCCGATGTTTGTCACTCTTAACACTCACCAGTTTACTCTCTTGAATATCCAGCAAATTTTCACGTTGGTATTTTTCATGATTTCAGAACACATTCATTTTAGGCTGACGGATGACTAGAATAGCACAATTTGACGTCACAAGAAATGATTTTATTGCGTCAGGACTACAGTCTAAACAGAACAATAATTATTTTTATTTGTTTACTAGGCCTATTTGTCAACATCATAGCGACCTCGAATGGCAGGTCTCTCTCTCTCTCTCTCTCTCTCTCTCTCTCTCTCTCACGGTGCGTGGCCCCCGAAAAAGAAATGGCCCGACACTGGCTCTTGCAGGAGTGTATGACGTCATGCCAGTAGGTGGCACATTCAAACCGTGTTACTGACACTTTTCGTGGAGTACTGATTGGGTGCGCTTTTGTTTCAACTTTTCTATTCCATTTACAACTTGTGCGAATTGTTTGATGGTCAGCGGATAGTGTAAACATGCCAAAAAAGTGTTGTGTGCCAGGGTGTAGGGGTAATTATGACACACATGAAAAGTTTTTTGTGTTTTCATTTCCAGTTGATGCAGACCGGCGACGCCTGTGGTTGTATACAATTCCACGAGCAAACTTCGATCGAACCAAGATCTCAGTCCGTCGTTTGTGCAAAGCATTTTAGCGAAAAATTTGTACTAAGATCAGAATCTGTGACAAGACCAGACGGTAGCATACTCACTGTTGAAAGATCAAGACCAAAATTGAGTAACCCATCCATATTTCTAGGTTCTACTTTTCAGACTCAGAGGAACCACCAACAAACAGGAAAATGCCTGACGCCAGACGTGCTGTAGCACAGCACAGAGACGAGCAAGCATTCAAGGAGTGGATGGATGCTGACAAGATAGCAGACTTTTTTTTTTTTTTTAATTTTTACTTCAGTGCAAAACTTAAAGGCAAAGTGGATAGTGACGATCTGCATTCGGCATGTCCAGAGCCACGTCAAGTTATTTGCTGACGACACAAAGGTCTTTGCAAGGAACGACGATGATAAGGCCATGGCAACACTGCAGGACGACTTCTCATATAAAAAAGCAATTTTCACGCAGAAAAAGTACATTAGCTACATTCTTTGATGTAAAGAAAGCATATGACCGTGTTTGGCATGCTCGATTATTGTATAAACTGAAAAATATTGGTATTTCTGGGAATATGTATGATTATATAAAAAAAAAACTCTCTAGAAGGAAGAAATATATGTACACGAATTGGAAAAATATATTCAACATTCAGGAAAATAGATATGGGCATTCCTCAGGGATCTGTTATTGCACCTTTATTATTTACGATCCTTATACATGATCTCCCAAAGGCATTATCAAAATCCACCAATGTAGTGCAGTATGCAGATGATATTGCCATTTGGATTAATACTTCATTAAGGAAGCACTCGAATAAAAGGGCAGTAAAATTTGTACAGACAATGTATCAAGGAGAATTGGACAGATTATCTGCTTACATGAAAGAGAACGGTCTTGAATTATCTGGTGAGAAAACTTGTTTAATGCTTTTTAATAATGGCGAAAACCCAAAAGCTCTGCCCAACCTTATTCTTGACGACAATGTTCTACAATATAAGCAAACAGTCAAATTCTTAGGAGTGTTTTTAACACCGAAGCTGAACTGGAAAAAACATATTGAAAATTTGATAGATAAAGCTAGGAAAAGATTAAATTTGCTCAAAACTATATGTTGTCAACCATGGGGTCAAGACTGTACTGCACTTTTACATTTATATACATCGTTAGTCCGATCAAAATTAATATATGGACAGGAAGCATACTTCTCTGCATCTAACTACCTTTTAAAGAAACTGCAAAGCTTAGATAGTAAAGCTTTAAAATTAGCTTTGGGTGTTCCAGTGCACACAAACACAATGAAATGCTATAAGGAGACAAACATTTTACCTCTTAATGAACAACGAACGTTGGATGTGTCCAAATACGTTGTAAGAGGCCTATCTGTAAAAAAAACTCTGCTACTGATGAAATTCTTATGGATTTCAACAAGGAATACCCCAAAAGGTCTAAAAAATATATCATACATAGAGCCAATTAGAAATTTCACTTGTGAGCTTATGTCAGAATGTAGTATTGATATTGATGCAATTTCGGAGGTTCCCATTGTTCCTCAAATGCCCCCATGGGGGCATCTCAACGCAAAAATTGATGA
>CM065723.1:49055537-49125537 GCA_033310375.1 Conus canariensis | reverse complement strand
TTCTAATCGTTTTTGCTATGCATTTCGTCTTTTTCTTCTAGCAGTATTCAAAACAATGAGTAGCATGCCTTCATTGTCATTCTCAAGCCGTTTCTCTTGATTGGGGGGTGGGGTAGGGGGGGTGGGGGGAACCGCATGTGGCGGCAAAACATCGCGCCAATAGCTGCCCGGTAATAGGCTTATTCGTGAGCAAATTAATTTCGCAAGAGAATTTCGTCAAAACGAAAATCGTGTTTACGGAAAGCTGGGAGAGTTCCTGAGGATAGACTGGTACAAAGCCACAAACAACGCTGAAGCAGAGGCAATCTTCCACTCCACTCTCAGAGAAATGGTCAACAGAGCAACATCTACAACGAAGAGAGAGAGATGAAGATAGAGAAAAAATCGAGACAGAAATCAGTGAGATGAACGTTTAATTAATCATGTGAGTGCAAATGTGCGCGCGCGCGCGTGTGTGTGTGCGTGCGTGCGTGCGTGTGTGTGTGTGTGTGTGTGTGTGCGTGTGCGTGTGTGTGCGTGTGCGTGCGTGTGTGTGTGTGTGTGTGAAAGAAAGAAAAGAGAGAGAGAGAGAGAGAGAGAGAGAGAGAGAGAGAGAGAGAGAGAGTGAGAGAGAGAGAGGAATGGTCGTGAACAATCCAGACAGCTAAGTGCCACTGCTATGATATTGCGCAGAGTTCGGGCTGTCAATAATAATTACAAAGATATCTCTGAGACCTGGGTGAAATGGTTTTTTTTTTTTTTTCCCCCTACTTTTTCTTCGTTGTGTCTTTGTCTTCTTCGTCTTCGTCTTTTTCTCCGCCTCCTCCTCCGCCTCCTCCCTCCTCCTCCTCCTCCTCCTTCTTCTCTTCTTCTTCTTCTTCTTCTTCTTCTTCTCACACAACAGTTTTATGATTACAGGTTATCTAGTTAGGCTTTCATGTCAGTAAGTAAACCTGGTGAGTCAGACTGAATTGTAATTTCGGATTCGATCAGAGGAAGGTCATGAAGAATGTCTGAAACAGGTTTGGATGGAATTCTTTAGGATTACACGGAAGTTCTGGAAGCAGCGCGCCCCAAAACCTCCTTCAGAACTTCGTTCAGAACTTCCACCAAACACATTTTTAGTGTGTCTTTATTCACAGCCTTCATAGTGATGCTGCGTCTAGTGTGTCTTTATTCACAGCCTTCATAGTGATGCTGCGTCTAGTGTGTCTTTATTCACAGCCTTCATAGTGATGCTGCGTCTAGTGTGTCTTTATTCACAGCCTTCATAGTGATGCTGCGTCTAGCGTGTCTTTATTCACAGCCTTCATAGTGATGCTGCGTCTAGTGTGTCTTTATTCACAGCCTTCATAGTGATGCTGCGTCTAGTGTGTCTTATTCACAGCCTTCATAGTGATGCTGCGTCTAGTGTGTCTTTATTCACAGCCTTCATAGTGATGCTGCGTCTAGTGTGTCTTATTCACAGCCTTCATAGTGATGCTGCGTCTAGTGTGTCTTTATTCACAGCCTTCATAGTGATGCTGCGTCTAGTGTGTCTTTATTCACAGCCTTAATAGTGATGCTGCGTCTTGTGTGTTTTTATTCACAGCCTTAACAGTGATGCTGCGTCTTGTCACAGCGTCTTTTTGAAACCTTACCTGAACCTTATCTGGTCTGGGCATCTTGTTGAACATAGTGAAAAGTCACATCGTTCCGTGAGTACTCTACCCCTATTTCTGTCGGTTTTCTTTCTTTTTCTTTTTCGTTTTTGTTTGCCTTTTTTTTTCTTCTTAAAATACTGTTTTGGGTGATAATTTGAAACATACAGTGTAGGCGTAGATAAAACGATTGACACAAACAAATTCTATGTATATCAAGTTATAACTGAACAGTGATAAACCTTATGTCTTAATTGTGAACGCAATGTGACTTGTTTTAGCATTGGATATCTTAAGGCTTTGTGTGTGTGTGTGTGTGTGTGTGTGTGTGTGTGTGTGTGTGTGTGTGTGTGTGTGTGTGTGTGTGTGTGTAAAGGAGAAGAGTAGTTTTTAGAGGATTTATGAGAGGAAGATTTTTTGTGAAATTTCTTGTATGAATTATTATTATTGTCATTATAGAATGTCTTAATTGTGAACGCAGTGTGATTTGTTTTAGCATTGGATATCTCTAGGCTTTGTGTGCATGATTTTTATATTCCTACTTTTACCGTTTGCTCTTTTTTGAAATGTAAAGCGCTGTTAAGCATTTTTATAGAATATGCGCTATGCAAATAAACATTGTTATTATCATCGTTATTATCATTATTATTATCATAAGTTTTTTGGTTTTGAAAGTAGTGACACATCCCGAGAATCTCTCTCTCTCAACCCCACCCATCTCTCTCTCTCTCCGTGTGTGTGTGTGTATGTGTGTGTGTGTGTGTGTGTGTGTGTGTGTGTGTGTGTGGTGTGTGTGTGTGTGTGGCGTGTGTGTGTGTGTGTGTGTGTGTGTGTGTGTGTGTGTGTGTGTGCGCGCGCGCGCGCGAAAACACGGACCAAATCCTTATGAGCCGATAATTTGGAGTTTGAAAATAAACGTTCTATGAGAAGACAGGGGGTGTGGTGTTTCCTCTTCACTTTCCATCAGTCTTTTTATAACCAGCACCTGCATATTAAGATTTCTGTAAATCGCGCTCCAGAACAAGCCCCCGTGCGTATGCACACACACACACACACACACACACACACACACACACACACACACACACACACACACACACACACACACACGCACACGCACGCACACTCACACACACACGCGCGCGCTGCACGCACATACACACAAAACTAAAACAGCGCACACACGCACGGGTGTACGAGCGTACTCTTTTGTGCATGCACGACGTACGCAAGACCACACGCACGTATGTAGCACAGACACAAAAATGAAGACACACAAAGACACGCACGCACGCGCACGTATACAGACATACAGGAGAGAGAGAGAGAGAGAGAGAGAGAGAGAGAGAGAGAGAGAGAGAGAGAGAGAGAGAGAGAGAGAGAGAGAGAGAGAATATATCATTTTTCACCTGGCAGAAGAATATTGGAAATGGTTCCAATTGAAAGACTTTTACAATTTTCCACCAGACCATACGTATGCATGCGTGTACACATGTACATGTGAGGGCAGCGTCTGTATAGACAGACACACACTGTGGAATGGCAATTTAAAAAGAGATAACATGCAGACAGCCACATAACAAACAAACGAATGGACCTAACAACTAACCCTCTAACCCACTGGCGCACATATCCACGTGAAACAAACATGGATGCCATGCTGTCCCTCTCTCACATCTGCAGCCGTCATGCGCATGCGCTCTGAAACAGGGACTGAAAAAACGCAGTCTGATCAAATTCTTTCACTCCTCACAAAGTCAGTACGTACGCCATGGCTTTGCTCGGGCAGATTCCTCAAGAAAGAAAAACAAGAAAGGCAGTTGCCTGTGTGACTCACATGTGCGACTAGACATCACACACAGATGAAAGGCAAAGGTTGGATGCGACAAAGGAGGAGAGACAAAGCCCTATAAATCTGGTTTAACTGATCTGGCTTAACCATATCCGTAGTGGACTAGTTTTTCTGTTTTCTCAGATCAGTGTGTTGTCTGCAGAATGATATTTTTAGCACTGCAATACCTAAATGACGTAAATAACCATTATACATATTTAAAGTGCTCAGGATGAAAAAAAAAAAAAAAAAAAAAAAAACCCATCCACCCCTGTCCCCTCGTATTCCAGCTGCTCCTCAAATGCTTGCTGCTGTGTCTGTCGTTGAATGGCTATCATGCTAAAGATACACATCTTTTTTAAAAAGAAAAAATGATGGAAAAAACATGAAAAAGCAAAAGTCAAAACAGGCCATGTTCATATTCACGTATTAGGCTAAGCATGTCTTTCAACTCTAGCAGCGCACAGCCAACAACAAGTACACCACACACACACACACACACACACACACACACACACACACACACACACACACACACACACACACAACACACACATACTGTTAAGCTGCATAGTAAATTCGTTACTTTTTTAGGGGGAAGGGGGAGAGGGGACTTAAAGGTTTGCAATTGTTGAAACTATTAATGATGTGTAAACTGTCAGTATACAGTGGCCTCATTTGCTTGATTCACATAAACTTAGCTCGTCTTACCAAGCAAAATTTGACAAGGAATATCTATAATGGTCCTAATATTCTAGTAATATGTTATTTTTCTTTAATTTTCACCTCTGCACAATAGAACTACTTTCAGTTTCAATGGTCTAATCTTGACAAAATGTATCTTAACATTTGTTGCTATATTATTGGATGTAATATAATTTCATATATCTTTATCTCTGTGTAAAGCAATCATTACAGGTGTTGAAAATTTCAAGAAAAAAAGAGATAATTTTGCTATATTGAAACTATTGCTGAAAACATTCATCTCATATTGAGGGCCATTACAGTTTGGTGACATCTTCACTGGTGAATGGCTGGATAGATCTTAACAGTATCTATCATTCTGCAAAGTTTGATAATACAGCCGAGATACGGGGAGTTTCCAGCGGAATGATCCTTGGCATATACAAACACATTCAACAGACCACACTGCTAGAGACGTGGTTGACAACCTCTCCAAACTACTGCTACTCCTGCTACTCCAGACCTCACCCCTACCTTCTTTTCTACATAAGCACACATACAAAAAAGGGCCGTGATATGATTTAAGTCCATTATCTCAGTTGGCATAATGTCTAGTCACTGAATTCTGTCTCGTCTGCATCTGCGGTATTTAGCTCCAGCCATTTACCTCATATAAGATGTAAACACACACAAGATGCAGTCACAGTACACTACACACATCTTTTCAATTAGCGGTGTACGCACGGGCACACACACACACACACACACACACACACACACACACACACACACACACACACACACACACACACACGTGCTCAAAGAAGCATGGTGAACCTCTCCCATTTTCAGAAGTTTGTGTTGTGCGTCTTGAAATGATCCTGATATTTATCTGGTATCTGACAGCTCTCTGTCTTTTTGTTTAGATGTGCAGCCACTTTCTTTCTTCATGTTCTGTTATGGAAGGTGATCGATTATATATGGTGGTGGTGGTGGTGGTGGTGATGTTTGTGTGTGTGTGTGTGTGGGAGGGGCAAGGCGGGGGGGGGGGGGGTGCACGTGCGTGCGTGCACGCGCGCGTGTGTGTATGAGGGGCCGGACCATAGATATTCCACTTTTAGTTTCACGTGAGATGTTGGCTGATCAGCCACCGATCAAAGCAAGCAGTGCGCATTCCCTGGGAGCTGCACCAGTTACAAAAGCTACCCACCAGCTTGATAGTCATTCAGACATAGAAAGAAAGGCAGTCCAGCAAAGCCGACAAAGCAACTGAGCGAACTACAGAGGAATCACACTGCTGTCAGTGCCAGGAAAGATTTTCAACCGAGTCATTTTGAACCGGTTAAAGATCCCGTTGATGCTCAACTCCGCTACTAGCAGGCTGGCTTTCACAAGGATCGATCCTGCACAGACCAGATCGCAACGCTTCGCATCATTGTTGAGCTATCGATCGAGTGGAACTCATCCCTGTATGTCAACTTTATCGACTACGAGAAAGCTTTTGACAGCATAGACCGAAACACCCAGTGGCAGCTTCTCCGACATTACGGTGTGCCGGTCAAGATCACCACCATCATCAGAAACTCGTACGAGGCTTTGACCTGAAGAGTCATCCATAAAGGGCAGCTCTCGAAGGTATTCGAAGTGAGGGCTGGCGTCAGACAACGTTGCCTACTTTCACCATTTCTATTTCTACTGGCAATCGACTGGATCATGAAGACCTCAACAGATCAGAGAAGACATGGGATCCAGTGGACATCCTGGATGCAGCTCGACGTTTTGGACCTCACCAACGACCTGGCACTACTCTCGCACACTCAACAGCAGATGCAAGAGAAGACAAGCAACGTAGCACCACATCAGCACAAGTAGGGCTCAACATCCATAAAGGCAACAGCAAGATTCTCAAGGCCAACACTGTCAGCACCAGCTCGATCATGCTGGACAGCGAGATGCTAGAGGAGGTAGAAGCCTTTACCTACCTGGGCAGTGTCATCGACAAGCAAGGGGGCACAAATCTTAATCCAGTTCAGATCTGTGTATACTTTGATATTTGGTGACAGTAAATAGATATAACGTAAAATACACTTGTCCGATATATTTAACTTTGAAAACCTTTTCCATTGTCTGTCCCAGGACCTTTTGCTTAATTAAAAAAAAAGAATTATATCTATGATGTTCCTGCCTTTTGTTGGGTAATGATATCCATAAACTTGCCCACAGATTTGGAAAAAGGGGGTTGTTGTGTACTCGAAGAGCATACTTCTGCATAATATACTCAGAGGCATAAAAAACGCGAAAACAAACTGTATAGAAATTTTGATGTAATTTGGCCAACGATTCCTTTGAACTGGTAATAGAAAGTGAGAAAAAGCAATCAAACTCCGAAAAAGTGTCCTTTCAAAGTTCATTCTGGTAGAAAATAAGGTCACATGAACTTGACCTTGACCCTGTGTTAACAGCAGAATGTCAGTATCTGGTGTGACCACCTCGAGCATTGATCACAGCTGTGCACCTGCGGTACATCGAGCGCACTAGAGTGTTGGTCTGCCTGTGGGGGACTTGCCACCACACCTGGCCCACAGCGACAGCAAGCTGAGCTGCTGTCTGGGGTCTGGGGTTGAGCTGGTTCAACTGCCTCTGAAGGGCATCCCAGAAATGCTCTATTGGGATAAGGTCGGGAGAACGGGCTGGGTGAGGCAGCAGATTGATGTTGTTCTGCCTCAGGAAGTTCTGCGTAGCACGGGCAGTGTGCGGCCTTGCGTTGTCCTGCTGAAACAGGTTCTGTGGATGCCGCTGGAAATGCGGCAGGATGTGGGGCCTCAGGACTTGGTCGATGTAATGAACAGCACTGACCCCGTTACCACGTCCTGGACCCACATTCTGTAAGATGACTGGCCCAATACGGCGATTCATGCCGATAACCCCCCAGATCATGATGCTTTCACCACCCCATGGGTCCCTTTCGGTGATGTTGGCATCCGTGAAGTGTTCCCCCGCTCTTCTCCAGATCCGGATGCAGCCATCGCCTGGGTCGACGCAGAACCGGCTTTCATCACTGAAGAGGACTCGGCCCCAGTCCCGATGGCGCCAATGCACGTGGATCTGTGCCCACTGCATACGGTTCTGGCGATGCTGGAGTGTCAGGATAGGTCGCCGGGCTGGACGCCTGCATTGGAGACCAACTGTGTTCAGTCGGCGACGCACGGTCCTGCTGCTGATTGGCCTGCCATGGTTGCTGACGGTGTTCCTGGCTGTGTTGGCAGCGGTTTGGTAAGGCTCCCGTCGATGCTGACGCAGAAGATGGCGGTCTTGGGCTGCTGTGGTGACCCTCGGTCTGCCGCTCCTCGGTCTGTCATCAGTGGTGTTTCTTGCTTGAAAGCGGTCCAGAAGGCGATAGACGGTGGAAATGTGGACTCCGAATGCGATAGCGACCTGCCTCATTGGAACCCCGGCCTGCAGTTGCCCCATTGCTATGCAACGATCTTGACGAGAAAGTCTCGGCATTATGTTGGCGCCGCTGGAAGGGATAATTTGAACTTTTTGGGGTTTGGAAATTTATAGCCCCACAATCGGGGCCACATTGAGTTGCAATTCACATTGATGCACGTGGCGTAGGTAGTCCACATGGCAAATGTACTCCTCGTGCCAAGAACGCTGACCCGGCAACATTCACCCACTGTTACGAGGTTACAACCGGCCAAGACACCACGTACTGCTAATGTTGCACGTGACAGCGACATTGCTTACGTCCTGTTCACAATGTGAACAATCGTGCACTGTCTCTATTTTTTCGCGTTTTTTATGCCTCTGAGTATATTAATAACATTGCTTCAGAAACCAAACTGTGCTGTACTTTATATGTAACACCGAAGGGGGTAATGCGCACAGCGATAACGGCCACACACACACACACACACACCCACACCCACACACACACACACACACACACACACACACACACAGGGAAAGGAAAGGGCTTTCCGTTTTTTTGTTAATGTTGTTTTCAACTCAAAATGGCACAGCTATTCACATCTCTTTTCTCTCCAGTAAATAGGTCAACGACTCACCAGAGTGTATTTTGACGGTGGTAAGAGAACGCGTTTTCTGTCGCAGGACACGTATACTTCTGTTCATATTCTTCATCTTTTTTTTCGTGTTGATGTATTCTTGTATGTAGTGTTATCTTGTCTTCGCTCGGAATCTGATGCTTTGATAGATTCGGTACATCAAACAGTCCCGAAATAGTGATATGCGATATAACGCTTTGATAGATTCAGTGTGTGAAACAGTCCTCAAGCGGTGATGCCTTCTGTACGAAACAGAAACGGCAGAACTGTTCGCTTTACCGGGTGGCTTGTAACATGCCCTGTGACCAGTTCATGCTTCTTCTCTCTGTTAAGATTGATTGAAACATCTACCTTCTGCTTTGTTTTACCTTTTGGGGGTATCAGAGGTATCGCACAGGCTCCACGGCACCTTAATTGGTAAAGACTGTGTCGGCGCGATGCACCAGACTAAGATAGTTATGTCCTACCTTCATACTTTTTGTTAGGAACTCCACCCAGAGAGGCAATTATTTTCCTTTTATACTTATTGAAACTGAGAGGATTCAGAGAGGAGTTTCAGAAGGACTTGTGGAGACTTTGAAAATTCAACCACCACTCTACCATGATCAATCTCACCATCACTGAAATCTCTCTCGTCTCTGTCTCTCCCCCCCCCCCCTCCTCTCTCTCTCTCTCTCTCTCTTACACACACACACGCGCACACACACACACACACACACACCACGCGCGTGCACGCGCCACGTACACACGCATGCACACACACACACGCACGCACGCACGCACGCATACACACACACATCCTTATCATTACATCTCCCCTTCTCTGTCTGTAAGTCTGTCTGTCTCTCTGTGCCTGTCTGTCTGTCCGTTTAACTCTCTCTCTCTCTCTCTCTCTCTCTCTCTCTCTCTCTCTCTCTCTCCTTTTCTCTCTCTCTCTCTCTCTCGTACATGGCGATATGTCAAAGTGTTGTCACGATGAGATTTCAAATGATTTATTGATAAGCATTAAACATGCCCGCATGGTAGCAACCATCTATGCACATCAATCACCTTGGGAAATCGGAGCTGGGCGGGTGCTCGTGTACGTGCGCGAAAGGTTAACGCGCGTGCGTGCGTGCGTGCGTGCGTGCGTGCGTGCGTGCGTGCGTGTGTGTGTGTGTGTGTGTGTGTGTGTGTGTGTGTGTGTGTGTGTGTGTGTGTGTGTGTGTGTGTGCCTGCCTGCCTGCGTGCGTGCGATATTCATTTTTGTTGCTCTTACTTTGATTGAAGACACGTATAAGTTTTGTTTTTACTTTGATTGAAGAGAAGTATAACTGATGGCAATATAATTATAGCAGTGTGCAGAAAGAGAGAACGGCTTGAGAACAAGGAACATACAATAGAATAGTCATGCTGGCTACGAATGTTTAAACATGCCTGTTCATACATTTGGTCAAAACCGTTCAGATTTTCTGTTTTGTTATAGTGAATCTAAAAATGCTACGTTCAAAGTGAGGTGACTGAAGGAGGAAATGAAACAAACTTTAAAAGGATTCTTAGTAGTTCCTCAAGACAGTGTGGACAAACAGATTACAGGACGAAATACGAGGCGTTTCGACCTCTTAGGTCTTCTTCAGGTAAAACAAACAGCAAGAAGTTTATCAAAAGGTTGTTTGAGTTCGCATGCCTATTGGACCGAGGTGCAATAAATAGTCCGAGGTTCACTGAGTCAAGGCAGAGCCCGTCTCTCTCCTTCCGCCGCCTTTAGAAATCTCTTAAATAAATCAAGTACCCGTTAACTGCTGGGTGGACAAACAGGGTTTCAAGACGAAAAAAAAATCCGACCCCATGAGTGGTCCGAACTTTCGATCGCCAGCTCCACAATCAAATGTTCTAACCATTTGACTACGTATCCCTCTGAAAAGTACCTGCAAAATTGTTTAAGTAAGTAGTTTGAAGAAATAAGTTTCATTTATGAGTGGGACTGTGGTATTCTTTGTAAAAATTATAAAATTTCAGTCTTGGCTTATAATACAGTATAATGTGAAGGAACAGAAACTGACTCACTGTGATGTCCTTACTAATCAGTCAACATGTCTTTGTTTACAGTTCCTGTCTTTGAACTCGTCTTTCCACGGCGGCTTGTTGAAAGAACATAGGAGATTGTGTCAGGCTCCTGGTCTTTTCTCTTTCACTGCTTTCACATTCTTTTTCCTGTCGGGCCAAACGCCATCGTGTCAATGTCTAGGAAAGACCCGTTGGCTGAACAGTAGGCGGTAACCCAAAGTGTCATTGTCTGTTGCCTTCGTGTCCATTTTCATACTATTCACGTTTCCCTCAGCATTTACATAAGCTTAAAGTCACCATCCAACGCATTGTGATTCACATGGATTCTTACCACAAACATCCTGGCGAACTGTTTTCAGCCTCTCCATGATACGATTTGTTGGCCGTTCTCCGCACGTGTGTGTGTGTGTGTGTGTGTGTGTGTGTGTGTGTGTGTGTGTGTGTGTGTGTGTGTGTGTGTGTGTGTGTGTGTGTGTTCTCCTTGCTGCACTGAGTGGCTGGTCAACATTTTTGATACAGAATCCCTTACAATTGTAGCAATCTCAAATATCTGTTTGGTTACACACACACACACACACACACACACACACACACACACACACACACACACACACACACACACACACCACACACGCACGCACGCACGCACGCACGCACGCGCGCACCACACACACACACACACACACACACACACACACACACACACACACGCTGGGTCATCTTTGTTGCACGCATGTCTTGTGAGCACTGTAGCTGGGAAGAGGTCTGCGATGCTAAGTTTATAGCTGGGAGACAGACGAAGCAGATGAACAAAATGACCTCAGAACTTCAATCAAAGGCCTTTTTGTTCATGCGAACGCTTTGGAGACCATATATATATATATATATATATATATATATATATATATATACACACACACACACACACGTAGATATCGTCTTGGTACATCAGCATGACATAGACATGTATCCCTGCTGAAGATGCAAGTATAAGAAAACGTGTGAAGCATTGATCTCACAAGCCATCTCCATACCCACAAAAAATGCCATTTCCGTCGTCTGAGGCCATAAGAGAGAGAGAGAGAGAGAGAGAGAGAGAGAGAGAGAGAGAGAGAGAGAGAGAGAGAGAGAGAGAGAGAGAGAGAGAGAGAGAAGAGACTCTGACACTTTGAAATTTTATTGTCATTACCAAAGAGGTCTTTTGACAAGGGGGGATGGAATAACAGAACAATAACGTTTTCCTCTTCCTTTTTTTGCAAACAAATAGTATACATTCATACCTAGTGAGTATCAAATCAAAGGTTAACAAAAGCATATAAATTCGTAACATTTCCTTATGTCCTCACGCACAGGAGTAATGCAGTGAGGTTAAAAAAAAATCTTAAGACTAACTCGACCATCCACTCAATTAAATGATGACATTATATCTTACTGATCTCTTCCACATGCGATGAATGATAATATTCATTCAGATATCTCTTTTAATGCATTATCTTAAATATTATTTCACTATCCTCCATTTGTCTAATTTTCAATGCTTCCGCGATGAATTCCGCAACTGATTTAATTACAAGATCATCATCTGATAATAACACGACAGTGACATTTTGTCTTTTCGCTATATCTAACTGGAAAAATGAACAATTTGTCCGCACTTCATTATAAGCAGTACAGTGGAACAGAAAGTGTTCTTCGTTATCAATAATGTATCTACATGCAGGACAAGGAGATTCTGTGGATGTTTCACATTTAAACCATCTTTTGTTGGCATTAAAACCTAAAGTTCTCAACCTAAATCTTGCGTAATTTATTCTGTGCCATTTATCTGTTTTGAAATTGAGAAACTTTTTCAGAATGAAACACATTTTGAGAGAGAGAGAGAGAGAGAGAGAGAGAGAGAGAGAGGAGAGAGAGAGAGAGAGAGAGAGAGAGAGAGAGAGAGAGATTTGGAAAAGAAAGAAGATAAACTATACAACTATGTGGAAATGAGAAAATGAGAAAATATGTTTTTTTATGATGTACTGAACATTTGAGTATGTGAATGTGACAGCAACAGGACAAATTTCAAGGCCAAATCTTCAGTGTTAATCAGTTTTACATGCTTTATGTTGAAGCCCATGTTTTTTCGTATTTTATTGTATTTTGTTTTACATGAATTAATCTTTAACGATAAGTGAATGGCGGTTCTGAAAAGGTTTTCAAGAAGAGGCTGACGCGGATGACGACTGAAAATTTAACCCTAGTTCCTAAGAGTGACTTTTATTTTTACGAGGCAGATATGGAATTCTTCAGTGGAAAGTTAGGGAACGGAATATATCCTAATGATGGTGAGTATTTTTGGTGAGTTCATTGACTGTGATCAGTGATGATGAAATTATGATCAGAAGCACCTTAAACGACTGTACTGTTAAGTCATTACCATCATCCTTATAACTGTTTTCATTTTTCATCGTGTAAATTAAGATTCCGATTTCAGGCCACTTTCTGTGCTTACACGCTGAAACGATTTGGCATGCAGTCGTTTATCGTCTGAGCACTTTTAGGTGGCAGTCTGTTCCCTGCCTTTTACAGAAAAAATTATAAACAGCTCGGGGTCAAGCGGAAAGATTCGAACCAAACACCATACTCGAGTTTTTCCACATAACTGATGCGTCTCTAGGAATAGTACTATACTTTTCTGACCAACACTGGAGGTGTCTGCATCTCTGAGAACTGGCTGAAGCCGGGTGACAAACCTGTAACGAAGGAAAGGGTAGAATGTAACCTAGTAATGTACTTTCCACCCATACTGGAACTCCATATAGATGTGTATTATTATTATCATCATTTTCATTTAGAGTACGTACATAGCGCCTATCATAGTTTAGAGATGAAAATCTAACCGTTTTATGATCTACGCTCTTGTTTACATACGGGGATGCCTACCTGGGTAGAGCCGACTGAAAAGCTGCCTGCTGGCGCTACATTCAGTAGTTTGCCACATCATTCAGTTAATATTAGCCAGTCAATTTATTCCCCTTTATCATTTCGATTATTTAACGCAGGGGATGGGGGTGGGGGGCATGCTGTTTGTAACGTGCCATCCATACCAACTACCAGAGTGGCCTTCTCTTCCGAAATTTTGTGATGGGATGTCAAGACTACGTTCACACAGGGAGCTTCGGTTTGTACCTTCATTCGAAAGACTTTTCGGGAAATGGAGTCAGAACCAATGTAAACTCCAAGGGGAAAATCCTGCTGTACTGAAAGGGCCCTGCGAGGATTCGAATCCGCAACCCTAGAATCGCCAGGATTACGATATCGGTGCTTTACAAAATGAGCTACTCCGGTCCTTTACCCTCATCCGCATCCTCACAGATCGTCTTAACAAAATTCTTAGATTCAGTGGCCCCTCATGGTTTGCTTTTGTGGTGACTTCAGTGTCAGTTCGCCGTCCTCGCCGTTGTGACTTCGTGTTAAAATCACTAGCATCAGCCAGTTCATGGCGACTGTCAGTTGGACCGACGAAGTGGCAATCTCCAGAGGCGAAGACTCACGCTGGCTCCGCCATCTCCGCAGTTATCGTCATCAGGCACTTTGTAAATGTAGCCCCGCGTATGATGGAATAGACACGCACTACTGACCACTACTAAAGTGGCTCAGCAGCAGTGTAGTCGTCACGGGAGGGTTCTCCTATTGCGACTTGACACTGACTGGGGCTGCGACTGAAATCCTACATGTAGATGTGTATGGCAGAGCCAGAATATGTGCCACTGAAGAGTACACAAGTAAAAAAAAGATATGGAAGGGGAAAATACAATGATTTTTCGCCTCGCATTTACGTCAGTTGTGCTCTCTCTCTCTCTCTCTCTCTCTCTCTCTCTCTCTCTCTCTCTCTCTCTCTCTCTCTCTCTCTCTCTCACTTACACACACACACACACACACACACACACACACACACACACACACACACACACACACACACACACACACACCACTCGCACACGCACACGCACACGCACGCACACATCATAATAATAAGTGTTATGATTATTGATGCTATCAATTCATTGTCGCTAACTGATAACTGATTGTAGTATTGCTCGTTTTCTTCTCGCTTTGTAACCACATCATGAAAATGTGAAAATATGTTGATATTATTGATGCATTGTAGTTGTCTAGTTATCATCCCTAGCAATATGTTGTATGCTAATATTTTACAAAAAGAATGTCTCTCTCTCTCTCTCTCTCTCTCTCTCTCTCTCTCTCTCTCTCTCTCTCTCTCTCTCTCTCCGCTAAGAATAAACGTGAAATACGAAAATATGGTGATTTTGGAATTAGATCGGTCATTGTTTAACTATTTTTCTAATATGTGTGTACATCCACCCATATGACACTAGATATTGGAATGTGGTAGAACATGGCTAAAGCTTATAGTAGTCTGGGCTAGTACCAACACCACAAAAGGGAAAATCAAGACTCAAAAAGCACCCGCAACATTCTTCACGGCAGGAGGCAGCAAATCATAGCCAAGAACAACAGTGCCACTCGGAACATGCAGGCAGAATCTGCTGGACGTGGCAGATGATGGGCGTGCACTGCAGACCTCCCAGAATGGAAGAGTCACCCAGAGATCATCAGCAAGAGTGGCATGAGACCAGACATAGTAGTCCACTCTCAGTCAACCAAGCAGCTGATCATGATCAAATCTCACGGTGCCATATGAGAACACAATGGAGGCAGCCCAAATCTACAAGACTGAAAAGTATACTGATCTGGCAAACAGCCTGAGGAGAGAAGGCTACCAGGTCAAAGTCCTCACTGCAGAAATTAGAGCTAGGGGGTTTGTAGGAACGTCTGCATACAGCCTCATGAAACAGCTCTCAGTTGCAGGGAGGGAAAAACCCAGAGCCCTGAAAGCAATGGCAGAAGCGGCAGAGAGGTGTTCAGGCTGGATCTGGTCAAGGAGGAACAAAAGTGAACTTCATAAGGCTTAACTTTCCTACAAATATCAGGTGTCCCAGTGGCTCAGTGGTTAGAGTGCGAGTCTTTAAGTGGAAAATGAGCATGTCCAGAGGGTCATGGGTTCGAATCCCAGCCATGGCTCGTCCCAAGATGGGGAAAAAAGGGGCAGCAGAGGGACATCCGGAGTCATGAACCGGGTGTGGCCCAACCCCCCCCCCCCCTCCCCGAGAGTGTCAGGAGATAAGGCCGAAACACTTGCTCGAAGGGGGCTTCTCTTTTGAGGACTCTTTGCTGCCACGCTCTCCACGAGTTTCTTTCTACTGATGCATGGGTAAACCATTGACTTCCGGGAATAGGCGGAGGTCGTCCGGGAAAGACCGAAGGACACTGGGAAAGACCAGAACCAAGGGCTCTGTTGGCTGGCTCCCCACTTTGCCTTCAACATGTGGCTACTAAGTCCAAAAGGAAAAGATGCTCCCAGGATTCACCGAAAGGGGGAGAGAATGATGAATCCATCGATGTTCAACCAATCACGACTGCAAATCCCAAACGGACTATGAACATGGACCAAATGGAATATCCATGTGTCTGTGGAAGCGTTTCGCTTCACCGTGGCATGAAGATCCACAGAAAAAGAGGATGTGTGAGACTCATCGAGTGAGCAGCAGCGCACTGATCAGCAGATAGACGTCGGAAGACCAAGGCAGGATTTAAACCACAGTGCAAGGACATCCACGTTTTGTTCGGATGAGGATTTGCACAGGCCCTCGATGCCAGGCGCCTTAAACTCAACTGCACGAGCAACGAAACTGAAGATTGGGAGAAACTGGATGCAAAAATCGTCCAAAGACTCGATGCACTGATAGGGAAAGCACACTGGAACACAAACTAGCCACAAATGGGGTCATTATATGTGCCACATGTAGAGACGCCTATGGAGCAAAACTACCCAAAGAGAAAACACCTCCAAAGAAATCCAGACGCCAAGAAGAGATGGACAAGATCAGGGTCCAAAAGAAAAACCTCAAGAAGCAAATGAAGACCGCACTGCCAGCTGAAAAACAAGGCTTGGAAAAACTCTGGAAAGACCTGAAAGCAAAACACAGCGCCCTCAGCAAAGCGGAATCTGCGAGGAAGAGGAAGAGCAAAAAGAAGAAGACACAAGAGCGCTTCTTCAGAGACCTCTTCCAGTTTGCCAGAACACTGTTTGAGCAGCCAAAATCTGGGACCCTAAGTGTGGACAAAGGAGTTCTTGAGCAGCATCTGAGGAAAACATACTCTGACTTACAGAACAAAGCACCACACGACATTCAAGGTCTGGTGTGGCCAACCAAACCTGAGGAACAGTTCAATGACAAGCCATCAACGTTGGCGGAAATCAAGAAGGTGGTCGACAAAGCCAGAGCCAAATCATCATCAGGGCCAAACGGAATACTGTACCAGCTGTACAAGAAATGTCCCAAGGTGCTGGAGTGGCTCCACAGGCTGCTGCGATCAGCTTGGAGAAACCAGAAGATCAGTGGCCAGTGGATGATGGCAGATGGTGTGTACATCCCCAAAGAGCAAAATTCAAGTGACATCAGCCAGTTTAGGCCAATATCACTACTGAACGTCGAAGGGAAAATCTTTTTCTCTGTCATGGCAGCATGGCTGACCAAGTACCTCATGGAAAACAAGTATTGGATGTGTCAGTCCAGAAAGGTGGCATCCCAGGCGTGGCTGGCTGTGTAGAACATGCCACAATGATCTGGGACACAATCCAAAGAGCAAAAACAGAAAAGAGAGACCTGGACGTAGTGTGGCTTGATCTGGCAAACGCATATGGATCTGTACCCCATGAGATGATACAGTTGGCTCTTGAGATGTACCATGTGCCAAAGAACATCCGCGGCATGCTCAAGAAGTACTTCAATGGCTTCTCAATGCGGTTCTCTACCAAGGAGTACACAACAGATTGGATCAACTTGGAAGTGGGCATTGCAATGGGCTGTGCAATTTCCCCAATACTGTTCGTGTTGACAGTGGAAGTCATTTTGAAAGCAGCAACAAGCAACGCAAGACAAACAGACCTTGGCGATGGATACAAGATGCCTAGCGCCTCCTCTCAAGGCCTTCATGGATGACACTACAGTGATTTCATCCAGAGAAGTCGAGACACGTCATGTGCTGGAGAGGCTGGACGACATAGTTGCCTCATCCAGAATGAAGTTCAAGCCAAACAAATCACGGAGTCTCTCACTGAGGAAAGGAAAAGTGGCCGAATCTGTGGTCTTCAGTGTTGCCAACCTGGCCATTCAACAGTCACAGAAGAGCCAGTCAAGAGCCTTGGAAGATGGTATGATGATACGCTGAAAGACACACAAAGAGCAAAAGAAACCAAACAAATGTCGGAAGAAGGCTTGGAGACCATTGACCAGTGTGGGCTCCCTGGCAAATACAAGGTCTGGTGTCTGCAGTTCATGCTGATACCAAAGCTCCTATGGCCTCTGATGATATACGACATCTGCACCAGCATAGTGGAGGCAATGGAAGTCAAAATCAACAAGTTCACAAGGAAATGGCTTGGTGTCCCACCCTGTCTAACTGAGATAGCGCTGTACTGTCGCCAAGCAAAGCTGAAACTACCACTGGAATCCATCCTGGAGGAATACAAAGCAGGAAAGATCAGACTTCAAAGCATGCTGGAGGACTCAGGAGACAAGGTGGTAGAAGCAATCAAGCCCCAGCTGAAGACAGGCAGAAAATCGAAAGTTCAAGAGCGATGGATTCTGCAAAAGAAAGTCTCAAGATCAGAGAAATAACAGGACACACACACAGACCAACAGACAAAGACTGGGGGTGACCAAAACTGAATGGTGGTCAAAGGCCAAAGGAAAAGCCAAAAGAGACAAGATGATTCAGGAGATGAGAAAAGAAGAAGACCAAAAAGGACTCCAAAAAGCAGTCCAGCAGAGCCAGCAATGGCGATGGACAACGTGGGAGAATGCACTCCAAAGAAGCCTCACTTGGAATGACATTTGGCACATGGCCCCTCTCAGGATCAGCTTCATTCTCAGATCTGCATATGATCTTCTGCCCTCAAATGCAAACCTGGTGAAGTGGGGAAAAACAGACGATCCTGCATGCCCCCTCTGCCATGAAAAACAAACAATGGAGCATGTCCTAAGCTCATGTAAAGTAGTCCTGGCTCAAGGAAGGTACACATGGATGCACAACCAAGTGCTCAAAGAGATTGTACAAGTAGTCTGGGCTAGTACCAACACCACAAAAGGGAAAATCAAGACTCAAAAAGCACCCGCAACATTCTTCACGGCAGGAGGCAGCAAATCATGGCTAAGAACAACAGTGCCTTTCGGAACATGCAGGCAGAATCTGCTGGACGGGGCAGATGACTGGGAGTGCACTGCAGACCTCCCAGAATGGAAGTCACCCAGAGATCATCAGCAAGAGTGGCATGAGACCAGGCATAGTAGTCCACTCTCAGTCAACCAAGCAGCTGATCATGATCGAGCTCACGGTGCCATATGAGAACACAATGGAGGCAGCCCAAATCTACAAGAAAGTATGCTGATTTGGCAAACAGCCTGAGGAGAGAAGGCTACCAGGTCAAAGTCCTCACTGCAGAAACTTGAGCTAGGGGGTTTGTAGGAGTGTCTGCATACAGCCTCATGAAACAGCTCTCAGTTGCAGGGAGGGAAAAAAACCAGACCCTGAAAGCAATGGCAGAAGCGGCAGAGAGGTGTTCAAGCTGGATCTGGTCAAGGAGGAACAAAAGTGAACTTCATAAAGCTTAACTTTCCTACAAATATCAGGTGTCCCAGTGGTTCAGTGGTTAGAGTGCGAGTCTTTAAGTGGAAAATGAGCATGTCCAGAGGGCCATGGGTTCGAATCCCAGCCATGGCTCGTCCCAAGATGGGGAAAAAAAAGGGGCAGCAGAGGGACATCCGGAGTCATGAACCGGGTGTGGCCCAACCCCCCTAGAGTGTCAGGAGATAAGGCCGAAACACTTGCTTGAAGGGGGCTTCTCTTCTGAGGACTCTCTGCTGCCACGCTCTCCACGAGTTTCTTTCTACTAGAGATTTTAGAAGTGTGTTGTTGATTTGCACGAACTTTTCCCAGATTTCTCACTGATTATTATGGAGGACATGAATGCAAGGACGGATAGTAAAAATTCTGTTTCTTTGAACGTGCAGGTAAAAGAGTTTTGGGATTTAGGGGCTGAAAGAGAGGAGGATATTTTGTTTGAAAGAAAGTCGGACGATGAGGAGATTAATCTTTTTTGGTAAAATCTGATTGATTTATGTTCATTACTTGATTGTGTTATCATAAACAGCCTGTGTCGGTTTCAGTTCGATCACTCTCTGACTTCTGTATGTACTACAGGTGGTAGCACAATTGATTATGCTGTCATGTCTAAAGATCTGTGTGTCAATAACTTTATTCGTTCAATGAAAGTTTTGGCTTTTATTGATTCGCCTTATTTCCCTGTATCAATGAGACTTTGTACACATAAACTAATTAGTGATAAAAAGGACACTGTAAAAAGTGTGAAAAAACTGTTTGGGATAATGCTAAAGAAGCACGTTTTATTGATTGTCTTTACTCTGAAGAAATTAAAGATATGTGTATTGATGCATTGTCTCTTTTACACTGTGATGTGGAACAAGCGCCAGAAAGATTTTCAAATGCTTTGCTGAGTGCAAGTGAATGCATGAAAAAACAGGTTTCTACCACTAGGGATATACCCAGAGGAGCTGTGTGGCTGTCTGACTGCGGTGATGCAAAAATTAAAGCTAGACAATTGTTGGCAAAATTTAGGCAAACTAAAAAAAAAAAAAAGCTGAAGATCGAGTGTCCTATATTATCGCTAGAAAAGCATATAATGGTGTGTTAAAATATAAACGAGAAGGTTACAACCGTGAAAAAGCAAGGCAGTTAGCCTCTATAGGTAACGACAGTAAATAGTTTTGGAAATAAGCCAAACAAATTGTAGGGAAACGGAAAGAAGGGATTAGTAAAGAAATAACACCAGGTCAATGGTTTCAACATTTTAAGGGATTATTTAATGACATCGAAGCCTGAGGTATAAACGAAGGAAGCAAAGGTCAAGGACAAACAGAAGATTGTTCTGAACTTAATCTGGTCATTTCTGAAGAGGAGGTTTATGATGCTATTTGAAAATTAAAAAGGGGGAAAGCCTGTGGACCAGACCATATTTTGGCTGAAATGTTAAAGTCTGCTGATATCGTAGCTGTCAATTTTTTTTAACTCGTTTATTTAATATACTGTTTAACAAAGGTTTATATCAAGAGCAATGGGTTAAAGCAATTGAAAGCAGTTGTAGTTCCCATTTTCAAGAAAGGCGATAAAAGTTTACCAGATAACTACAGGGTGTATCTCTTCTTAGTTCGGTTGGCAAATGTTATACGTCAGTTTTGAACAAGAGGCTTTTTAAATGGGTGGAAGAAACAGTAAACTGTCAGAATCGCAAGCTGGCTTTAGACACGTATATTCCACTGTAGATCATATTTTTACATTGAATGCTATTGTAGAAAAATGTCTGTCCAAGAAAGGTGGTAAACTATTTGCTTGTTTTGTTGATCTACGGAAAGCCTTTGATTCTGTTCAACGCCAGTGTTTGTTTGGTATTTTAAGGCAGAATGGAATACATGGGAAATTTATCAATGCTATTACTGCAATGTATAAATTTGTTGTTTCTTGTGTACATGTTGAAGGTGAAACCACTGACTATTTTGAGTGTCGTGTAAGCGTCAGACAGGGTTGTATTTTAAATCCGATACTGTTTTCTTTCTTTATTTATTAATGAAATAGCAGTATCAGTTAGTAATAATGGAATACACGGGATTCAATTTTTCCCAGGGTTATTGGAACTATTTCTCTTTCTGTTCGCAGATGACATTGTTTTACTGTCTAACACTGCTATAGAACTACAAAACCAAATCAACATTTTAAACACTGTTTGCAAACGATTACATTGAAAGTCAACATTGATAAGACAAAAGTCATGGTTTTCCGTAAGGGTGGGTTCTGGGGAAATTTGAAAGATGGAATCTCAATGGGGAACAATTTGAAGTATTACTGAAAATAATTACCTTGGATTTGTTTTTACAACAAACATGAGTATTAAAAAGGGGTTGATGCACTTGCGGTGAATGGTAAACGGGCTTGTTTTGACTGTATAAGGTAAAATCAAACGACATCTCTAAGACATGCTCCTTCCGAATTTTTGATGCTCAGGTACAGCCAGTGCAATTATATGCATCCGAAATGTGGGGATACCACAGACTGGACAATATTGAAAAGGTACACGCCCTGGCGTGCAAACGTTTTCTTAAAATCCATCTTAAGGTTCCTAATAAACTTGTCATGGGGGAATTGGAGCGTTGTCCCCTATTTGTAAATTGTGCAGTAAGGTGAATTCGATATTGGTTAAAACTGATAAAGATGGAGGCTCATCGTTTGCCTAACAAGCATACTTGATGCTTATAAATCTAGATAAAAACGGTAAAAAAAATTCTGGACAACTTGATAAAGAATATATTATTTAGCCATGGATTTGGATATGTCTGGCTTGAACAGGGGGTGTGCTGTGAAATAACATTTGTTTCACTATTTAAGCAGAGAATGAAAGACTTTGATTATATGGACATTAGCTGCTTTAGGAATTGCCTAATAAAGCTGAGGCATGGTGTGTTACCAATCTATGGATTGATTTTCAAAAGAACTTTCAGCAACAATACTAGTTTTATGTGCGAAGTGTGTAAGGTCTTAGAAGATGAGGACCATGTCTTATATAATTGTGTTCTGTATAATGACATAAGGAAAATATTTTAACTTTGGTGTCAATCCATATAGTCTGGTTGAGAAATGGGTCGGTTTTCAATATTAGGAAGCTTGGTGTATTTCTGTTTAATGCCATGAAAGTTAAGGCAAACCTTTGTTGCCAGTCTCACGCCTGAAAGCTGATTGGTTGTATTGTATGTGTCTTTAAGTTACGGTTAATTTGGCCTCATTTCTAGGGACTGGGGGCCTGAAGAAATAAAGATTCTTCACTGTTCGTTCATTGTTCGTTCCTTTGATAACTAATAGGAGGAATGCTTTCTATACGCCTGTGTGTGCGGAGTTTTTTGACTTCTTTGTAATCAATTTCTTTATTCTTGTTCGCGGTTTCAATCGCTTTTCCCCTCTAAATTCGTCTACGCGTCAACGTTGATGGAGAAACAACTCATCAACTGTTTTATGTATTTGTGAAGATATGTATGTTCGTTAAAAGTACGCATTGCTTACCTGGAAATTTATCATATGTTTGATATAATTCATAATGTTTTTATTCCACTAAATGAAACATAGTCATCTTCCTGCACTCAGCAAAACTCGGTGCTTTTTATTGAAGAAACTTGGCCAATATGGAGCTATTTCCTTGTTCAACTTGATGCAAACCACTTTTGAGACCACCTCCCCCCTCTCTTAAACCCATTCATTCATATCAAATTTGTTGCAGTTAATTCCTACGACTACATGTTATTAATGTCAACACATCATTATGCATTGGTCACATTCAGAGCAAGTATATTGTGTTGTCGTTGAAGTCGTGTGGCTACATCACAAGTGTCTAGAAACTCCTGAAAATGTTACAGCATCAACTACAAACTCCTTTGGAGTATTTCCTCTCATAGGGCAATTAACAAAGCACAAGATCTGTGTCACTATGCCTGAGTAGATCATAAGGGTTATCTCACCATTAAGAAAAAAGATTATATGGTTTTACCGGTTGTTTAGTTCTCACGACTTGACATGAGAGAAAGATGTATTCTCTATTCGGATGAGATCGTGTTCACATCAACCGACGTAGGGATGAGGACCTCGCCAGGTCAGTCCACCTACGGAGTGGCAGAACCTTTCACAAAGGCAGTCAGGACAGCGTTGTCTGGAAGATTGCGTCAAACAGAAGCCAAGTCTCTGACGACTCCATGAAAATCCCTGTTAAAAGAACCCCACAAAACACCAACTCTCTCCTTGTCCCCAAAGAAAGACCAGGCTCAAAGAGCCCGTCTACTCTGCAGTTATGTAGGAATTCTTCCTTCTATTTGATAATACATTGATTTTCTATATACTTTTCCTTCTCTAAACATCGTAAAGGTCGACTTCACCAAGGCACACTTTACTCATAAAGTGAGGGGGAAAAAAAATCAAAATCCTTCGTAATAGTTTTAACTGTGTATCAGTTCACCACTTAATTCGTTTAACCACATAATACTTATTTTACGCAATGGGGACTTTGACTAAAGAGGATTCGCATACGTTCCTTCATGCAAGAGGATTTTTTTTTCTTGTCCAATATGCATTTCCTTTTACACATACAAACACATACAACTACATTATTAAACATACAAGAAAAATGATGTAAATATATTGAATACAAGCTTGATATCACAGTTTACACTCTCACCCTATAATCTTACAGCTCTCGATCTGAAACGAGACAACTTCTTCGAGAGTTTCTATAACACGGCTTTATTTTTCTCACGATGAAAACAGGAGAAGTTCAAAAGGCGAACAACAAGCTACTTGAAATTGATATGGGCTGTAAGATTACTTTTTGCAGAATAGTTTCGCACGAAACATTTACCATCATAGGATGAAGCTCTCAAAGAAATGAGTAATTTGTCGGTCAAAATAATTCTATTCAAGTTACCAGTCACTGAGATGAAAATCCATTCTTCTGAACACCAATCCAAAAGACACATGGCGCGTAACAACCGTACACACGACTGCGACATTCTCGTTCAAGTCGTGAGTCTTATGTCTTGCAGAGTCCTCGTGGAATCACAGCAGGTGGTGTTTAGATCATCGCGTGTTGTGGATCCAGGTTGACACTGTGGTGTCGCAGATTCACATTAGAACACTTTTGTGAAGGGCTTTCCTTGAGTATTTCATCTATTTGCCACTAGAGACATAGCAACATAAACAATCGTAGATCATTATCCTACACAGAGCTCTGTGATAGAGACGCTCAAAACGTCCCTCAAAGAGACAGTTGAAAACTTGCCCATGTAGTTCGAGTTCACACATTATCACAACAAAACACATGAATTACCTTTTACTCCGGACTAGCACGGCTGACCACAGGTATGTTCTTATGAAAAGTGATGACATGAAAAGGTAAGTAACTAAGGTGAAACGGGGAAACTGTACACAAAAATTGTAACGTGTGTGTGTGTGTGTGTGTGCGTGTGCGTGTGTGTGTGTGTGTGTGTGTGTGTGTGTGTGTGTGTGTGTGTGTGTGAGAGAGAGAGAGAGAGATAGAGAGAGAGATCTTGTACATATACTAAAGTATGCAAAGCATGCGTAAGTATGTAATTGCATTTTACACGCTTTAAATAACATTGTCTGACTGTCTTCCCCTGTCGACCACCCCTCCCCCTCCCCCCACCCTCTCTTTCTCTGAGTTCTTTTGTTTTCGATAAACTTGATTTTTGTCATTGGTGCTTAAGCAGTAATTGTTGAATGCTGATTTATTAACATGATCTATAATCTGTTCAGGTACAATTTCATCTGCATCTGCGACAGTAGTTTCTTGATTTGCTTATTGAATATTTTGTGCATTCCTCTAGTATCTGCCAACCCCTTCTCTCTCTCTCTCTCTCTCTCTCTCTCTCTCTCTCTCTCTCTCTCTCTCTCTCTCTCTTCCTCTGTCTGTCTGTCTGTCTGTCTGTCTGTCTGTCTGTCTGTCTATCTTCTCTCTCTCTCTCTCTCTCTCTCTCTCTCTCTCTCTGTATTAGTAAATGAGTTCAATCAATGTACTACGAGCGAGTGTATTATTTTATCATTATCTAAATTCTTTTGTATTTGCGTTGGAATCTTGTTTGGTTTTGTTCAATGCCAAATAAAGTGCCGTTTAATACTGTAATGGCAACCAATATTTTGGAACAGGGAATGTTAATAGTAGATATTTCCACGATTGTCAGTACAGCGAAGCATTGTAGTGTGGCTGTTATTAATGCAGGAGTATTTATTGGTTACCTGAAAATGTAGCGTATGTTTTATATAATTCATAATTTTTTTGTTGTTGTTGTTGTTGCTATTAACTGAAATTTAGTCATCTTATTGCACTCAGCAAAACTCGCTGCGTTTCATTGTAGAAGCTTGGCCGATACAGAGCTACGTCCTTGTTCAGTCTGATACAAACCGCTTCGGTACAACTGGACTGGGATTGATATGCATAAGATATTTGCTCAATGTACAAAGATACAATATGACTTTGATCCTGCCAATGTAGAATCCATCTGGATACATATAAAATCCTAAAATCTGGCCTGTCTTCTTGTTAGGTACGTGTACTGAAATCTTTTTTCTTGGTACATCAATTGTGTGCACACCACAGGTAATGTACATAACAATAAACATTTTCTTGGTTATTTTAGGACTGATCCGCACAAGCATTAGCCTAGCTGGGATGCTGTTACCACTCACTTTGGTTTGAGCCAGTTTTATTTGTCATCCGACCAGAATCACGAAGACCTCATATACTAGATCATGCACACACACACACACACACACACACACACACACACACACACACACACACACACATACACACGCACGCACGCACAAACACACACGCGCACGCACACACGTGCGTGTACACATTTTCACACACGTCTAATATTACATATGTGAAAAGGTGTAAAACTGAAGTACTACTACTACTACTACTACTACTACTACTACTACTACTACTACTACACACACACACAACACACACATATACACACACACACAGACATACGTACACACATCGTAAAGACATAGTATTCATTGTGAAGGTGGGCACAAAATAGTTGAGTCACCACTGTCCCATGTGTGCACTTTGTCATATAAACTTCCAATACAACACAAGTCATGCAACAGTCCAGTATGTTTAACGCTTCCTCTAAACAATTCTATCAGGCTGAATTAGTTTAGGTGAAAATTTACTCCCTTTCTCTAAAGTACTTGATAACTCAGATTGAAATGAGGCGTATACTATCTGGTGCTTCATCTTTCTCTGAGTTGTTGATAAAAATACCCAACACCGAAGGGATAGTATAACATTGCCAAAGCAGGAGTTCTTGTCAAAGCAGGACGTCATTTTGCCCTTGCAATTAAAGACGCAATAATAACTGCAAAAAGAAAAAGAACATTAAAAAGCAGACAACCCGGGGGAAAAATCTGGTTAACAAAAGTCAGAATCATGGTACTTTTTTTTTTCACAGTGATAGATGCAAACAGGGACACAGCGTCATTATAGTGTGATGTTAATGAAAGCAAGACAAGGAGGATAAGAACTCTGCAGCTATGTGGGGCTTGAATGATTAAAATTCAGCTTATAACCCAACCACTTACCACACAATTCATAATCAGACAGCTCATCACACATGGCTGCTGTGACGGTACAAAGTGTCCGCAGAAACAAAGTGTCCGCATGCGGACACTTTGTTCCCTGCGGACACTTTGTACCATGAAATGACATTCAAAGTGTCCGCAGAAATCCAGCGGACGCTTTGTTCCGCGAGGTGACATATAACTTACAAAAGCGGAACAAAGTGTCCGCAGCCGTTTCAGCCTCAGTGTGAGTGGGTGAATGTGCACGTACACTCCCATGCACGTGCATGCGTGCGTGCGCGCGCGCGCGCGCGTGTGTGTGTGTGTGTGTGTGTGTGTGCGCGCGTGCGTGTGTGCGTGCGTGTGTGCGTGCGTGCGTGCGTGCGAGTGTGTGTGTGTGTGTGTGTGTGTGTTTGTTGTCTTCAATTTTACGTCTATCCACATAGTGATATTGGACGGGGGGGGGGGGGGGGGGGGGGGGGGGGGGGGGGGGGAGGGGGAGGGGAGGGGGGCCGTATTGTGTGTGTATGTATTTATGTCTCCTGGCTAAGGAAAAAAAAAGTCAGAAAAATTAGCATTAACAACAATTACAATCAACTAGTCTATAATAAATGTCCTACAGGACTATGAAGTAAACGTTTCGCAATACTAAACAAACTAGTAGCATTTTTGAAAACGCCTTCAATACAATTTTCAGAAATCACTGGTAAGATAGGTCTTAACCTCTGACATTCAAAAATGATGTGTTTGCTAGAAATTTGTTCACCACATAAACATCTAACATTTTTGCTGTATTTCGTGATGAACGCATTAAGTTTTATCCTGTAAGATAGCGAACTAATCTGTCTGAATTTGATTACGTCAGTATGATTCAAATATAATTTGTTATCCAAACCACGAGAATCAATATACATATTCTTGGAGAGTCTATCTTTTCTCTGGGTATAGCCTTTAACTCTACTCCATACTACTTGTTCCAGCAAGTGATAACCTTCCTGAATGGATAAGGGAACATGAATTTCAGTGGATTCTGTGCCTTGCCTTGCGCCCTTTTTTGCTACTTTGTCAGCCCACTCATTTGAAGAAAATCCAAGATGTGAAGGAACCCAGCAGAAGGAAACATTGGTCCCTTTTAAAGTTAAGATATGAATTAATTGACTGATTTCTAAGATAATTTTGGTCTTTTTATTGTAATATGATGATATTAAAGCATAGAGTACCGATTGAGAATATACACAAAATAAGATTTGAAAAAAACTGTAATGGAATATCAACTATGTAGTTGAGAGCCATAAGAATAGCAGTAAGTTCAGCAGTAAAGATGGATCGATTTTTGCCAATGTAGTATGACTTTTCCTTTTTTAACGCTGGTATTACAAAAGCTGAACCTGCCCGGTGATCTTCTAGGAGTGAACCATCTGTATATATCTTTAAATGACTTGGATAAGTGTTCTGTATATGTAATTTGACTTCAGTTTTCATAATGTTTGGATTCTCATTTTTCTTCATGTCAGTATAATTAATATCAAACTGCGCTTTATTCGTCTCCCAAGCAGGACAAGGGGAGGCCGCTTGATTTGTGTCAATATTACTTGGATTTATATCAGACCTTTTGAGTAGATCTGATACGTAAGTGGCACTTGGTTTCAATGATGATATCTGCTGAGCTCGTTTAGGAAAAGAATTTTCAGATGTAATTTTCAGTTCCTCAGATGCACAGTTGTTACTTGTCGAACTTCTAAGAACGTATTTAGCGCATGCAAGACTTCGGTATTCGTTCAAAGGCAATTCTCTAATTTCTTTATAAGTTCCAAACGTTGATGCGTGAAAAGGCACACCAAGAGCAAGCCTATAGGCTAACCCTTGCAATCTATGCTTTGAAGTTTCTTAAGTAAATAATTAGGGGCGCTAAAAAATACCTCTTGTCCATAGGACAATTTTGATCTAATCAGCGACGTAGAGAGATGTTTCAAAACTTTGCAATCTTGTCCCCAGGCTTGTTTGCTTATTTTGCTTATAATCTTTAATAGATTTAAACATTTTGTGTGTGTGTGTGTGTGTGTGTGTGTGTGTGTGTGTGTGTGTGTGTGTGTGTGTGTGTGTGTGTGCGCGCGCGCGCGCGCGCGCACACACACACGAGAGCGTAATCTAAACTTCGTGCGCTGTTGCAGAAAAAAGTAGTCAACAAATTTTAAACATTTTTTAAGATTAAGATGCACACACACACACACACACACACACACACACACACACACACACACACACACACACACACGCACGCACGCACGCACGCACGCACGCATGCACGCGCATGGGAGTGTACGTGCACATTCACCCACTCACACTGAGGCTGAAACGGCTGCGGACACTTTGTTCCGCTTTTGTAAGTTATATGTCACCTCGCGGAACAAAGTGTCCGAAGGATTTCTGCGGACACTTTGAATGTCAGTTCACGGTACAAAGTGTCCGCAGGGAACAAAGTGTCCGCATGCGGACACTTTGTTTCTGCGGACACTTTGTACCGTAACAGCTGCCAGTTCCCCATTCGCGGACGACTTTGAGAGTCCAACCACTCTCTGACCGTTTTGCCAGGGAAGATTGAAGACAACAGATTCCTTTACCATCCCGTTGTTTGCTGATCATGAAACTGGTTCCATGATTTCAAAATTGAGAAATAAGAAAGACATGCGCCCAGACAACATAAACACATCTCCATGTAAGCTGTTTGTATCTTAGATTTTCTGACTTACATATTGAACGAGACGTTGCCCTGTCTGCGCTAATGTCAAAAAGTAACTCCACAACTTACATCAAAAGACTACAAAGATTTAAGTACCTAGACCGATAACTATACTTTTAATTGTATCCAAACCTCTTGAGAAGCTTGTTCTCAAACGCCTAACCAAATATGTAGAATTTAACAGGCTGTTACTTCTGTCTCTATGGTTTTTGCCATGATCACATCAGCCATAACTCACGTCCGCGACATATGATTATCTGCCATTAAAAAAACGAAGATTTTTTTTTTTTTATACTTTTTCAAAATGGAGTGACTGACGGCGGAGAACGAAGCAAAATTTAGAAAGAGAGGGTGTTAGTTACCGCCAATGACATTGACAAACAAAGCACATGACAAGACACGATGCATTTCAACCACTTGGGTCTTCTTCAGGCGAAAAAATAAATCACATTTAACATTTAAGACAGTACAAACAAAGAACGAAAATGATTCATCTGTTGTTAGTCCATGTGGTGGGGAGAATCGATTTTCTACGAGAACCACGTTTTCCTCGAGCAACTGCTGTTCTTAGGCTGCGGTTGTTAGTCTATTAAAGCAGCTCCACATTCGTTTTTTTAATGGCAGATAATCATATGTCGCGGACGTGAGTTATGGCAGATGTGATCATGGCAAAAACCATAGAGACAGAAGTAACAGCCTGTTAAATTCTACATATCTCCCCACCACATGGACTAACAACAGATGAGTCATTTTCGTTCTTTGTTTGTACTGTCTTAAATGTTAAATGTGATTTATTTTTTCGCCTGAAGAAGACCCAAGTGGTTGAAATGCATCGTGTCTTGTCATGTGCTTTGTTTGTCAATGTCATTGGCGGTAACTAACACCCTCTCTTTCTAAATTTTTTTTTAAATACTGTTTTCTCTCATTTACAGTTTCTGATGTTATAGACCACAACATATTACTTTTAAAAAATGATGAATTACTTCCAAATCCTGCCGTGGTCACCAGTTTTTAGTCATGTCTCTAGAACAGACCCACGGTGTTTACCTAAATGGTGATGTCCCTCGAAGGAATCAAACTGTACTCTCTGAGTTCATTAAATGAGTGAATTAGTCCATCGGTACCAAACCGATCAGGACTGTAAATCCACAGTGGACTACACTTGCAGATCGTGAAATGAAATTTCGTGTGTTTATGGCAGTGAATTCTCCAACAAACCCTGCATGAAGATCCACCGGACAAAAAAGGGCAGTACAGAGTGCCAGTGAAGAAACAGCAGCGCGCTGGCAAACCATGCCCTGGAGCTGCTTTAATAGACTAACAACCGCAGCCTAAGAACAGCAGTTGCTCGAGGAAAACGTGGTTCTCGTAGAAAATCGAATCTAATCAGCTATAGACGCCATCACTGAACCGTGTTTCAGTGAGCATTGGTCAGCGGAAAGACCGTCCTACCCACTACCCCAGACCGTGTAGTCGTACAACCGCAGTATGTCGACCCAAAGCATAACAAACAGTGAGGAGAGAGAGATCAGTTTCAGCCAAGGCAGACACACAGACGTCCCATACATGGCAACAAATACACCAGCCCTATACCAGATGATTCACCACAATCATTTTCCATTTTGAAGAAATACAGATATCGTTTTTTGTTTTTTGTTGTTTTTTTTTGTAAAAAAATAATTCACTGGTGTGCGATTCTTGGCACAAGTATATAAAACCATTATTACGCGTTTAAATGTCTGTGTCCGTGTATTTAAGAGAGAGAGAGAGAGAGAGAGAGAGAGAGAGAGAGAGAGAGAGAGAGAGAGAGAGAGAGGTCCACGTACTTTAATTTTGGAGATATTTATTCATTACCTTGTTTGCTTTCACTTATTTTAAAGACACAAAGATGCGAATTGAAAACCATCATTTAGAAGTTTTAACTTTTCAGTCCCATACAGATATTCTCGGCTAAGAGAATATGGCAAATTCATAAGAGTTCCTTGTATTTCATTACAGCCTTCCAAAATCCAGCGCATTAAATGTTTTATGTAGACTTTGAAAGCCTGACACATTAAGTCTGGAACTAAGGATTATTTTTTTACCACATGAACATGAATGATACCTTTCAAGAATGATTCTGTCGGTAGTGGGAGACCTACTTGTCACTCGCTGAAAACTTGTAAAGTATTATGAGTGAAAACGTTGTTAGGAATCGTAGTTTGAAATTAAACCGATATTTATCTTTTAAAATAGAAAAATAATATTTCGAAAGATGACTGATTTGGAATAGCCTTCATTCAGAGAGCGTACCATGGCTGTTATTGTTGCTTTTGAAAATTACAGCCTTTGAATTGATTCCCAGACAGAACACAATAGCTTAGTTCATCCTTACTTGTCCTTGGCTCCTAAATTGGCTAATACCTGGAATTAGCATTCTTGAAGCTTGTTCCTAGGATTGTCTAAAGCTCGGAGCTTTATTCTCTTTGTTAGCAGCTTATTGTAGCTTTTGTTCCAACTAGGAATTACCCCCTATTGTAATATAATACAATTTTGTTCAGAAAGAGGCGGCTGTCTATGCTGCATTAAAGTTAAAATCTAGCTTACATATAAAACAAAAAGATCGTTTCTCCTTAATCAGTTGCTAACTGATTGATAACAACGGTACGTTTGTAATAATCTTCACAGCCAAAACATATTGAATGCCATTTCATGCAATGAGGTGAAGGGAAAAGAAAACAAACACTGAAAAGCCATCTTTCTCTGTTCGTTTTGCCTTCACTGCATTATCCTCGACGACGACGACGACGACGACGACGACGACAACACACTGTAGGATAGGCAACAGGCAATCCCGAAAACAAAAAAAATTGAGAAAACGAAATTTGGAAACTAAGAAAAAGACATACCCGATATACATTAACATGGAAACATGTAAACGTACATAACACATTAAGTTAATTGGTGGATCCGTTCCGGGCAAAAGAACGGATGGAAAATATAACTCCTGTCTTTCAATATGCATCTGAACACGTGCTAACAAAAACGAGAACAGGAGTGAAAGTACACTCAGGGGGAAGTGGTCGACGACCATTAAAAAAAAGGAGAAGAAAAAGGAGGGAGGGGAGTGGAAAGGGGAGAAGGAACGGGCTGTGGATGCGGTTGGCAATCGTGGATTGTTTAACACATCATCGCATCAACACCGTAAATGCTGTTAAAGTATTCCTTTAATTGCAAAAAGGCCAACATAATTTTAACATTAAGCAAACGCGCGCACACACACACATCCACACCCACGCACCCACACACAAACGCGCGCGCGCGCACGTACACACTCACATGTGCAAACATAGTATTGGCACATGCAAATGTTCGCGCGCTCATGTGCGCGCATGCACACATACACAAACATATTCGCGCGCACACTAAATAGGCCTATATAAAATTGTGCACCACACACACAAACCCATTCGCAATACAAAACTGTGGGCACACGAATGCACGCATTCGCGGGCGCCCACGTACTCATGCGCACATATACATTCAAGTATTCATACCACATACGCATATGCTTGCTTTTTTCACTGGCTGGTCTGCACTCTTTGCAACACGACACAGAGGTTCGCCGCGTTGTTTTGCCGGAGGAAGGATTTCCCTTTCGCATAGTCCACTTCTACATGTAGCAACAATAAGAAGGTAACAGTCAGGCTAACGCAAGACGCGTGCACCTGTTGACATTCTATTGTCTGGTTCAGCTGCCTACTTGCATGTGAACTTCATTTCATCGTCCGTTCTTTTCACTGCCCTCGACAGTGGCTCGCTATATCGCGTTGATCAACATGACGAAATATAACTAATAATCTTTAAAACACCACTACACCACAAATCTTCGCAAAAATTATATCGTAAGTGTAGGCACACGATTGAGGATCAAGTCCTTTGAAAATAGAATTAATGATTAACTTTTTTTTTTGCGGAGCACAGTATCGTGTCAACTTAACATGACGGTGAACAGATCTCCCTCTTGTCTGTGTTTTCCTTGTGAAAATTCAAAATCGCGGAGATCTGGCCATCTTCCATACGTGGTGCACGACCACGCCAGTGCAGTGTCTTTGTCTAAGAAAAAATGCATGCTGGGAGTTCCATCTCTCACAAGGATGGAGTCGTTGGATACGTTGTCCTTGCAGGATACATCGCAAGCGGTGCATGTGGAAGACATTGAGCATGCATTCCTGTTAGGAGTGTACTGTCTACGATTCGCTGGCCTGTAGGAAGGGGATTAAAATGTAAGCTCTGCAAACCAAACCTTAATCTGTCCCTTCAGCTTTCTTTTGCTCCCTACTGTCTTTCACAGTTTCGACATGGCGGTAAGTTGCCATGTTGATAACTTATTTAGCTAGATATCAAAGGGAGGAGGAATCTGAGATCGTCGAACCCCAGATAAATCGATACACTTAGTTTGTTGTCAGGGATTCTGATGTCGAGTGGAGAGTGCACGCTTTGTCCCATGACCTGCATTTCTTCAGCCTGATGATGGGTCTTAATTCTCGACAAACATCGTTGAAACTACTCGTGAGCTGCTGGAAATTGAAAAGCATTCTATATGGTCTGGTCCAGAGATGGATAGATACCTTCCATAACAGCTCAAAAGTTGCCCTTCACCAGAACGGCCAAGAAAATCTCAAGCAGAGTAAGTGCAATGATAGTGCCACATTTCACTTCTGTTCGCATGCTGAAGGCGTCTACTACCAAAGACCAAAGTGTCCCTCATGTCTTATGGAGAGATCTGAGGATCTGTGAGGGCATATAAACTCCAGGAGGTCCTTAGATATGTCGACTATGCTGACCAGATCAAAATCTTTGTCAGATGTATGAAGGCTATAAAAACTCTCTCGGCGAATTTTTTGGCGCCTCATTTATGACTCAGGCGGGCAGCTTTCTGACAACACAGAGTAGGGAGATTCCACGGTGATTATTACAGATCTTTGTTTATGTATAGATATATGATGTCCATTGACATCAACATACTCATGATGTCAGCATTGGTTGGTTTTTGACGAGAGGTAGGTGTCGTCCATCCACTGTCTGCCAGCAAAACTCCAGTCTTGTCCACGTTGGCCCTGCATCCTGAGCTGCCAAGCCGGATTTGCTTCAAGCTGTCCACCTTGAATCCTGGGTTCTGCTCCACGTTCCTACAGCACAGAAGGAGTCTGCCCCAGAAAATTAACGTGAGGTACAGGCCAAAGGCTACACTGTCCGTCCTCGTTCGCGATGTCAGCATGGCGATCCGCATGGCTGTCTTCTTCATTGCTCGTTTTGACATAAAAGCCATGAAGAAGTGGACCAAAGTGCCACAACTCGCTCTGAAATCAAGCGGTGCCACTGGCATGGTGCTTAATGGGGGTACTGGCAAGGACAGAGGACTGCACAGTGGAAATATCGCACACAAGAAAAATCTGCAGAGCGATGCGATGCCTGACTGCTCGAGTGAAACACAGTTCACGACCCGAAGAGAGAGAGAGAGAGAGAGAGAGAGAGAGAGAGAGAGAGAGAGAGAGAGAGAGAGAGAGAGAGAGAGAGAGAGAGAGAGAACGAACGAACGAACGAACGAACGAAAAATTTAATCAGTATAGGCCATGGCCCCTTCTGATGGGGGTACAACACAACAATACCAATAATGATACTTCATACAGCACGGTAGCATGTCGTAGTTGACAACAAGAAACTGACAGAAAAGCATACAAAATGTACACAATAAATACTAGAGTTGGATTCCTTTAACTGACCATAATAGTGCGCCTTTTAAAGGCCTTATATAAATAAATGCTCGTGCTCTTCAGTACGTCTTCCTTTTGATTTGCCATGAGAAGAGCAGCTCGGAACAAACAGGGGTTTTCAAAGAATTTCCGAGGTATGTATTCATACCTAAACTCTTGCAGGACAGGACAACAAAGCAGAAAATGCACTTCATCTTCATTCGCGCTTTTGCACAAAGGACATAGCATATCAACGTTTTTAGTATTTGCATATCGATACTGATGCGCTTTGATGTCTGTAATTCCTAATCTAAATCCTGTTAGGTAACTTCTAATATGCCTGTCAATATTAAGTGAGAGATATTTTTCACAACCAGCGGATGTCTTAAAAGTTCTATAAAAGGAATATCGCTCACTGTTCCGGATATTTTCATGCCAGTTTTGCCAACGGTTATCAATTAATCTTTGCCGGAGTTGTTTCAAAAAAGCGTTTACATTTCCAACCCCCTGACACATCCAGACATAACCAAATCCATTAAAAAACAGAAAATCCCTAACATATGTAACCCACGACGTTTTACCACGCGATTCTAGTCCCAACAGCATATTATATGCTTTAAGTGGTAATCTATTGTCATCCATTTGTACTACCCTCAGCCAGTATCTAATACACCGTACAGATGAATTAATATAAATAGGATAACGGTGTGTTTCCCCATAAACACATTCGTTCGGTGTTTTCATGTGAACCCCCAGAAATTTCTTATGAGCAAATGAATGAACTTTTTCCACATGAGTGGCAGATTTATCTAAGCCCCAAATCTCAGCACCATATTGAGCAACTGGTTGCACCTGTGCATCGAGGAGTTTTAGAAACACTGTCATGGAGTGATTATTTAACATGTTTAATTTTTTTCAAAATGCACAATAAGGCATTTTTGCTCTGCTTGCCAGGTCCTGACAAGCAGCTGTAAAGCTTAGGCGTGTAGAGAAATAAATGCCAAGGTATTTGTAGCAATTTACAACAGCCATCATCTGTCCATTAAAAAACCATCTTTCGCTTGCTGCCAAGTAACCACCTTTTCTAAAAACCACAATATTACTCTTTTTCAAATGTACCTTTAGCTTAAGTTTAGAGGCTGTTTGGCACAAATTGTTTAACTGGGTCTGGAGGCCAATTGGAGTCTCAGATAATAAAACAATATCATCAGCTAGTAATAAGATGAATAGTTCAATAAAATCGGGAGAAAGTGTTGCACCATGTCGTCCGTTCGTTATTATTTCTAAAGCTAGTTCATTTATGAACAATGAGAAAAGAACAGGGCTGCAAGCATCGCCTTGTTTTACACCCTGTGTACATAAAATAAAGTCAGTAAGTTCTCCACCTGATCTGACTCTTGCTTTAACGTTATAGTACATAATTTTAATACACTGATATAATTTGCCATTGATATCGTTCTTTTTCAGTATTGGCCAGAGTAATTTTCGAGAAACGGAGTCAAACGCTTTCTCGAAATCAATGAAAGCTACATATAACTTACGATTACACGAAAACCGCTTTTGAACGAGAGCCAGAAGAGTAAACATATGATCTACAGTGGAATGATTCTTTTTGAAACCAGCTTGATACTCACCAGTAATGTTATTTTGATCGATCCATTTTTGTAATCTGTTATTGATGATGGAGCTATACAATTTGCTGCTTATATCAGACAATGAGATTCCTCTGTAATAACCAGGATCATTTACGGCACCTTTCTTTAACAGTGGAATGATAATCGATTCAGTCCAGCTTTCTGGGTATAGTCCTTTATCAAAAAGAGTATTGAAAAATTTGAGAAAGAAATCAATCACGATGTCCCCACCATTCTTGAATAACTCACCAATCAAACCGTCAGGACCAGCAGATTTTCCATTCTTTAAACGTCTTACTGAAAATAGGATTTCCTCTTCTGAAATGGGACTATCAAAGTAACCTGATTCTTCAATTTCTTCTGTGTCTGCTTCACTGCAAACATCGTTCTCTAGCAAATTTTTAAAATGCTGGTACCACTCTTCAGTAGAAATATTACTGTGTATAGGAGGTGTCTTTACAGAAATACTACGGATATTTTGCCAGAATTCCTTCTGGTCATGGGTTGAGTTTATTAAATAATTCAGTAAAGATTTGTTGTGCTCTATTTGCTTTCTGTGCAACATATTTTTGTATTCTCTTCGAGCCTTACAATATTTAACACGGTCTTCGCTATCATGGGTTCTGCAAAACACTCTTTAAAGTTTCCTCGTATTTGATTTAGTCATTTTACATTCTTGATCATACCATGATTCAGTCCTCTCACCTGAATGTATTCTAACTTTCTTTTTCATACATTCTGCTTTGGTCATAATACAATTATTAAACATACATAAAGCTACATTAATATCTACATCTATGCAACGAGTCGCTGTTTTTAGTACTTGCAGGGTATTATCATCATTCATCAGACCATGAAAAATGTTTGCATATTCATTATTCCATATCAATTTCTCGGCATATTCAACCTCCTTGTATTTCTTTGCAACAGGACCAACAATTTGTGAAAAGCCAAAGTGCAATTCCAAAGGAAGATGGTCAGACTCAATACGTTCTGTTACATACAAATGCATTAATGATTCTAGGTATAGATACAAGTCAATGGACATCAAAAAATAATCATTAACACTATTCCCAGTATCAGAGATGTGTGTGAAACGACCTTGCCAGTCGCCATTACATACACCATTTCATTATACATAATTCTAACGCTGTGCACATATTCAGAAGGAATATTCCATATCTATTAAGCACATTGTCTTCAGAGCACCTGCTGCCACAACATGAAGAGCTTTTGACTTGAGAAGAACAAGCATTCACTTCACCAGACAGTTCTGGACCCAAATTTGCTGTTCTTCCATTGAAGTCTCCGCTTAGTAAAAGAAACACATCAGGTAATTCCAAAATTTTATCAGTAATGACATTTTCAAGCATATTGATGCCATTATCTATACCAAAGAAGGAATAAAAAGGTGAGTTTTCTGGTGGTATATAAGTACAAATATGCAAGACATCTTTGGGCAGACCCAAAATACATTTTGAAATAAGAAACATCATCGTATTATTACACTCAGTATCTATTTTTTGTACATATTTTGATAATTCATTTTTTATTAGACAAATTATACCCCTGATCTTCTCCCTTGCGCTGTAAACTGAGTCGCTGGTTTGCCGAAAATTTTGTAATTATTAAACACATTAGACTTAAAGTTTTCAACAAAAGTTTCAACGAGACATATGAAATCAAATGACAAAATATAATCGATAAAACTGCGGTCCTTTAACTTCGACAACAAGCCATTCACGTTCCAGTGTAATAAAGACATGCCAAATCTAGTATTATATACACCATTTGCTCGACAATCACTTTCACACACACCATGTACATTTTCCTGTTTTCTCATTGAACCATTGTTTCCATGCTCGCAACAAAAATGACCAGTCTGAAAAGTTTCATTCGTATCAGAGCAAACTGAGACAGAAATATCAACATCTACATCTTTCCTATTACACTTGTTGAGATCAACAGTGCGACTGTTCTTAATTTCCTTAGAAGGACCACTCTGTAATGAAGTCGACCCAGTGACCGACTGACGACAGCTGACAGGCGAGCTAACCAGGCCGCCGTGAGCACTGCCGTTCGACAGGAGCGACAGCGCGGTAGCAGTGTCACCCGCCGTGTCACAGTTCAGTGAATCGCCCTGTTCAGCACGCACAAACGAGGGGGTAGAATTTAAGCGATACGGTGACTTGATTTGATTTGTTCCTGTTATGACATTTGAAAAATTGTGGACAAAAGATAGTCCTGGAGGACAGATAGGACTTACGTTGTTTTCAATATCAGGCCGGCCGGATTGTTAAGCTATCGGTTTGAGCTTTTTATCTCCGTCCAGATAGAACCTTTCTCCGTCTATGATCAAATGATCAAAGACCATGGTGGCTCTTCTGTTCTCTTTCCTAGCATTCTTCAAATGCGGAACCAAGTTCCTCCGTATTTCCCTCACCCTTTGCGTAAAATCTTCGCCAATGAAGATTTTACTGCCCCGTAATTTGTATCTGGCATTTAGAATCTGTTCCTTACTTTTATAAAACGTACACCTTCCGATGATTGGGGAGTCAGGTTTTCGATTCAAGCGATGAAGTCTATCGAACTCGATGTCCCGGGGTAGCTCTAGTGTGTCTGTCAGCAAGTCTTTCACGAGTCTTCACATTCATCTCTGGTTTCGTTGTCACGTCTTCGTATTCCATGAAAGATGATAATTGTTTCTTTTCGAGCGTCCCTCTAAATCGTCAGTTTTTTGTTCTAAAGCTTCCAACCGTTCACACAGAGTTTGATTCTGCTCCTTCAACTGCTGATTTTCATGCTTTAAATCCCTCACTTCCTCCCTCAAAGATGCAACCTCTTCATGTAATCCCGCACACATGTCTTTCACTTCTTTCACATCTTTCTTCAAGCCATCACACTTACAGTTCAGATCGTTCAGAGATGCCAGAATGTTCTTCATCATCGGGTCACTAGACGTCTTAGATGGGATAGATGGGGATCCGGAAGAGCCACCGCTTGCGGATGCCAGTCGAGTCTGTCTCAGGTTCTCTGCCTTCCCAGCAGGTCCGGGTCCCGGGTTCAATTCCACATCGCCACACCGATGCAGAAAAACGCCGAGGTACAAATACGCCAGGAGGAGACCAACGATGACACCGTCCCGTAGCTCTGAGATTTTCAATGTCCGCAAACACGAAGATTTTCTTTGCATTGCTCGACGATACATGAATGCGACGAACACCGGTACAAATCCGCCACAAACGGCCCGAAAAGCCAAAGCTACCTCCGGCATGGTCACCTCCAACACCTTTCAGGATCCAGGTAAGGCTTACGCTCCCGTAATACGGTTTTAAACACGGAGCTCCTGTCAGCCGGTGTTTACACTAAACAACCGTGTCACCGATCGGCGGTACTAAATCAGTATGTCCATGTGTTTAAGAGTAGTGGGGGTTCAAGATAGAGAGCGTGTGCGCGTATGCGTGTGTGTGTGTGTTGTGTGTGTGTGTGTGTGCGCTCGCGCGTATGTGAGGTTGGGGTTTAGTTAGCTACAGTTAGGTTAAGTTCCTCAGGGTTAGGTAGAAAGATCAGGCTAGGTAGGAGCCTGGGGAAATAGGACATACAATATTCTTTCATTCCAGTCTTCACTTATTGAAGGAATGGAATGGAAGCGGGAGGTTGGTTTCGTTCCCGATTGTTACCCTTTTGTTACTTTGGTTCTACACCAGAGAAGGCGGGGCAGTATATCGGCTGTTGTTGTGTTGTCAAGTCTGTGAGTTGTTGTGGTAAATTGTCGTGTTGTTGCACGAGCAACAACTAGTCCGTTGGTCAGGCGTGTCAGCTCTGCGGAGGGATACACTTCTCTGACCAATCGTTGTTTTGTGTGGTGAGTAGAGTTCGCTTGATTCCGACCAGGGCGGAATGTGTTGGGGTAGCTTCACTTCGGTCCCTGGTGTTCGTCGGAGTGGACGTACTCCTTGTAGGTGCGGCGGCAGCGCCGTTAGTTTTTGAAGAGTGACTTCAAGTCATAGTTAGGGCCAGGTCCTCGTCGGGTTTGGGTGCCCTTGGCCTGTGCTGAGTCGGTGTCGTCCTTGTTGGCAGCCACTGTCAGCCAGTTGCAGAACTGGTGTGGTTGATCGTCTGTATGTCCAGGTTGGTGATCTGTTAGGTTCGTTGTGTTGTAGTTCGTCGTGTTGTCTTGTATTATGGCGAGTTGTACTGTAGTTGTCTCATGTTGGGATTAGTTGTATGGTGTTCGTTGCGTATACTGGTTGTCTGGTATGATGTTGTCTTGGTTCCGTGATTGGAATTTGTTGTCAGCCGGTTTGTGTTGTTACCTCTTTTCGGTATATTCTGTAAGTAGTGTACATAGTGGTTCCTGAGTTCGGTTGTCATGTGACAGTTTGGCTAGACAGTGTGGGTTCGATATAATAACCGTTGATGGACGGTGATGTAGATATTGTTTGGGGTTAGTTCATGTTAATGTCAGTGGGTTCAATAAGAGGGTAGTACGAGGTTGCATTTTGTTGAGGATCATGATATGAGTCAGGTGCAGATGTGTCTGCGTGAATCATACAGGGATTGTGCTCAATTTCAGTTGTAAATAGTAGTAGTTCGATGATATTGATTAACGATTTCGGAGTTGACCTGCACAGCATTCGAATCGGTTAACTGTGTAGTAGGGCTAAGGCCAATTTGTGGTCGAGTGGTTGATACTGGAGTACGGTCGTGACTATTCAACTTATATTGGTGTCTTCTCACTTTCGTTACGAGTCATGGTTCTCGACGCGGGTGTCGTGCGCGTGCAGACTGTATCTGTGGCGTACGCATTTGGTACAGGACAGTGAGTCCATATGGTTAGAAGTTTTTTTTAAAGCAAACGAGTCGTCACACATGCAGGGATGTATGTGTTTGTGACAGAACGGGGTTGGAGAAAGATATCTTAGGTTGTGGGGAGGCAACCCAGTTATGAATTTTAGTAAGCAGAAAGAAGGGAAAGGTAAAGTTTAAGGCGAGTAGCTTAGCAGTTGATAGGATAAAAACGGATGATGTGCAGCATGTAATATTGTATGAAGTGTGGTTGTGTTGGCATAACAAGGATTAACCACTGGGTTATCTGACAAGAGATGACATGAGAGTGAGGTGCTGGATGGAAATTTTGGCGAACAAATCATGTTGTTTTTGATATATGGTTATAATTGACAGTGCAAAGAGGGGTAATAATGTGAAGGATTGTGGCTGCGAGCCGATTCTTTTGTGTGAACATGCTGGAACTGTGAACCGCTAAGAATTGATAAGGTTTTTTTTTCCTGAGAGATGTGTGTTACTACTGGTTATTGTGTGGAGACATTTCCTTGTGAAATTGGCCATTTCCTAGATTATTTAGTATGTTCTAAGGGGGCCCATGGAGTCCGTGTTGGATCGCTTAGATTGGTTTATTTCTCCGAGATTTGGGTGTGGATTCATAATTTCATATGTAATAGCGTGGATTGGCTCAGAGAGAATATTGTTTTACTGCTGTTGTAAGGGTTGGCAGGAAATGGGTCTGATAACCCCAAAGTGAGTAATGGGTTGGGGGGTGTATTCGAAATTCAAGGGGTCACTCTCATGCCCGAGTGGGAAGTAGGCAAGGGAGATGGAGAGTTAAAGCTTTACCAAGTAGCCTATGTGCCTTGATGACTCGGGTAGTAGCAACACTACAGTAGTGGCCTACAGTTGTGTCAGCAGGTATCCTGTTCCGTCCTGAGGCTGGGGCCAGACCACCTCAGTCTACTGCCGCGTGCCGGCAGGTGAGCGGCGCTTTCCAGTGCCTGTTGTTTTCCCGGGAGAGGGTGACCACCCAGGCCGTCTGCCTTCTGTGGGGCAGCTCTCCTCCAGCTACCGGTGCTTTTCCGGGAGTTCTCCGGCACTGGTTCCTCGTCCCTGTTCAGGCGTCCTGTGAGAGGGCGCTGCACCAGGCCTTTTTTCCACCCTTGGTGTCCGGCGGGGCCTTCAGAGGTGGAGGCGTCCTACGAGCCCCGGACCCGTCGAGAGGGCGTCTGGTGTGTGTGCGTTGGGTGTCGTGCCCATCGCGGGGAGGAGCCAGACTGCGGGAAGCCACGGTCAGCGCCGGGGTGCAGAGTCTTCCGGGGAGGTGTCAGCCTGTGAGGGGCCACGTACAGCGCCGAGGACTGGAGCTTTCCGGGCCGGGATGGGTTGTCCCATGTTTGTGATAGAAGGGGTGTAGCGTTAGGCAGTAGGGTTAGGGGTGTTAGCTACTGCCTCCTTTTAGGACGTAGTGGCTGGCACAGTGTAGGGTACTTGTCGTTGCCTCCCTTAGGGACGCAGCGAGCAGTTTGGTAGTGGTCCCGGGTTAAAAGAGAAGGGTGAGTCCTGGGGAGAGGTGTGGGTGGTAGCAGTAGTTAAGAGATTAGAGTCCCTTTGGTAAATCCTTGTCCCTAGTAGTTAGTCACCACGTGTGCGGGCTATCGCTGTGTCCCCAGGTCACAGTGATATACTGTAACTGGTGTTTTAGGTTAGGTTAGGGTCTTCCAGGTCATTATAGTAGAGTAGGGTGAGTCAGCGGAAATTGGGATACTTGTGTGCAGTTGTGGATGTGCGTGAGTGGTGGCGCCATGGAGTGTGTGTGAAATAAAGAAGCGTGCGTGATTGTAAAACTGTGTTAGTGTGCTGTGTTGTCTGACCTAGTGTGTGATAGGCGTGGGTAAGCGTGGTAGGGCCGTCCGGCTTAGCGACCGTGACAAACCGGAAATGCGCCCCCCGAGAGAGAGAGAGAGAGAGAGAGAGAGAGAGAGAGAGAGAGAGAGAGAGAGAGAGAGAGAGGGAGGGAGGGAAGGACAGAGGGAGGGAGAGAGAGATAATGATAACGATGTTGATAATGATAGTGATGACTAGTTCTCTAATGATAGTGAAGTCTGATGTACCATGTACTTATTACTACATTCTCGTGGACCACCTCGGCAGACAAATGCACATATAATTATTATTATCAATAAAACAAGTTTGCCTCATTTGACCTAAGTAAATGTTGTTTTGCATTACGAAGTGGTTCACATGCAATGTAAAACAAGTCAGATGTGGCTGTCAATGGAGACTAGGAATAAGTGAATGGAGACTAGGAATAAGTGAATGGAGACTAAGAATAAGTGAATGGAGACTAGGAATAAGTGAATGGAGACTAGAAATAAGTGAATGGAGACTAGGAATAAGCGATGTATGGCTAATGCCTCTGAAGTAGTATGGAACATGGGACAAGAAATAAATGGATGTTTGGAAACTTTCTCATACTGAAATTAAAGAAATCCTTGTGAACAACCACAAAGAATAGAAAAGAGCTTTTTAACTGAGGCTATTGCAGAAAAAAAGCCAGCTTCGGCCAACATCCAAAATGCAATTTGCAATTTAGCCAACAATAAAGAGATCACTTATCTAGTAAAACAGACGCAGAAGCTTTCACCAGCTGGTAAGATGGGAAAGGTTCATCAATCAAGTACGGCCCTCATGCTTATTGTGATAGTACATTACAAACTGAGCTGCGACAGATGAAGGAAAAGTGGCGGGATGCAAAGTCTGCAGAACTGAAACACTATGCAGACAAGCATAAGTCAAGACGTTGTTTGATGGCATGAAGAATGTGTATGGCCCCTCTTCCGATGCCATAGTGTCTGTTAAATTGGCTGACCTCATCCTCCTCACAGAGAAGAGCGACTTAGTTCACTGCTGGACTGACCTCTTCCTTCAGCTGCTCAACAAACATCCCGATATCGATAACCGGGCAACCCAGGACAGACCTCAGCATCTCTTGACTACCCAAAGTTTGGAGAAAGATTCAGAAAGCTATCCCACCATCAAGCATTTCCAAGTGGGGAAAGCTCCCGGGCCTGATGAAATACCCCTTGAGATCTTCAAGGAGGGAGGACAGGCTTTGGCAACCACGTTTATTGGACTGATACAGCAGTTCTTGGAGAAGATTCAGTGATGCATACTTCAGGGCTGCTGCCATCCTCCTCCTATATAACAACAGCGGCGATAGAACACTGTCTGCGGCATCTCTCTACTTAGCACGGCAGGGGCGGACCGTTGCCCTTGTCATCATTGTCAGGCACACCGTATAATTATTCTGCGTGCCTATACTATTCTGTTAAGCATCGAGTCGCGTGTGCGAGTCTGTGTGGGAGTGTTCGTCTGTATGACCGTGAGAACAAACTTCGTGGAAGCAGAAGGGGTATTTTCATTCGGCACGCGCAATGAGAGATGTTTCTGTTGTGCGTGCAAAGCAAGAGTCATACATGTGTTTGTATTTCTGTGTTCTTCGTAGATGTCCTTTCGGACGGTGTGTTGTTGTTGCCTGCAGTACCCGGTGGCTTGAATGGTGGGAGAACGATTGAATTATTTTATTTAAATCTTATTTAAATAAACTGTGTTGCACCCGGTAAAATTCACACGGGTGAGCGCTGCTGTGAAACAGCGAGACTATTTTAGATGCGCAGGTATACGGAGTGTGTGCATAGTTCTTACGTTGTTTTGAAGAGTAGCCGTTTACGTCACAAGTGTGACGTGTTTTTTTTTTTTTTTTTTAATGATGCATTCTTTGATTGGTGTGGTCATGATAACGGGAGTGGTACTGTAGGGCTTCTAGTTTAATGGTATGTCTGTAGCCTAGTTGCTAAATTGCATTGCTATAGAAATGGCCAGTGCTCAATGTAGATATGCGTAGTTCTTCTATGGCTGTAGGTAGTACAGAGGAGAACTGTGTTTTGTTCTAGCTTGTTTGTTTGCTCTTCATGGATTATTTTTCCTGCTTGTTCCTCTGGACTACATTGGTACGTCGTCGAGACTTACCTGGAGTGTTTTCTGAGGTCGTGTACAAGAGGAGTCGTCGTTGTATTCTGCTGTTCTAAGGTGAATACACGTTTGTCTGTCTGCTCTTCGTGTACTGTTTTTCCTGCTTGTGCATCTGGACTACATCAGTACGTCGTCGGAATTGAGTTCAATTTTTGTGTCCAGCTTGGATAGCTGAACTCGAATCTGACTGGTTAAAAGTGTTTGCCTGTGAGTTGTTTCTATTTGTATGTAACTGTGATTGCTAGATCGATTGTGCAGGGAAGGGGCAGAGGTTGTTTCACGCTGTAATTGGTTGCCGCTGATTTTAGTGGAAGCTGGCTAATTTTAAGATGTGAGTAATTTACAGCAATTATTACTATGTGAATTTCGCCGCATAGAGTGTGATTAATGGTATTTGTAGGCTAAGGTCCATAGTGATATTAGCCGGGAGTGCATTGTTACGTGTCGTGCGACATTGCACCCAAGGAGAATATACGGTTGGACATTAGCTTTTCCAAGATCGGATGTGTTAAGTGTGCCTATGGATTGAACCTATAAGTGCTTGATAGTGTGTGCAATTGTCGTACTGTCTGTCTGGAGAGCGTACAGTTAAGTGTAAAATATACCCCTATGTCGTCGGATAGATGAAGAATAAATGCGTACGAACTTGACTCGGTATTAGGATTGCATTGTGTGTAGGGGAAAGTAGTTTAGCTAGGTCTTTAAGGCTGTCTATTACTCTGTAGGGCAGTTCAGGCCCTAGTGAGCCTGACAATCATCAGCTGTATCACAGATCATCTAATTGAGGCTGCGGTATCTGAAACTGATGCGGCTTCAAGAGCAATAGATCAACAGTTGATATGTTCTTTGCGATCTGGCTCGTTCAGGAAAAGTGCTGTGAGCATAACCACAATTTCTACATCCTCTTCGAAGACCTGACATAGGCTTTTGCCTCAGTCGTCAGTTGTGAGGACCTATGGGCCATGCTGTTGAAGCTTGGCGGTTTGCCGAAGTTGGTCAGTATTTTCAAATCATTCTGTCATGACGTGGTGGGCAGTGCTGTGGAAAATAGCTCCATGCCTGACCCATTCCTTGTTTCCTACGATAGACATTAAGGATGTATTATGGCACCTAAACTCTTGAGCTTCATATTTGCTACCATGCTGATATCTGCTCTCTCCTTGACTGATGTGCGGATCTCAATTCGCCATACATGTGACGGTCGCTTCTTTGATGAGAGGCATCTGAAGACAAAATTCAAAGCCCTCAAGGTCCTGATGAGAGACTTCCTGTTCCCGGAGGACTAAATTCTCGCAGCGCTGAACTCGCCAACAGCCTGCTGACAGCAGCTTAAGACATCAGCGTACGGAAAACAAAAGTGGTGCTTAAACTTGCACCTGGACTGGATCCTCCAGAACCAAGTATTGAAATCGAGGAAACGATGATGAACAGCATGGAGACTTTCACCTTCTTGGGAATTGCCTTGACCTCAACCTGTGCCATGGACTACAAAGTATTTGACTTATTTTCTAGGGCTTGTGCATCTCTCAGCAGGCTTTGGAAGCGAGCATGGGTTGAAGACGGCGTATAACTATATATCAAGCTGGCTGCGTATGAAGCAGTAATCATTATGTCCCTCTTTTAGGTATGGGCACTTTACAGGAAGCAGTTTCACCTCTGCTGCCTGCACAAGACCATGGGTTTCTACTGAGAGGACAGGGTCCCCAACATGGAGATGCTTCTCGGAGCAAACTTGCCTATTATTGAGGCACTCATCATAGAGTCTCAGCTCTGGTAGGTACGACTTGTCGTCCGTAAAGAGGACACGCAATTTTGATCTTCTTGGAATTGATATCTTGTTAGACACTGCTCGACTACTCAAACGCTTTAAAGACAGCATGGAAGCATCTCGTATTTCTGGGATCGGATGGGAGACCCATAATACAGACTGCAGCGCCCGGCGATTTGCTGTCCACAAGGGAGTACAGGTCTTTGAGGAGAGGTGCCCACAAGATCTGGACCAGAAGCGTCGTACCCGCTAAAATATGGGAAGTGACCTAGCCTCTGCTCTTGTAGGCCTACAAAGTGGCTGCATCTGCAAACCCGACTCTTGGTTGAGTACTCCTCTACAATGTCACTAATGCCATTTTTTCTGATTGTAAAAACAAAGTTCGGTAGAAAGATGAAAATCAAAATGCTATAGGTTAGAGAATCTGTGAAGCTGAAAATGAGGATGGAAATAACGTGAGAAAAAAACTTGGGGAAGATGTTTCTGATGAATGTTTTTATGCATCACAGTGCAGGTGGCATTTCTATCATCAACGCCGTCATTGTTCTACTGCTGCTGTTCATCACCCTCGTCATTACTGTGATGCCACATAGCAGTCACATGCTCTACAAAGTACTGAAATATTCTCCTCATTCTCAGATGATGGCGAGAAGAATAGTTAAAATCGTTTAAGCCAATGTAAAACCGCTACCGAAACAAATAAGAACTCTGTTTAAATATCTTTTCCTGAACTTATTTTAGATGCATTCATATGTCTTTCACCCCCACCCCACCCAACTCCTTTACTGTGAAGCTTCACATGTAAATTCACAATGATCAGTACAGTTTGCATGTACCTATAGTCAGCACTAAATGAAATCAATTCACTGTCGTTGTTTGTGGTACATGTTCAAAGGAGAGCGTGCCAGAAACGAAACTCCTCCCGTTCTCTTTACTCCATATATGACGAACACTACTGACTCTATCTTACCGTCTTTTCCGATCATGACCGTGACGAATTCTTCACAAAACATCGCTGTCATAGACTTTGTTCAACTTACACCAGAAAACATATCACTCTGTTTTGAGGAAATGAAAACTTTACATTTTCACAGTTTGGCTGGGCAGATATTTTTTCGCAAGGGAGCGCTGTCTTCAATACAAGCAAATGGTGCAGTATCGTGTTCACGGTGCCATCAGGTATGCGCTTAAAGATGTCCGTCTTTGTGACAGTGAGTGAGTGTCACGTTTATGGCCTCTGTCTGCGTTATGAAGAAACACCGTTTTCGGACTGTTTTTATTGTCGTGTGCAGCATGGTAACATACTGAGTCACGGAAACAGAGTGGAGCTTGAATTCGATATTCAGAACCAAAATTATACTGGTTCCATAGAACTGTTCTTTAACTTCACCAGCGTTTTACCTCCTAAACTGCACGTGAACTTCGATACGTCTGCAACAGGTAATATAATAATGCACCACATAAGTCATGTTAAACTGAAAAGGAGGCGCTCCTTTTTTGTTTGTGTGTTTTTCTTTCTGTCCTTCATCCACTCTTTGATTTATTTTCATTTTCTACCGCTGTGCCACCTTCATCTTGCCATGTTCGAAGTCATCGTATCAGACAGGTTAGGCATACACAAGCTGGTGGCACTAAACACGTGGCCATTCAGCAGAGGAACAGAATTTGATGACGTCATTCAGTTTTCCATCTCATTGCTGTACATTCACGGCACTCATCGTGCACTCCATTTGTGTCAATCTTGATGTTATAAAAATCTGTAACAAAGTGTTGCATGCAACATTGGAAACGCTTATTCCCAACTGCTTCGAACAAGATGGTGTGAAAAGTAAATATTAAATAAGCAGAGTAGCTTCTGTTCCCACTTACAAATAAATACGGGCACGTAACTCCAGTCTAATGCTACTTGTGGTACCTATTCACCTATCACACATAGACATGAGGTACACCTGTCAAGCAAAGGAACTTCCTTACGAATGGAAGTTCCGAGATTGTCGATATACGAGTGTCTGACACGAGCGCACCATCATCAACAACTGTGTATGCCTATCTTCTTTAAGACTGCAAGTAAAGACTTTACCTTTTGCTAGCTTGAATCACTTCGATGACTGTGAACAACACGCGAGTCTCCATGCTAAGGACATGAACGTTTTTCAGTCTGTCCCTTACCTTGGTCGCGTTCATGCTGACATGGACGCTTTAGGCACAGTTATGATTGATGGAATCAACGCTTTTTCTCAGGTTGAGGTGAAAAGATTTCGCGTCCATTACTACTGTAAACAGACGACAATGAATCGCCTGACACAATCACTAATATCAACAAAATATACCTTGAAATGTTGTCAGTAATTCTTTTCAGAATGACAACCAAAAACTGTCGGCTTCTAGGACTTTCGTCCGCTGGGATCGGATTCATTAGACATACGTAGCTGATTGTACCTGGGCTTCCTTGGCATCAAGTGGAGATACACCACAGTCTGTAATTCTGTTGTGTTCACACTACTAAGGGTTCAAAAAAGTAATCCAACAGCACCCCAAAGCAGCCAATGAAGGGTAGACAAATAAAACAAAAATTAAGTGTGGTAAGGAAATAAGTTGCTGAAAAACTAAAATCATTACAATAAACAGTAAAAAATGTAGGGAAAAATCTTTGAGCCTATGCTTGAGGATCCATTCAAGGATGCAAGGGAGGTCAAACGATGTCCAACAGCGCGAGTGGTCAGCTCCGCTGTTTAATAACCCAAGCATTGTCAGCAGCTCAGAATTGTGCAAAATAGTATCATGCTAAACAATTCAGTAGTAGGGGAAACCAGGTTCAGGCTAACCATTCTCCCCTCATTACATTGATGACTTGGCAAAGATTTAAATGAAAAAAAGAGAAACAAAAACAAAAAACCAAACAAACAAGAAAAAGAAGGGGTGGGGGTGGGGGGTGAGGACGAGAGAGAGAAACAGAAAATTAGAACATAAAATCATTAAATATATCATAAATGTTAAACCCTTCACTAGCAGCATATGGGAACTATCGTAACCCTTCCTCAAGAGAGATCATTTCATATTGCCATCTCCTAGGCCTTTCGTCCGCTGGATCAGACTCATCAGGGAGACACGGCTGATGTGTGTGGTGTGTGTGTGTTGTGTGTGTGTGTGTGTGTGTGTGTGTGTGTGCAATGAGATATTGTTTGTTGTATAATTTCGTCTTCATGAATCGTTTTTCTGTGTTAAAACTGAGCTGCTGTCTCCACAGAGAATCCGTCGCTATTGGGCAACACCACGCATAAGAACTTTTTTTTCACTATGTATATTTGTTCCATCAATGTATATTTGTGTAAAGAATATTGTCAAAGACAACTCCGTCATTGCTAGGATTTCTTTTACAAGGACGGATAAAGGCGTTTCGGCACACATTTTATTCCTGTCTCATTGCCTTCCCCCACCCTCACCTCCTCCTATTTTCCCAGTACCTTCATTTCCTTGTCGCGTTCTACATTGCATATAGCCACACAAAATCATACCAAGTGTGGTAGTGTTGCAATTAAAGTGGTGCAGTCCCGGGGAACAGACAGTCAAATCATTGAGCAACCCAACAGAAGAGGCACAAGGCATGAGTCACGCTGTCGGACGCTGTTTCTGCTTGTAAAAAAAAGTAGTTAGATGACTCCGGCGAACAACGTGGACAAACGAATCACATCTTAGGTCTTCTTCTGGCAAGATAATCAACACTCCGGACTACAAAATTGAACGAGCAATCACGTATCTTTGTCAAATCCGGCGTAAGACGGCTGTTTTTGTTGTTTTGCATTGTTATTTCATATTCATAATTCAATTTCATCAAAATCAGTATTTATAAACGTTTATTTGAATTTAGTTTATGAAAATGTCAAGATCTTGCGAGACTATTCTTATCAGGGGCAACGCAGTATACATAGAAATCAGTTAAACTGAAATTTGTATTTGTACTGTATAACATGGATCTTGTTTTTATCTTGTCACAGGGTATATTCAGACCCCTTACTGGGATGGCGGCTTAACCTACCCAAACAACCTGGATATCTGGGCACAACTAGACGTTCCACCGGCCTGCAGTGTGATGTTAAGTTTCCTTGCCTCGGATATAGAACCGTCTTACTGGTGTGACTACGACCGCCTAACCATACATGTGGGGCAAACCTACACAGCCCAAAAGTCAGCCAAACTGCATCAGTGCAGTAACAGGCCAGTCCTCAAGCCAACGCTTTTCCACACTAATGTGCTCCATTTCCATTTCATCAGCAATGAATATATAGAATACTTGGGGTTTAGACTTTATTTTTCATTTTTCTCTCGCTCTGTGATCCCCGAAAAGTTTGAAGATGGGAAATGGAACTGCTCGGCTCGTTACTGGTCCAAACTGCAGCAGCACTTTGCTTGTAACATGATTGAAGAATGCTCTGACGGGAAGGACGAGGAGCTTTGTGACCACACGAGTAACAGATGTGGTAGAGGTCTCGTTTCTATTGGCCAATGGTGTTACCTGTTCATCTCAGCAGAGAGGATGATCACGTGGAACGAAGCAGCCAATGAATGCCTTCGTCATGGAGCTTACCTTGCCAGTCTAAACAGTCCCAAAGAATGGAAGGAAGTCATAGAGTATATTCGGAGGCTCATGCCACAGGCTGCCTATTTCGGACTGCATACCGCGGGACCATCTTTTCCAGAAATGTAAGTGTAGCGCACCCGGTTTTAATTCACCTTTTGCTGTTAAATGCTTTGCTTATTTCCCCAAACTATTGGTACTCAATGAGTTGATAATTGTTTTGTCGTAGTCATGGCCACTGCTAAACTGAGGGGTTTCTATGATTACACAGAACTTTAAAATAAAGGGCAGAAACACATTTAACAAAGAGAAATCGCTTAGTGATATTCGTTTACCCCCAACAGCACAGCAGCACTGGGGAACATTCATTTAGATCTCAGTGTCATCACTTCTCAGACAGCAGTCAATGTCAGACTGTCATTAAGACTGCCTTCAGAGAATTTGTTAACTACTGCTGTATCACTTGGTTGACATCTTGTAAGATAAATTTGAGTAAAGACTCTCAGGAAATAATGCCATTGAACCCCACGCTGATGACATAGGTTACAGGTTCTGGCCAGTTGATTGAATGAGCATTTTGGCTGAGCCATTGTCGTACAGTGTCATCACTATCCACGCATTGATATGTCATCCTCTAACATGACTTAAACACGGACATGAAAATGCACTTTTAGGCTGGTCCAATCTGTCAAGGGACCGAAACCTCTTACAAAGGGGCTTTAAGCGCTTTACACGACAAGGACTCCACGCGTAGTGGAAAAAACAGGTGATCGGCCGATGAGCAGTAGCGCCCTCACCTGGCGCATATGTTCGAATTGTGTCAAGGAGGTTGAAGTGGACAGGTGACCAACTGTCAGGTGATAGTTGGCATCCAAGGCGGGGAAACTGTGCCGAGTTCGAACCTTCCTGATAGCAAAAGAGAGACAAATTCATCCTCAAGGACCTTGGCGTATCAGATGAGCTCTAAAGGCTCAGTCAGCTGAAGTTGCTTAGTAATCAGACCTTGAAGAACAGGATCTTGTGCTTTTTCAGTCAGTATTGCTGTGGTGCTGTGCCTTGATGCTTTGTCAGGCTAGTTGAATGCCTGTGGACATCATTGTCGTAGCTTTCCACAGGATAATTACTGTGTGAAAGTGGCCCCCGAAGTCATCGGGAATTTTTTTTACGTCCATTTGATGCGAAGTAGTTGTTTGCTCAGCTATTTTGTAGGGATGTGTGTAAATGCTGATGGAGTGGAAGAATGTAGCTAGAGGGGAATCCATTGTGCACGTGAACAAGGTGGCAGAGAAGCAGCATGGACAAAGACATGGCCCAAAGGGATATCCTTTGCGTCCATCCCTATACAGACTGAATGGAGAACGAGATAAGGGGAGAACAGGAGAGAACAACACAATACGAGAGAGAGAGAGAGAGAGAGAGAGAGGAGAGTGAACAGGACAGAGTAGAGTCGAAGGAAACGTGGTCTTGGGTGACAGAAGTGGCAGCAAGGACTTAGGCGTAAATCACAGGCTGAGTAAGAAAGAATGAGCTCGAAAAACAGAGTTGGGCAAGAAAGACAAAAATGAATATTTCTACGTCAAGTCCCCAGAGACGACCATGGAGACACAGTGCCGGAGAAAAATCGCAGTGACTTGTCCAAAAACTGTTATGTGGTGTGTGTGTGTGTGTGTGTGTGTGTGTGTGTGTGTGTGTGCGCGCGCGCGCGCGCATGCTGTGTGTCTGTGTGTCTCTGCGCACGCGCGCGCGCGCGCGTGTGTGTGTGCGTGTAAACCTGGCGAGGTAAAAAGCCTTTTGAGTATAACCCAGGATAAGGAAGTAGTGATCTGTTATGTTTTGATAATATTCCTTTTCGCATATTTGGACTTTTCATGCGTGATTATAAGTAGAGTAGAAACTTTATTTCTTGTTCTCAGTCGTGTTAGGAGAGAAGCGAATGCGTGACATCCCATTTTCAGAGAAAGGTGAATGGTTGGTGGGTGCATGAGTGCGCATGTGCGTGCATGAGTACAGAGATAACCTTGGTGTGCTAAGCCTGACTAATACATCAGCCTAGTTTACTTAAGCAATACCATCACTATCAACCCCCTTCCTGAACAGGAACTTAAGTTGAATCATAGCTCAGCTAACCACTCAGGAACTCTCCAGCGCTGTCAGCGAGTAGAAAAATAATTAGAAAGGAGGATCTTCCTGTCACAACACAGAGACATACACACTAATAGCATATCCAGCAATTTACATCTATTTTGAATCTGCTATCCGTCTCTGCGCGCGTACGCGCGCGAGCGTGTGTGTGTGTGTGTGTGTGTGTGTGTGTGTGTGTGTGTGTGTGTGTGTGTGTGTTGAATTAATGAATAATGCATTGATGTCCATGCGAGTGAGTGTTTCATGGTTAGAGATCTTGCAGCAATATGTTCTTTTTTATTTTCAGGTACCGTAACCTTTTTCAGTGGGATGATGGGTCACTCGTTTTGCATGCTAAATATGGAGATCCAGCTGGAGGTCCTTTGGTGTCTGATTTCCGTACAGCATGTTCTGTTCTGCAAAAGGGTTTCACCTATGCAATGACAGACACATCATACATGTACGGACAAACAGACTCTCTGACCGTGGTACCGTGCTTCATCGACTACAACGCCGCGTCCTTTCTCTGTGAGAAAAACACAAAGCAAAAGAACCAAACCCAGCATCAGCTGCGTGAAGTGGTCTTTCACACCATGGAGTGGAAAAACCACGATGATAACTTTGTCACCTGTCCGGCAGGTCACGTGACCCTGACGTTCCTGGCCTGTGACCTTCACAGCCATTGCTGGGCCAAATCGACTGACCCGTTCACTGTGACCTGTGACTACCTTGCGGCGCCACCTCCCCCGTCCCTGGAGTGCCTGAACGGTGTGGGTCAGGTGCCTTACACTCTGGTGTGTGACAATCGTCCTGACTGCTATGACAACAGTGACGAGAACATCTGTGTATTTCCCTTCTGCGGGCAGTCAAGAATGTTCCGCTGTGCCAACGGGCAGGTGTGTTTCACAAAAACATGCCAAGTCAGCACTGTATCCAACGCTTCTTTTTCTTTAATGTAAAGGTCCCCTGTATGCCTTCTGTTGAAATGATTATTAGTGTTTCGACTGATTTTTGAAGTAAACATTTTCAACAACATAAATGTAAAAGGTCCACTTTAGCAAGAAGTTTGTATATTTCTTTCATCACAATCAATATCATATATGTCTGAACTATAGGTGACAAAATTTTTACACCGTCTCAAAATGCAGACACATACCAGCCATGAAAGCTCAATAATTGACAGTCTTCACTGATTAGTTTTATCATGACAATATTGTTGTAATCTAAAATGTTATTTGAATTAGTCAAGTAAATCACATCTAGTTGTATTTCATGGGTTGAAGACATAGAATAAGGAATGAAACCAGACTTAAGTAAGACGACTGAAACAGACAGCAGGCAGAATTCAAAGCAAGCATTCAGAAGAAGATGCAAAGTATGTAATACACAATACGACAGAGACAAGCACATTTTTTAACAACTATGTCTTTCTTATACAACACAAACATAATATTTTGTGCATTTTATATGTATCAGCTGTGGCGTCTTAAGACCACGAATCTGGAGTCACCGTAACGAAGCGGTTAGCGTCACGGACTTCCGGCTGGGAGGTCATCGATTCCCATCAGAGCTATTTATTTGTTTGATTTTTTCCTGCCCCAGCCAGCTCCTACCCAGAGTTTAATTTGATAAAGGGTCAAGATGGAAGACTGGGACCACACAATCGAATTTCATCCACCTAATGGAGGCGTCTCCGAGAATGGTGTTCAAATTACCTGACCAACACTGCGGATGTCTGCATTCTCTCTAGACCGGTTGACACTGGGATATGTTATGAAATCCGTAGCATCTTTTTCATCTTCCTCATCCTCATCGATCAGCATTAAAAAAAAGTCTCAGATTCTGTGGCCTTTCATGAATTGTTGTCATGGTTACATCAGTTCGATTACCTCACCACATCTAAGTCCTTGGTTTGGTGTTATGGAAACAATTGGTATTGACAAATTCATAGGGACTGTTGTCGGACGTTCACAACAATGCTATTATTATGGTCTGTAGAAGGTTTAGTGGGTAGTGTTCTGCCTATGTTGGATCAGAATGAGTACCACTGAACACCACCAAAGTGACTCGAAAACGAATGTTGTGCATCCACTGGTGAGTTACCTCCTAACGACTTGACATTATATCTGACATATTTCATAGATTTCATTACATTATGATTCCTCTGTTACACATCCCTAGGAAGTTTTGAAACGGTATTCCATTGAGAATCGACTTCACTGTTCTTGAGTTCTGGTCTTAAAACAACCTCCATTTCTTCGGTGTCATTAGAAATAGCTATGATACATTTGTGATTGAGAAATGGAAACCAGATCATAGAGGTGAAGCTTGTCCAGAGGAGAACGCGGCTTGTAGGCCCCTAATCCAATCTGTTTTCAGCATGGAAAATGCGTTGTGGAACATCAGCGTCGCGTAGCACGTCATTTTACTCAACGCCAGAAGTGTTCTGAATACTTTATGGATACGCAAATTGTACTAGGCGTACTTTTTGCAAACGCAAATGTGCCCTTTTGCCACCACGATCGGACACCGATCATGCAAATTTAGCCACGTAAAAAAATACTCGTGAGTAACTCTCTTGTACGTAAAAATGCTCGGTCTTTTACTCTGTATGTGGGTTTTCGTACATATTCTTGTATGATATGTCTTTGCATTAATTTCCATAATCAGTTCAACGCCTGTGTTTCACTCAGCGCAATTCAACTTATCATTCTTTGTTTATTCACATCTTTATATCTTGTTTCTACTAAAGATGTTAATGAGATGACGTATATGCAGACGACGTGAAATCACGTATGATGTCTATGAAATAATTCACTGTATGCCAACAAGTAGGATACATTTCGTGCAGGTACGTTTTCGCTTTTGTATAGTTTGTAGTATTTTCTACATGGGCTGAATACTTTTCGGGTTGGTAAAGTGTACCTTAAAATAGTTTCGCATGAGAGTATAGCTGGCGTCATACACCGGTGCTAGGACAAACGTTTCAAAGCCGTACATTGTCCATGCCATTTTAAAGTACCTGTGAGCAAAAGACATACCAGTCAATGGAGGAAAAGGTGAAGGGAGTGAACACATGGTTGAAGATGATTAAACAAATGCTTAGAAGCTGTAGCAGAAAAAAATCTATTAAAAGACATGTTAGGACCGCTTAGATAATTCTCTGAGAAACTGAGGCCACTGTAAACCAGCCATTAATGTTTTAACACGGCTTTTTTTTTAAGAATGCAAACTGAAAAGACATTCTTATTGCTTGCTTGTTTTCTTGTATAGCCTACCTTTTGTTTCTGTATCCATTAATTGACGTATACTGCTTTCGTGTGATTTGTTTTATGGTGCACAGTCAGTTGCCAAAGTATGCTGTAACTCTGTGTGTGTGTGTGTGTGTGTGTGTGTGTGTGTGTGTGTGTGTGTGTGTGTGTTCGAAAAGTAAGATGACTACTGTATGCTCTGTTTTTTGTCCCAGTGTATAAAAATGCTGCTATATAATTCTTGGTCATTTCCAGTGCTTGACACAGGAACAGCAGTGTAACCGCATACTGGACTGCTTGGATGGCACCGACGAACATCGCTGTCCCCTAATAAGTAAGAGTTCTTTAGAAACAGCCGAGCCTCCTGCGCTCATTGACTTTGACAGCTCTGGTTATTTCCAAATAAAATCTATGAAGAATTTTACTGATAAAATCCATGACTCAAACTCAAGAATTTGTCCAGAAACACACTTCCAATGTCCAGGAGACCTGATCTATTGCATGCCTGTATTTGTGCGCTGTAACGGTGTCTATGACTGCCCAGGACATGAGGACGAGTTGGAGTGTGACAGCCATACGTGTCCAGGTTTCTATCACTGTAGGGGCCATTCGCTCTGCGCTCACGCCAATCACCTCTGTGATGGAAGTTTCCAGTGTCCACAACGTGATGATGAACTGCTCTGTGATGCCAACTGTCCTCAGAGCTGTACATGCCAAGGGCTGGCGTTCTACTGTGACGGACCATTTCCTGCTGAACAGCATCTGGAACTCCGCTTTCTCCATGCTCCTGAAAGCAGACTGAATCCTGAGAACCTAACACTCAACTCCATGCTGATATACCTTAATCTAGCTAACTGCAAGCTGACTGGATTTAACAACCTCAGATTTCCTAATCTTCGAATTATGGATCTAAGCTTCAATGACTTTGTATCATTCAAAGCCACCCAGTTGAAGAACGTTAATAACTTGCAAAAGCTGTCACTTGCAGGAAACCCCCTGGAGGTGTTCTTTGCCACCGAACCTTATCCTTTCGGGCAGTTCCCCTCATTGCAAACTCTCGACTTATCCAAAGTAATGCTGCCAGATTTAAATGCTTCAGCACTTGCAATCTTTCCAAAACTTGCATTTCTTAACTTAACTGGTTGTGGTACAAAACGCATTGTTGAAGGCTTTAATTCATTATCATTTCTGCAAGGTTTGGATTTCAGACGCAGTCCCATTACGGAATACCCCGTTGACGTCTTCAAAGATCTTAGAGGTCTGAAAGAATTGTGGGCTGACAATTACAGATTATGTTGCCCGATTACACTCCCCAAAAGTCTCCACTCTACAAATTGCCATTCTTATAAAGATGAGATTTCTTCCTGTGAAGCTTTACTTCGTTCAGACGTATATCGCATCGTTTTGTCTGTGTTTGCTGTCGTGATCTTGGCTGGAAATTTTGGGAGTTTTATGTATCGAATGTTGATAAATCGAGAGTCCAACAAACTTGGCTTTGGTGTGTTCGTGACGCATTTATGTGTTGCAGACTTACTGATGGGTATATATTTGTCGTTGATTGGAATAGCTGATCGAATGTACAGGGGGACTTACTTGTGGAAAGATGATACATGGAAATATGGTCCAGGCTGTAAAGTGGCTGGCTTTTTGTCCTTTTTATCCTGCGAAGTTTCTGCATTCACAATATGCTTCATAACGTTTGATCGATTTCTAGTTCTCTGCTTCCCTTTCAGCAGCATACACTTCAACAAACAATCAGCACACATTGCTTGTACGATGAGCTGGCTAGTTGGTGTTGTGCTTGCTGGGATACCCCTGTTACCCGTAACAGCCCACTGGTATTTCTACAGCCAGACTGGAATCTGTATCCCCTTGCCCATCACAAAGAATGTCTTCGCAGGTCATGAGTATTCCTTTAGCATTATCATCGTTCTCAACTTTGTTCTCTTTCTATTCATCGCAGCAGGGCAGTTATTCATCTACTGGTCCATACACAGCAACAGCATAGCAGCTGACAGCTCAAACAAGAAATCCAAAGACCTTACAATTGCCCGTCGCCTGTTCACCATCGCACTGTCAGACTTCCTGTGCTGGTTCCCCGTTGGACTGCTGGGTCTGCTGGCTTTTTATGGTGTTCCCATCTCTGGTGAAGTCAATGTTGCCATCGCCATTATTAATCTCCCTATTAACTCAGCCATCAACCCTTTTCTCTACACTCTCAATATACTGTTGGAGAAACAGAGAATTGCTCGTGAGGAAAGGATTCGGAAGATGATGATGGCCACTATTGCTAGCAACCCCCCTAAGGCTGGTCCTGATAGGCTTGAAAACAGCTTGAGCAAGTCAGAGGCATTGCATTTAATCAGCCGATGGATTTTGCAGAAAGCATTGTCTCGCCCAAATCTAGAGAAGATCGTTTTGGATGCCAGACAACACACAAAGCAGTGCTCTTTGGAGAACCAAAATGAATCAGTATTGTCTTAGTCCTTCGTACGTCAGAATTACAAACTGGCATGGTGACCAGTAACTGACTTTAATTTTAATCCAGGTGATGTAAGGATTTAGCCAGCCATTACAAACTGGTGTGACTGTCACCAGAGATGTGATGTATCTTCAGCTTCTTCTGCCTCTATGTTCATTGCTTTGACAAACACGTTTTAAATCAGCTGCTTTTCAGCAAACTGTTTTCAGGAAAGTGTTGTCACTGCGGTCAACAGAAGTGCTTCACAGACAGTCTGTAAAACAGTCTGTGAAATAGTCTGTAAGATGGTCTGCATAATAGTCCATAAGATAGTCTGTAAAATAGTCTTAAGGCATGCAACCATCGCTAAAACCCAGCTTGTAACGCAGATTAATAACAGCAGCTGCCACTGCTTAAAGGCAGCGTTCATTGGATGCGTAGAAAAAGCGTCTTCAGACAAAAGGTAGGGTCAGGTAAGGTAAGGTAATGTAGCTTATATCCCACCCGATCGCAAAGGGCCACATCAGGGCTGTCACCACATTGATATCAACTCACAAGTCATTCATTTGCACAACCCTTTAAAACACACCTTCCAAAACACACCAGAAATTTTGTTAAAAATCTTCCTACTGTAAAATCTTAGATGAGATGACAAACGTTAATCTCCCTCAGAAATTCAAAGATCACATCAGGCGGAACATCACTGAACAAGGTTTTCATGGAGTCTGCTGTAAAATGTTTATGTCTTACGCCATACAGGTCCCAACACTCTAAAGGAATATGTTTCATTGTGAGTGGTACATGACATGGAATGCGCCACGGAGCTTATTCACTCTTTAAAAGGTACGAATGAGTAAAATATACGAATGGCCGATGTGCAACCGACACAAAACCATTTCTTCTTTGCGACCACCAGAGGTAGATGAGAAGAACTCTTTTAGATTTGGACGGATCTGGAAAAAGTTTGTTATCCGTCTGTGTACTCCAGTCCTCCTGCCAGAGGTCTCTGATATAATTATTAACTTTCGGTTTTGGATCTGTGTAGAGGATCAAAGAGAGGGGAGAGAGAGAGAGAGACGGAGACAGAGACAGACAGAGAGCACTTGCTTATCTCGCGTGCTTCACGTGCAGGCGGGGAGGGGGGGGGGGGGCTTCATTGTCTGCGTTAGACTGAGCAGTGACCAGTGGATCCACAGCCTCTGATCATTGTCTTCCACTGGATTACCGTGGACTTCTGAGCTCTCGCAATCTGTCAATAAAATCTGCCAATTTTTCTTGTTATCGTAATCCACTCTACGTCGAATCCCATTTTCTGCACGGTTTAATCTCTTTGTCTTTCCTGTGTTGCTATCCACACTTGGTCAGGAAGCTAAGAGCCTACATTCATGGCTGCTTTCTATTTACGTTCTATAGTCACGTCTTTCTTGTCATGGGCGATTTGGGTTCTTTGGTAGAAATACAGCGTCGTTCCATTTAAAGCTGAAGATCTTTCACAGGCAGTGCCCATTTTCTATTTCTTGTTCACAAGCTAAGTGTTTGTGGCTGCGAAACAAATAAATGACAGTTTTCAAAACATCAAATTTCAGCAAGTGCTTTTGCAGTTGCCATGTATTTTCTACAGTCAATCGTATAATACTCATGGTTTTCTTATCTGCAAATCTACTAGCTTTTTTTTTATTCTATAGGTGTTTGAAGAACAGACAGTCGTCATGACTGATTTCTGATAGAAGGATAGGTCTGCATCGGAACATGATAGAAGACTGAGACCATGTTACTGGAGCTGATGATAGGCTGAACACATCTACCATCCATCCATATCTGACATCATCTGTGTGTCTGGTCCAGATTGTCTTCTTTCCTTGCAAAGCAAGAACATTGGACTTTGATACTCTCTGTAATAACGTGTTAAGTCCAGAATTCGGCAAGCAAGAGACAGACTCTATACATTACTGTGTCTACGGAATTGTATACAGGCATATCATATGAATATTAGTCAGAAAGAACTTCTTTCTAATTTTACTAAGAGCAGGCCAGAATAGAAGACCATTCAGTTCTTCTTTGGACTCTTTCCCCGTTGACAAAGTGAATTTCTAACAATGTTTAATAGGGGGGAGGGAGAGAGAGAGAGAGAGAGAGAGAGAGAGAGAGAGAGAGAGAGAGAGAGAGAGAGAATGTCGAAGGCGCCATCAGTAACTGCTGAGCGGAAAACATTACACAGCCAAGCGTGTATTCAAGAGATATTGGCTATCCTCTCGTTTGCGCCTCTCTCATGGATAGAGTGATCTTCGACTAGCTCTGCACTAAGCGAGGCTCTAGCGGTAGAAGAGTCACAGAGCTCTGTGGATGTTCATGTTCTGTTTTCAACTGTCCTACGCGCTCTCAGGGCAGTGTTCTGAATGTGGGAGCTCATTTTCTCCCTTTGTTCGTTTTTCTCCTCTCTTTTTCAGCTCTTGATTTTGCTCGTTGTTCTCGAGAAATCGATTTTTAAATGATACTAGTCGTTTTGTGTTTTAATCACTTTCCCTTCAGTCTCTCTGATATAGCCATTCAAAGCTTCTATTGTACTAGAAATGAAGCACTCAGTTTGAGGACAGCTGTGTTTCGGCAGATGTCTTAACAATTTGTCATTAATTCTAAGAGCAAATCTCCAGAATAAACATCCAGAACAGACCTGTTTCTTGCTAAAAACATCGTCACAGACATTTAGACCCTGCAACTTCAAGTGTCTGAAAAAAAGCAACCAAAGTTCCATAAATCGATCATTATCTCTTTCATCCCCAGATGGCCACCCCAGAAAGGAACATTGTGGACTGACCTCCTTGTTAACGACTCCTGACAGACTTTAGCACTACTGCCAGTTTTGGTTCATCACATCTTCAATCCAGGTCCATCCTACGGGTTTGAAACTTCATGAGGCTGTGCTCTGGCACCCATTGTCTCAAGGTCTTCTGAGAAGACATTCCAACGTTTGCATTTATAAGTTTTGCTTTTTAAGGCACATGTTCCACTCAAATTACAGGTGCTCGGGTGTATTTTTGCGTGAAGAGAGATTTCAAATGATTGTTTTTTCCCCTTGTAATAGTGGCGAACCTTACAGAAAGAGAGAGAGAGAGAGAGAGAGAGAGGGAGAGAGAGAGAGAGAGAGAGAGAGAGAGAGAGAGAGAGAGAGAGAGTTGATTTCAAGTTCTTAATGACACAAACAATTGCATGCGGTCATATCATGGCTGTTACCAGGCCAAAATCAGTACCATGTATACATGTTGGAAAACACAACAGAAGTATAGTTTATTGGATGGACGGGATGACTGGGAGTGCACGGGAGATCTCCCAGAACGGAAAACCACCCACAGATCATCGGACGAGTGGCGTGAAACAAGACATTGTACTACAGTCAAGTTCATAAAAAATGTTCTGATCGAACTCACTGTGCCATGTAAAAGCTAAATAGAACAGGCTCACATATACAAAACTGGGAGGTGCGCCAGCGCGCAGCTTGAAGGATCTGGCTTCCAAGCCAAAGTACTCGCCAAATAGGTCGGAGCAAGGGGATGGGGTGGGGGCAAGCTTCATCAGCCTATGATATCATTCAACAGCTCGCTATTTCTAATAGGAAGAGGGCTAGAATACTTGGAAGCACTGGCAGAGGCAGTTGAAAAGAATTCCAGCTTGATTTGGTTGAAGGCCTAGACACTTGTGTCAGGGGACGCTTCTCCTCTGATGATCTTCTGCTGCCAAGCTTTCCCTAGAAATTCTTCCTGATTAAATATACAGTATTCAATTTTTGTACAAGGCTTTTTCCCCAGCGACCTGGTTTACAGTGGCTGGTAATGCAAGCAACACGTCCCCAGGGACGAACCAGGCACAAGGTTCTGGTGAAACTGTTGTATGTTGTTGATACAGCAGGGACAAATTCTCCCTTTTCCAGTCTACAGCCAGAGGAAATGAACAACATGAAATACTTGGTATGAAGTCGTAGTTAATTGTAAACGTTAGTTTTCTTATTATAGAGAAGACCTTCTGGATCCAAGCAAACTTAGAACTAGGCCACCATGTGTGCAATCGAATTGCTCTACACCACATGCGTGGGATTTTCTGCCGTGGCAATATATCCCCCACGGCGAACATATGTGCCATCGTCCAAAGTGTTGGGAAGAGAGCGGCGAAGTGGTTTCCATGAAGAGGGGAGTGATGGACAGGTACATGTATATTCAAATCATCCTGAGATTAGCTCAAATGACAATCATGCATTAATATTTCAAGAAGAAAATAATATAGGTGACTCCTTACTATCTGAGAGAAATGAGAAAATGCAAAGATCTTGTGACTGCATTTTGAAAACAACGATTTTTTCTGCTTGGATTTACATACCCTACCTCTTCTTTAACGTTTGGTTAAAGTAAGCCTCTGTTTTTTCTCTGTTTTCCCTGTTTTGTAATTATCATACTATATAAACAAACGCAAACAAAACCATTGATTCTTATGTTCTGGTCCAGTTGTGTCCGTCAGTATTACGCTATGAAATTGGCCAAAAGGTCTTTTAAAGCATACTGAGTGCTAAGCTCACCCGTTGCCTTTTCTGTTGATATTTAACAATAACCTATTGTGTATGTAATGGATGCGGTAAAATAAATGTAAAAAATGCCAAAATCGCATGTCGGCATTAGCTTTAAGCATAGAGCACGCGGCTGTAATTCAATTCAGTTGAATCAACTTTATTGTCCATCGCAAATTTTTCTTCTGCTCCACATCCTTTCGCAGGTACATAAGACACTGCAAAAAGACACAACAGATCGTTACATAAAAGCCTGTATTTATATATACATCAATACTCCCCCCCCCCCCCCACACACACACACACACACATGCACACACACACTGTAAGGAAGTGACACACACTGTAAGGAAATGACGTGGCTGTGCAGACGTCGTCGTCTAAGAATTAGGAAGGATAACAATCAAAATGGAGTAGGCAAGAGTATTCGTCAACTTAATGAACGGGGCTGAGTTTATAGAAGAAACTCTCAGGAAGACATCACAGATAGAGTCTATACGTATGCTCCTGATGCAGGTGGCATTTTTATGATCATCTTCGTTATCATCGTTGTACTGCTTCCAGTCATCCCTTTCTCACTGGTCTGACGTATCGTAGCTGTTACAGTCTGAACAGTAGCACCAAAACAGTTTCCTGATAATAACATAATGCTACTGGAGGCAATGTCGAGCAGTTTTGACTGTTGCATGACCAAGATAAGAACAACTAGAATAATTTCAAAAGTCTCCCAAAATCGCATCTCCGAGTGTTCTACGTTTGTTTCATAAAAAGAAATTACAATTTTCACCTTGTTTCACACATATTTATGATTTAACAGGCCTACGTTTCATTAAACTCGGTCAGAATGATCTGTGTTTTTTTTTTTTTGTTTGAAGGACAACATGAACGGAACAAGACTCGATCCATTTATGTGAAAGACTACATGACTAAAGCTTCTGACAGAACTGTGCTGTCTCCTTCACCTTCAGATACCACAGATATTCCTCGGAACATTACTTCCGTCGACTTCGTTGACCTGGCAACCGAAAACATATTACAGTGTTTACAAGAACAGGCTACTCTACGTTTTCATACTTTTGCTGGGCGGGTAAAAATTTCTCACAAGAGCAATGCCACCAACACGACAGCGAAATGCTATATAGAGTTCATAGTGCCATCAGGTATGGTTTTACACATGTTCGCCTTCATGAAAATATATCGATATGTTTATACCGCAGATCTGAAATACGAAAGCGATGTAAACCATGACTTTCCCATTTGTTTTGGACTTACCCAGTTAATGAGTCCTGGTAACAGAGTGACGCTGGAATTTCATCGTGGCCGACTAAATGAATCGCATTCTGTTGAAGTGTTCTTCAATTTCACCAGTGTGCTGCCACCTCAACTGCAAGTAACATTTGCAACGTCCGCAACAGGTAAGATGTCATCATCGTTGAATTGAAGTGAACACTACTGTTTGGTAACACATTAGAGTCTGAACTGGAACATTCATGGATAAAGTTGCCAAAATGATATCTGAGACTAAAACAAAATCAGACTATTTTGACCCATTCATCCTCAAATGGTGACTAAGCGCAACGCTCACAACGCTGAGGGTGTTCAGATAACAACTGCTCATTTGGCAAAACTAGGAATAAGAACAATCAATAATATTTACATTTTCTTATCCCCATATTTAATAACCATATAATAATACTTGCACTATCATGTTATAAAATAAATTTAAATAGCATGAATAGGTAAATTCTTTGTTGTAGTCTTGTGTGTCAGCTTAAACATAGCTAATGACGCTTCATCAAAAGCGGTTTTCTTTCATTTAGGAACAGAACCCATTTGATTAAAATCTACCCCTAAATATTTGAAGCTGGTGAAAACATGAACATTTTCATTTCCATCATAAAATGTATCCTGCACACCACGCACACGCACACACACACACACACACACACACACACACACACACACACACACACACACACACACACACACAAACGCATGCACATACACATACTCGCCCACTCATACACATACTCACTCACTCACTTACACACACACACACACACACACACGCATGCACGCACGCACGCACGCACGCACACACGCACGCACGCACACACACACACACACACACACACACACACACACACACACACACACACACACACACACACACACACAAACACACACTCTCACACACATGCGCATGTTCAAATGACTGGGGTTTGTCTGTGCTGCGACTCAGAGGAGAAAGAAACGATTCCATTTCAAAATCTCAGGTATTGAAGGTGTAGACATGTGTGCTGCACTCAGGTGAACCAAGGCCGATTTTGGCTATATGATCTTCGCAAAAACAACTAGGCAATACGCATCACATGTTGAATTAGCAATTAAAGGTTTCTGCTTTTATAGTGTACTTGACATTGCTTGGTTCTTTTTCCTCCCTACTTTTGACACAGAATAGAACCTATCCAGTAATCTGATCCAAAACAGTTTGGGAGTTTAGGGAACTTTGAGTAAATTTTCTTCGTTTCTTTTATGTGGTTGTTTTGATGACAAATAGATCTAAGTTAAAAACAAAAACAAAAAAAAAAAAAAGACAGGAGTTGTTGCCTGAATTTAATGATAGTTCATGTGTGTTAAATGGTTACCAGTGTTGTCTCTTTTACTGCTAGATATTACCAAATTAAAATTCCTGGTATGTGTGTGTGTGTGTGTGTGTGTGTGTGTGTGTGTGTGTGTGTGTGTGTGTTGTGTGTGTGTGTGTGTGTGTGTGTGTGTGTGTGTGTGTGTGTGTGTGTGTAGTATGAATGTACATTAAGTGGTTATATTCCTTGTATGCTAAATCTTTGCATTTAGTTTACACGTGCTAAATCGTTTGTACAAACCATTTGCTACACCTCACATCATGTACAAATTGCCCCATGTGTAGGTAAAATCCACATTCCTAACTAGTTAGATTAAACGTCTAATAAAATGTCTTTTCACAGCAACTATATTACCTACCTACATTTGATGGCTTGTTAATTTGGGATGTAAAGTTCACAGCATTTTGATTTTGAAACACAGTTTTTTTGTTTTTTTTTCTGAGTAAAAATTACTGAGTGACAAGATTTAATCCCTGGGAGTTTAAATTACGCAGTTTCTCTGTGTCATTTTATAAGGTAAAAACGGCTCTTTTCAGCTGTTACCTACGTATAAAGTTGTGCATCGAGTATAAAATATCGCACCAGTTCAAACACTTGACACATTTTTAAACCAGTCAACTATTTGTTCCAAAGCTTTCGATGTGCAAATTAGATATCATGGCGTAGATGATCATCTGACCTATTGTTGTTGATAGCGTTTCTCCTGATTGGTTTAGGAAAGGAGAGTCTGTGACGTTTTTTTGTGACCCTCTATCAGGCGCGAATCAAATATAGCTGTACTGTCGAAAAATAAATACTGAAACGCTTTTTTTTGTCGACGACGACGATGGGTCTCTCCCTTTTGCATTTCCACAACCACTCAGTCGATCACAACACACACACACACACACACACACACACACACACACACACACACACACACACACACACACATGAAAGTAGAGCAATTGTCTTGATGTGTGCAATATATTGCAGTAGTCGTGTGATTGAACTAATTGAAGTAAGGGCGGTTAGCCCTTATTTTTGCATTACCTAACATAGCCATCAGGCATAACGTCTTATCTTGGAATGTTACAGGCTATGTACAGACAACTTTCCGGCCTGGCCTTGTGCATTATCCATGTAAACTTGATATGTGGGCACGACTGGACGTTCCACCGGCTTCCAGTGTGATGGTCAGTTTCCTGGCCTCGGATATCAACTGCAAGAAAAATCGCCTTACCATCCATGTCAGACAGACCAAAACGGCCAATGAGTCAACAGAACTGGTTCATTGCAATGGCAAACCAGTCATGAAACCAACGGTTTTCCACACGAAAGAGCTTCTTTTCCATTTCATAAGCAGTATGGAATATGTGGGGTTTCAGCTTTATTTCTCCTTCCATACTTACTCCCATACTCCTGAAAAGCTTGGAGGTGGAAAATGGAACTGCTCAGCGGGTTCCTGGTCCAAGCTGAAGCAGCATTTTTCTTGTAACATGGTTGAGGAATGCTCTGATGGGAAAGACGAAGAGACTTGTGATTATACCAATGACAGATGTGGAAGAGGCATGTTCTCTATCGGCCAATGGTGCTATATGTTTATCTCAGGAGAGGCGAAGGTCACGTGGAACGAAGCAGCCAGTGAATGCCGTCGTCATGAAGCTTACCTTGCCAGTCTGAACAGTCCCAGAGAATGGGAGGAAGTCCTCAAATACGTGTGGAGACACACTTTAGAAGATGTCTACTTTGGACTACAGAGCAGTGGACCCTCCGTTCCAGAAATGTGAGGAAGGGAGTTATTTACCGTCAGCTGTTTAATATTTTTTGCTTTAAAGTTTCAGTCATCCATAAAGACTGTCTTGTCATTGGTACCACTGACATTCAGTTGAAAGAATGATGATATCGTTACTGTCAAGATGGTTGTAAGGCCATTCCAAATGTGGATGAAAACAAATACATATCTGTCAGTCTGTCTGCCAGTCTGTCAGTCTGTCTGCCAGTTTGTCTGTCTGTCGGCCATCCTGTCTGTCTGTCTGTCTCCCTTCCTTCCTACCTCCTTTCCTCCTCCCCCCCCTCCCTCCGCTCTCTCTCTCTCTCTCGTCCTCCCGTCCTCTCGCCTTTCTCTCTCTGAGTAATGTGTACATATGGATTTACAGAAACTGAAGACCATTTTATTTCCAGTGTACAGCTTATAACGATATCAGAGAGAAGTCTCAGCTTTACATGTCATTCCTTTAATATAAATTATAAGCTGTATAGTTTTTCCTCTGACGATAACAGGACAATAACTCTACATTCTAAGTGTAATGCAGAAGCCTCTGATATCAGAGGAAAGAAATGCTCGGGTGATTATGGTTAATGTTTGAAGTCTTGGGTGTGTTCTTGGAGCATGTTTTCTGACCAGCCTCTGATTTCTTACCTTCACCAGTTTACTTAAGTACAGCCTCTGAAGAAGACGCATATTAGGCTTTCATACAAAACGGCCAACCACTTTCACATGTTCTCAGCATAGTGTGGATGCTTGGCAAATGAGAGAGAGAATCTCTGCATCTGGAACGTTTTTCTTTCCAAGTGATTTTGAGCAACTCTCTCGGGCAGTTCATGTGGAAGCAGCTGAGCTTTCAAATAATGTGTTCACAGTCTGTTCAAGTCTCACAAACATACAGCCACAATTGCCTAGTACATTTTCAGTTTTATGGCCAGCTTGATACCTCTTCTCGAATACATGGTTTTCGTAGCCAACTAAAGCTGACTTCTCCTTGCCAGTGTGCCGACTTAGTCATCAGTGTTCACAGATAAGCAGGCAGCAGAAAAGCAGTGCATGTTCTGCAGCATTTGACCCTCAGTGGGAGCAATGATTGCGCATTCATATACAAATGAAAAATCGCCCAGTGACTCGTCTTCGACTTGGTCTTAATCTGATCTTGATGCCGCTGTCATCACCACAATAAGCGTTGGACAGCATGGCTGAAGGCATGTCATCGAATAATGTGGGTACGAGCACACGGCCCTGTTTCACTCCATTTATAGCTGGGAAAGAAAACAGAAGATTCCATTGTCCAGTACACGAGCAAGCACGCCATCGTGGAACTGGAGTACCATGGTTAGAAACAGTCTGGGCAGCTTGAGTTTG
>CM065723.1:49038037-49053037 GCA_033310375.1 Conus canariensis | reverse complement strand
TGGAAGATTGGAGAGACTCTGGCAGCAAGACCCGCGTAAAGAATGCGCTGTTATGGTGCATGGCTCCACATATTCAAGTCCAATGCAATTATGCAACGTCTACCAAACTGACAGTCTGACCGGTATAATTTGCAGCTTACACTCAACCGCTTCCTTCCTCTGTGAGAAAGATACAATGCCAAAATATCACACCCAGCCACCGTTGATTGAAGAAGTCACACAACCTCCGCGGCGGGAACGCCACGATGATAACTATGTCACGTGTCCAGCAGGTCACGTGACTCTGACGTTCCTGGCCTGTGACCTTCACAGCCATTGCTGGGCCAAATCGACTGACCCGTTCACTGTGACGTGTGACTACCCAGCGGCGCCATCTCCTCCGTCCCTGCAGTGCCTGGACTGTGCAGGTCAGGTGCCCTACACTCTGGTGTGTGACCATCGTCCTGACTGCTGTGACAACAGTGACGAGAACGTCTGTGTCTTTCCCTTCTGCAGGCAGTCAGGAATGTTCCGCTGTGCCAATGGGCAGGTTTGTTTAACAAAACATATCTATCAGTTCTAGACCTCGAGTTTGTTTGTTTGTTTTGTTTTTTTAGGCAGAAAGTCTCCTCTCAGAAAGATGTTGAAAACAACAATAGCATCTCTATCAAGTCATCAAATGAAATAGGTTAATAAGCAATCAGTATAATCAGTATAAATGTGTGTGTTATTAAGGTCTTTTTCCCATGTATTGCATCATAATCGGAATTATACACATCTTGATTCCAGTGTGACATGAATTTTTTTTTAATTTTGTGTTATTGTCCCACCACTAAATAGACATAGTCACAGAGTTCTGCGATCTGAATGAAGTATCTGTCTGTCTGTCTGTCCGTACATCCATCCATCCAACCATCCATCTATGCATATGACTACCTACCAACCTGTCTGTCTCTCTATCTGTCTGTGCGTCAATCTGTTTTCTATCTATACACATATATGTACATGAAGGTTAAATGTAAATTACAATCGTATGTATACAGATATCTTTCCTCCAAATTCTGAATCAAAATACTCATTTTCCAAGAATATGGCGGCCTCCACGTGCTTCCAGTTAACATGAGGAGTCTTTCGGCTAGGTTTCAGGCAATTTTGTCAATACAAGTCAATGAGCTCATGGGGAACAGGGAGGAACGCGTAGAAATCAAAACATAAGAAGGGGATGCCAAAATCAATGGGGGTTAAAAGAAGCCAAGCAGGTAAGGAGATTGTTGAAGTAAGGAAGAAAATCTTAAGGAAGGAAAGGGAGAGGGAGCAAAAGCTCGATATGTATTTACAAATGAAGCTTCTGATGCTTTGGACTGTACCATGATTCAGGTAGAACACGAAATCAATCGCCGAAAATCATTGGGGAAACTTTTAAAATCTTTCCCGGTCCGGCCGTGACTCTCTCGCTAAAAGATGAAAATAAATTCTACGAATGAAAGGTTAACGAACAAACTAACAAACAAACTTTAGAGTTACCTTACTACCCAGATACCTAGGCAGGCTACAGTGTCTGTTTCAGACCCGTTTATTACCACCCGGCAAGGGTCTCCCACGTTGTTGTAAGTATCTACTGTATGTGTTGTGGCTAGCCATCAATTTGGTCTTCTTAACGCTTAACTCCATGTCTATGACTTCAAGCGAAAACCAAGGTCTCGACATATACTATCAATGACTTCCTCTTTGCGGACGACTGTGCCCTCAACGCTGTCTCAGAAGCCACAATGCAACACAGTGTTGACAAGTTCTCTGCTGCTTGCAACAACTTCGGCTTGACAATCAATACGAAAAGGATTGAAGTGATGCACCAGCCAGTCCCGGGAAAGCCATACGTTGAGCCAGTCATAAATATCATTGGACAGCAACTGAACGCGGTGGATAAGTTCACCTACCTAAGCAGCACTCTGTCCAGAAACGTTGTCATCGACGGCTCGCCAAAGCTTGTGCCGCTTTTGGCAGACTCCACAAGAACGTATGGAACAGGAGAGGCATCACCCTAGAGACCAAGATCAAGGTGTATCGGGCCATAGTTCTCACAACACTGCTCTATGGCTGTGAAACATGGACGGTTTACCAGCGTCACGCCAGGAAACTTCCACACCACCTGCCTCAGAGGACTCATGGGCATTAAGTGGCAAGATAAGATTCCAGACACTGAAGTCCTCACGTGTGCTGGCCTGCCTAGCATCTTCACCATCCTGATGCAGTCACAGCTTTGCTGGGCAGGTCATGTAGTTCGCATGCCAGACCATCAGCTGCCAAAGAAACTATTGTTTGGCGAACTACAACAAGGAAAACGCTCTCATGGAGGCCAGAAGAAACGTTTCAAAGCCAACCTCAAATCTTCTCTGAAGGCCTTCAACATCAGCCACACAACATGGGAGCAGACTGCCCAGGACAGAGACGAGTGGCGATCAGTTGTCCGCAAAGGTCCAGAAACCTGTGAAAGTAACAGAATTGCTGCAGCTGAGCAGCGCAGGATGATCAGGAAGACCAGCGCCAACAGATCTCCAACTGCCGCCACCATCCCCTGTCCATACTGTGACAGGTCTTTCCGGGCGCAGATCGGCCTGACCAGCACTCACCCCCGATCCCAGGATGACTAGATGGTCTTCGTCGTCTCGATGGACAAACAACAACAACATATCTTGTCCATATTTCATCCAGTCTTTTACAAGCTTACGAGTTCTTGCTCATTGCCTGCGTGGTCGTTAATGTCAATTGCAAAGGGAAAGTACGTGATGTTTATTCCTCAAGTGCCGACTGTGACGAGACGATTTTCAAGTACATCAGTCAGAACTGTTCCTAGAATAAGTTAAAAAGTGGGGAGATAGAAAGCAGCCCTGACGAACTCCAACAAAAGTATGGAACTACTCTGGTTTGGAGTGGAGTTGCTGTATTATGTTGATTAGCTTTTGATTGATATCATATTAACTCCTGATAGACAAGTCATATGAGCTCTTGAAATCAATGAAGACATGAGAGAACTCCAACTGTGATAGGATTTTATAGGATACATAAGTTAACAATCTGCTCGATGATGCTTCTGCCCTTGTGAAATCCAGCCTGTTCTTCAGTAATAATGGAATCTGCTAGCGTAGCAGATTTCCTTTTTTTGTTGCTTTAGTAATTCGCATATCAGTAACTACTATCCGCCATGTTTCAAGAGTTCTGCAAAGATTCTGTCAATGGTTGCGGTCTTATACCATTTCAGCGACTTTACAACTCCTAAAACTCCTTTGTGGTGCGTTTTTAGTAGACTTCAGAGCAATATTCAGTCTATCATTCTTCTATGTCTTCTTCTGGTTGGAGGCACTTGCCAGTTTTGTCCTTAATGGTGCTGAATTTACTTTGCTTCAATTTGATCAAATGTTTTCCATCTTAACAGTTTTGTTTGTGTTGTTCTTATCTAAGTTTTTTCCCACAATGTCCTAAAACAGTTGTTTGCTTCAGCTTTCCCTTGCATTCTTCATTTCTCTTGCTTCTAGAATTATGCTCTTTCTTTCTTTCCTCATCCCTGTGCTGTTTAAGGTCCTTCTGGAGTCTTTATATCTCATGATCTATGGCATTGGTTTCCACTGGCTTATTTCCAGAACCTCTGTTGCTGTCTCATATATCACTTGGTTGACATTGCGAGGGTCCTAATGTCTTCAACCAGCACGAGTGAGACGATCTTCCTTCTGTACATGCTTGGAATTGTACAACTAGCGATGTCAGAATCTTTCAGCTTGTCATGATTGAATTTATGTTGGCTTTTGTTCTTCTTTAACTGTATTTTAAAATTCATTATGACAAGTTCGTATTCATCACCAGGTCATGCTTTAGAAATGTCTTCCTTTTGCCTACGGTAATGCCAGAACTGTCGTGGCTCTTCGCAAGAATAAAGTCTGTTTTGCTGTGATACTGATCGTTTGGGGAGTGTCATGTGTATCATGGGATGCTTGATGTTGTACTCAGAGTGTTAGCAATAACCAAGTCGTCATCACTGGCAAATTCTAGCAGGTGTAGTCCTAATCACCGACAATAGTAGTTGCTGTCCTCTTGGGCAAATGCGCCAAACGCGACATTCCAAGTCATCCTGACCTATGCAATATCTTTTTGTCAGCCTTATTGATGACTGTTTGAAGCTGGATATACAATTCTTCAATCTGGTCATCATTATAGTCGGATGTGAAAGCATGTATTTGCATTATCCTGATGTAGCTTTTGTAATCGGGCGGCATTATAGCACAGCAATCCGTACACAACTGACCTAATACCCCATTCCATGCACATTTTTGTCTTCTCCACTAGAGTACAAGACAAACCCTTCACCTGTTTGTACTTCTCCGTCGTTCTTCCCTCTGACCTCACAGAGTCCAAGAGTATAGCAGAGATTGTATGGGTCGTTCTGTTCAGTTTCTCAACCAGCCTGTGGATTTTTTTCGCTCTAAACGCGATGATGTTTCTTCCACGGATACTGTTTGTTTTTCCCCAGTAGCACGCTCTTCACCTGGTGAGGGTCAACGGATGGCGTGGTCACTGTTAACCCAGGCTTTAACCGATCTGATGTGGTCTCTGTATTTTTTATCTTGGTGCATCATGTCCTGGGAAAGCTTAACACGGCAGGACAAAACCCTCTCGAGATCAGATGTTCTTGTTGAGATTGCACACCAGGAAATTCATGTCAGTATTCCAAGCATCTCATGAATGCAACTATACAATTACACCACCAACTTCAAAATATAGATTAAATACACGTGCGTGCAGTGAGAAAAAGCCAGATCAGATTTTTTTGTCGAGTTTACTACGTGGCGGCGATAGTACTTGGTTACTGGTGGCAGAGAAGGACCTCTGACTTGACTCTTACATATACAGTCAAATGTGTGTACAAGTGTGACATTTGATTTGTGTGTGCATGCAGCCACTCAGGGTGGAGCGGTTTGATTGGGAGAAGTGGGAGGGAAAAGGATGAGATGGTATGGTGGTGGAGGGTAGTGGTATATGTATATGTGAGTAACCTTTCAGAATCCATTTCAGTAAACAATTGTCAGTTAGTTATTTAGTTAGCCAGATGGCTGGCTTGATGGTCTTACTAATTTGATGTTGGACATGACGCAGTTGGTTCAACGCTGCTTAGTTCCTGCTTACATATTATGCTCTGTATGTTTCATTCATTGATTTTATCGTTTTGTGATGCATTCCTAGTTGTCGAAATATACTATAACATGACAATTGTTTTATGTGTGGTATATATTATGGGCATGACAAGTTTGACACACCACTCTATATTATGTTCCAGTATGTGACACACCCTGCAGCATAATTGTCTAATCGTGGTCATTTTCAGTGTATAGCCTCCGAGCAGAGATGTAACTGGATACTGGAATGTGTAGACGGCACCGACGAGAATCATTGCGATTCTTTTCATCTCAATCCTGCGAAAACGATAGAGCCACCTGTACTCATAGAATTCAATGGTATTGGTACTTACAGCATGATATCCATAGAGAAACTCACGTATGAAACCAGCAGCTCCAAGGCCTGTCCAGAAACCCACTTCTTATGTCCAGGTGACCTGATCTACTGCATGCCTGTGTTTTTGCGCTGTAACGATGTCTACGACTGCCCAGGCCGCCAGGACGAGCTGGCCTGTGACAGATATACGTGCCCCGGGCTCCATCGCTGTAGAGGCCATTCCCTCTGCGTTCACCCTGATCACCTGTGTGACGGGATATTCCACTGTCCACAACGTGAGGATGAATCGCTGTGCGACGCCACCTGCCCTCAAAACTGCACATGCACAGGACTGGCATTTTACTGTGTGGCAAAGTTCCCCGCTGGACAATATCTGGAGCTCCGCTTTCTTCATGCCCCTGAAAGTGGTTTGAAACCAAGGGACTTATCATTCAACACCATGCTGATCTATCTGAATCTGACTAGGTGCAACTTGATTGAATTGACTCATATGGAATTCCCTAATCTTCGGATTTTGGATTTAAGCTACAATGGCTTGGCTTCATTGAAGGCTGCCGAGCTGAACGCAGTAAACAATTTGCACAAGCTGTCGGTGAAGGGTAATCCTTTAAAGTTTGTTTTTGCCACTGGGTCCGATCTCCTTGTGAAGTTTCGCTTGTTGCACACTCTCGACTTGTCCAAAGTGATTCTGCCACAGCTAAATGTTTCAACACTCACAATTTTCCCGAAACTTTTGTTTCTGAATTTAAGTGGTTCTGGTATTAAACGCATTACTGACGAAGGCTTCGGTTCATTATCATTTCTAAAGCATCTGGACCTGAGACACTGTCCTTTAACGGAATTCCCCATCACTATGTTCAAAGCTCTCAAAGATCTTGATGAGTTGTGGGCACACAATTACAGACTGTGTTGCTCAGTTACTCTCCCTGCAGGTTTCAATTCTAAGAATTGTCATTCACCCACTGACGACATCTCTTCATGTGAGGCGTTAATTCGTTCAAACGTATATCGCGTCGTTTTGCCTGTTTTTGCTACCTCAGCATTGATTGGAAACCTAGCGAGTTTCATGTACCGAGTGGTGATAAACCGAAAGTCCGGTAAGCTGGGGTTTGGTATATTGGTGACACATCTGAGCATCACTGACTTTCTTATGGGCGTCTACTTGGCAGTGATAGGAACAGCTGATCGGGTGTTACAGGGGAGTTATTTGTGGAACGATGTTGCATGGAAACAGAGTAGGTGCTGCAAACTGGTTGGATTTTTGTTCCTACTATCCAGTGAAGTGTCCGCATTTACAATCTGCCTCCTTACCCTGGATCGGTTTCTAGTTCTCCACTTTCCATTCAGCAATATGAATTTCAACAAACAATCTGCGCACATTGTGTGTACGACAAGTTGGCTGGCTGGTACTGCGTTTGCAGGAACCCCCCTGTTACCTGTTACAGCACACTGGAATTTCTACAGCCAGACTGGAATCTGCATCCCCTTGCCCATCACAGGGAACGCATTTGCTCGTCATGATTATCTGTATCACGTTATCATCATAGTCAACTTTATTCTGTTTCTGGTCATTGCAGTGGGGCAGATGTCCATCTACTGGTCGGTGCGCACCAGCAGCTCGGCTCTAGGATATTCCAACAAAAATTCCAGTGACCTCACCCTCGCCCGTCGCCTGTTCTCCATCGCACTATCAGACTTCCTGTGCTGGTTCCCCGTTGGACTGCTAGGCCTGCTGGCTGTCCATGGTGTTCTCGTCTCTGCTGAAGTCAATGTGGCCATCGCCATCATTATTCTTCCTGTCAACTCAGCCATCAATCCTTTTCTCTACTTCCTCAGTATAGTGTTGGAGAAACGAAGGAGAGTTCGTGAGGAACGAATTCAGAAGATGATTTTGTCCACCACTGCCAGTAAACATCCCAGGACTGGTTCCGACACACAGAATGACAGTTGTACAGAGACAGAAGCACTGCAGTTGATCAACAAATGGCTTTCACAGAATGTGCTGTCTCTCCCAGACCTTGAGGAGATCGCCTTTGACCCAGGACAGACAGAAAAGGAGAATCCGACTCGGTAGAGACAGTCTCGTGTTATTCGTTTTTTTAAGGTCAGATGACGAATCTGGCATGGGAAATGGTCACTTGAGCTGCGTGGAATGCAAGTTTCTGAGGTATTCTGTTGTAAGCTCAGAAACTTCCGGTGCACTGGACTCCTTACCCAGACATTACATACTGATAGCACTGCTGCTAGAGGCCTTTGCTGTCTCTACTTATATTCATTTGACAAACGCATATCCAAACAACCCCTATACAGCGAAATACCCCAACTTAACTGCTCTTAAGGTAGTCAGAGAAAGACCTTTACATACATTATCAAAAACAAAAACAAAAAGAAACAAGAGAGAGAGAGAGAGAGAGAGAGAGAGAGAGAGAGAGAGAGAGAGAGAGAGAGAGAGAGAGAGAGAGAGAAAAAGACGGACAGAGAGAGAAAAAAAGAATTTTTTGTAAAGAGAGGGGCTTTTTTGGGTGTATGCAGTAAGCAGTACAGGTTACAACTTTGGACACAGTAAATATCAGTTACAGAGTTTACTGAAGGCCTGTTGTAGCTGACAGCAGTATTAACTATATTAACTAATAATTCACATCATGTTTATTCCTGAAGGCTAGTTAAATCTGATAGCATTAATAACTCATAATTCACAATTTGTTTACTCCTGAATGCCAGTTCACTCTGATGGCAATGATAACTCATGATACACATTGTGTTTATTCCTTAGGGATGATCAGTCTGATAGCAGTAATAACTCATAATTCACACCGTGTTTATTCCTGAATGCCAAGTCAGTCTGATAGCAGTAATAACTCATAATTCACACTGTGTTTATTCCTGAATGCCAAGTCAGTCTGATAGCAGTAATAACTCATAGTTCACGTCGTGTTTATTCCTGAGTGCCAATTCAGTCTGATAGCAGTAATAAGTCACAATTGTCACCATGCTTATTCATCAAGGATGGTAAGTCTGATAGAAGTAACAAGTCACAATGCACATTATGTTTATTTCTGAATGCTAGTTCAGTCTGATATCAGTGATATCTCACAATTCACATCGTGTTTATAACTGAAGGCTAGTTAAATCTGATAGTAGTAATAACTCATAATTCACATTGTGTTTATAACTGAAGGCTAGTTAAATCTGATAGCAGTAATAACTCATAATTCACATCGTGTTTATTCCTGAAGGCTAGTTAAATCTGATAGTAGTAATAATTAATAATTCACACCATGTTTATTCCTGAATGCCAGTTTAGTCTGATAGCAGTGATAACTCATGATTCACATCATATTTAGTCATGAAGCCAGTTCAATCAGACAGCAGAAATAACTGCAGATCACATCGTGCTTGATGCTTAAAACCAGTTCCTAATGCACTGCTTCAACCATCGTGGTTACCGCAGTGTAGTGATCACACACACACACACACACACACACACACACACACACACACACACACACACACAACACACACACACTTTCTCTCTCTCCTCTCTCTCTCTCTCTCTCTCTCCCCCTCTCTCTCCAGCTCTCTCTCTCTCTCTCTCTCTCTCTCTCTCTCTCTCTCTGTGTGTGTGTGTGTGTGTGTGTGTGTGTGTGTGTGTGTGTGTGTGTGTGTGTGTGTGTGTGTGTGCGTGTACTTGTGCATTCATGCAGGATTCTGTTTTCTGCGTTTGTAGTATAAGTCCTTTTTGATAGTTTAATAATCGATTTGTGTATTAACCTTTTTCCTGTTGTTGCTATAGTGACTTGCATGTTTTCCATTGTTTGTTTTTTCTTTTTTCTCTTCTTCTGTTCTTTTTTGTTTTCCCCAGGGCTGGGTGGAAAAAAGCATGTACAATTTGCTTATCTCATTACCCTGGTAAAATGAAATTTCGTTCGTTTGTTCGTTCGTTCTCCCCCCCCCCCCCCCCACACACACAGAGAGAGAGAGAGAGAGAGAGAGAGAGAGAGAGAGAGAGAGAGAGAGCATAGGCACAAACACGTACAACCATACTCACGCACACTTACACATCTAGAATACGCGCATACGCATTCGCACACACACACACACACACACACAACATCTACACACATATAAACACAGACACCCAGAAACACACACACCAAACGTACCACCATATGCGCCAGTCCACCGCCATCTCTGCCCCCACCCCACCCCACCCCTCCCCACCCCACCCCCGCCAGCACTCTCTCTCTCTCCCTCTCTCTCTCTCTCTGTTAGTTTACAGTGTTGCTATGATGAATTGTCAGTATGAATGATAAGTGTTGAAATAATGTGTGCATGACAAAGACAGATTGTAAGACTAGGATTTGGCCCCAAATCTTCATCCTTAGTATTAAAGATCAATCAATCAATCAATCAATCAATCAATCAATCAATCAATCAATCAATCAAAATCGGTGGTACGTACATGACACATACACGAAAACGAAAAGAGGAAGCAAATTGAATCGTACACATTCACGGTATTTTGTTGAACAGACGTATACGCAGTCAACACGTTTATTTCTGTTATTTTGTACACAGTCAAAAGAAATAATACGGTTCTTTTTCACAAAACTGGCGAATATTTACGGTAAACAGAGTTCGTATAAACCGATGACATCTTGTATGGCTTTACATTGTAGTTCTTGCATTTGGGAGACTCTGACTGTGGGGAAACGTGAATGTGGTCGCGAGTGAGTAATTCAGTGAATGCTATCTAATTTTGTGTGTGTGTGTGTGTGTGTGTGTGTGTGTGTGTGTGTGTGTGTGTGTGTGTGTGTGTGTGTGTGTGTGTGTGTGTGCGCGCGCTTGCTTACGCGAATGTGTTTGTGGCGTAGTGGATGCGCGTTAATATGTATGTGTGTGTATGCTATGTATGTGCGCGTGCATTCACAGATATACTGGATTCTCTGTGGTTTTGGTCCCGTATGTTTAAGACTTTGTTATGGCTTTCCTTCTTGTTTTCCTTGTACGTGTTTATCCAGTTATGTCAGGGTCAGCTGCAACAAAAAGACCAACAACCATCGGCATAAGGCAGTGTTCGTATGCATAGGAAATGATGCAACATAATCACATGCAGTGTATGTTTACATGTCTGTGGGATAGTGTGTGTGTGTGTGTGTGTGTGTGTGTGTGTGTGTGTGTGTGTGTGTGTGTGTGTGTGTGTATGTGTGTGTGTGTGTGTGTGTGTGTGTGTGTGTGTGTGTGTGTGTGTTACTATCTGTCTGCATGTGTGTGAGTATGCATGTGTGTACATAGGCATGTTATCGTTGATCTTTCTAGAATGTACGCAAGTTTGAATATAGACCTACGCGTGTATGTGAGCATGTCTGTGTATATAAAGATACATGCAATGATGTATATCTTTATATGTATAGTGTGCATGTATGTATGTATGCACGCATGCTTATTTGCACCTAACTGTATGTCAGAACGAGTCCATAATACGTGCATTGGTACTCCTTTTCCCATTCTGTTTCATTCTGTTTCTTGTTTGAATGTGCAATAAACAAAACACTTCAGAAAGGAAACAGCGTAAGAGGCAGAAGTCCATATTCACATTTGTTTACATTCAAAGGAGGCCATTTGTGTGTCATAATTGTACGATAAAGTCAAAGACATTTGTGTGTCATAATTGTACGATGAAGTCAAAGACATTTGTGTGTCATAATTGTACGATGAAGTCAAAGACATTTGTGTGTCATAATTGTACGATGAAGTCAAAGACATTTGTGTGTCATAATTGTACGATAAAGTCAAAGACATTTGTGTGTCATAATTGTACGATAAAGTCAAAGACATTTGTGTGTCATAATTGTACGATAAAGTCAAAGACATTTGTGTGTCATAATTGTACGATAAAGTCAAAGACATTTGTGTGTCATAATTGTACGATAAAGTCAAAGACATTTGTGTGTCATAATTGTACGATAAAGTCAAAGACATTTGTCTGTCATAATTGTACGATAAAGTCAAAGACATTTGTGTGTCATAATTGTACGATGAAGTCAAAGACATTTGTGTGTCATAATTGTACGATGAAGTCAAAGACATTTGTGTGTCATAATTGTACGATGAAGTCAAAGACATTTGTGTGTCATAATTGTACGATAAAGTCAAAGACATTTGTGTGTCATAATTGTACGATAAAGTCAAAGACATTTGTGTGTCATAATTGTACGATGAAGGCAAAGACATTTGTGTGTCATAATTGTACGATGAAGGCAAAGACATTTAGCATACATTCAAAGGAGGCCATTTGTATGTCATAATTGAACGACGAAGTCAAAGACATTTGTGTGTCATAATTGTACGATAAAGTCAAAGACATTTGTGTGTCATAATTGTACGATAAAGTCAAAGACATTTGTGTGTCATAATTGTACGATAAAGTCAAAGACATTTGTGTGTCATAACTGTACGATGAAGTCAAAGACATTTAGCAGACACAGTTCATTCTGAAGCCGTCGGTAGACAAGTTGTTGTGAAGTGCAGTTCAGTCATCTTTCATTTCTTTTTTTTTAACCACTACGGAAGCCTGCTGGTCTGATGGTTTGTTGTCCGTTTGTCGATGAAGTTAGACAATTACGTCATTGTCACAGCGTAGTTCTGGATAAAACTTTGGCCTGTTCTCCTCCGAGAGAACGTGCGTCACCATGGTAAAGCGACACAATGTTTTTTCTTTTTCTTTTCTGTTTCTTGCCTGTGTATGTTCTTGTTTGCCAACCACACTTCGTTTTTGTTTAGGATGTTGCCAGGGACAACTTCTCCCAGACATTCTTTTCTTTTTTGTAGTTTTTTTTTTTTTTAAGCGCTAGGTATCTGTTATGTATGGAACGTCAGTTTCGATATTATCGTCGTAAGTGAAAAACTAGAAGTCGGACTGCCACTTTGAGTTCTGTGCAAAGGGACAGCAATAAGAACATCCTGTTTGAGTCGAATTACAGCCCCTTGCATTTCTTTGCTGAGTGCGCTGTGCTCTATGTCGTCATTCCACCATTGTGATAGAAGTTCAAGAAAAAGACTCATTCTTTCAGATACAGGTTTGCATTAATGTGTATCATTATTTACTCTTCGAAGGCATAGACAAATTGAACTTGTATTTAGATTTTTTCCCGGTGGATCTGCGTGATAGATGAGAGAGAATGACAATGGAGAGGTAGCGCCTCCATCTAACAGTTAGAATACATCACTATATTTTTTTTTTTGCTGTGCGTATGGACAAAAGCTAATGGTTGGACATAACTCAGAAAGATTCCTTCGTTGACCTCTACTCCTTTAAAACAGCGTTGATCTGACCTGTGTCCAAGATGAAGTTGGTTTTAAAAGCAAAGACGCTGAAATAGACTTCAAATTGTTTACAGTTCGTCATTGATTTTCATCTCTGTCTCTTTGATTTACAGATATTATGGTTCATGACTTCTAGGGCTGCTGACGTCCTGTAATCCTCTGGAATTCCTTCCGATTGGGAGGTACAGACCTCGAGGTTCACTGGTTGAGGAGATGGTACTTTGGTCCGGCACTAAGCCAAAAAGCAACACGATTCCGGTGACGTAGTCACACTTGGCGGAGAGCAAAGAGAATGGTAGGGGGAGAGGGAGGGCGTGGTGGATGGAGAAAACTCAAACGTCATGCAGAGAATACCGTTATGATGATGCGAGTAATATCGCTCCTCCTCCTTACTGTCGTAGTCTGGCTGGTTTCTCCGAGAATATACATGCTCTCTCTCTCTCTCTCTCCTCTCTCTCTCTCTCTCTCTCTCTCTCTCTCTCTCTCTCTCTCGTTTTCCTTTTCATTTTTCCTGCGTACACACACACGCGCGCGAGCGCACACACACACACACACAAACACGCACGCACGCACACACGCACGCATACACACACACGCGCGCGCGCGCGCGCGCACGCACGCACGCACGCACGCGCGCACGCACACACCCCTTTATATATATATATATATATATATATATATATATATACTCAGAGGCATAAAAAACGCGAAAAATAGAGACAGTGCACGATTGTTCACATTGTGAACAAGACGTAAGCAATGTCGTTGGCACGTGCAACATTAGCAGTACGTGGTGTCTTACCTCGTAACAGTGGGTGAATGTTGCCGGGTCAGGGTTTTTGGCACGAGGAGTGCATTTGCCATGTGGACTACCTACGCCACGTGCATCAATGTGAATTGCAACTCAATGTGGCCCCGATTGTAGGGCTATAAATTTCCAAACCCCAAAATGTTCAAATTATCCCTTCCAGCGGCGCCAACATAATGCCGAGACTTTCTTGTCAAGATCGTTGCATAGCAATGGGGCAACTGCAGGCTGGGGTTCCAATGAGGCAGGTCGCTATCGCATTCGGAGTCCACATTTCCACCGTCTATCGCCTTCTGGACCGCTTTCAAGCAAGAAACACCACTGATGACAGACCGAGGAGCGGCAGACCGAGGGTCACCACAGCAGCCCAAGACCGCCATCTTCTGCGTCAGCATCGACGGGAGCCTTACCAAACCGCTGCCAACACAGCCAGGAACACCGTCGGCAACCATGGCAGGCCAATCAGCAGCAGGACCGTGCGTCGCCGACTGAACACAGTTGGTCTCCAATGCAGGCATCCAGCCCGGCGACCTATCCTGACACTCCAGCATCGCCAGAACCGTCTGCAGTGGGCACAGATCCACGTGCATTGGCACCATCGGGACTGGGGCCGAGTCCTCTTCAGTGATGAAAGCCGGTTCTGCGTTGACCCAGGCGATGGCCGCATCCGGATCTGGAGAAGAGCGGGGGAACGCTTCACGGATGCCAACATCACCAAAAGCGACCCATGGGGTGGTGAAAGCATCATGATCTGGGGGGCTATCGGCATGAATCGCCGTATTGGGCCAGTCATCTTCCAGAATGTGGGTCCAGGACGTGGTAACGGGGTCACTGCTGTTCATTACATCGACCAAGTTCTGAGGCCCCACATCCTGCCGCATTTCCAGCGGCATCCACAGAACCTGTTTCAGCAGGACAACGCAAGGCCGCACACTGCCCGTGCTACGCAGAACTTCCTGAGGCAGAACATCAATCTGCTGCCTCACCCAGCCCGTTCTTCCGACCTTAACCCAATAGAGCATTTCTGGGATGCCCTTCAGAGGCAGTTGAACCAGCTCAACCCCAGACCCCAGACAGCAGCTCAGCTTGCTGTCGCTGTGGGCCAGGTGTGGTGGCAAGTCCCCCAGAGGCAGACCAACACTCTGGTGCGCTCGATGTACCGCAGGTGCACAGCTGTGATCAATGCTCGAGGTGGTCACACCAGATACTGACATTCTGCTGTTAACACAGGGTCAAGGTCAAGTTCATGTGACCTTATTTTCTACCAGAATGAACTTTGAAAGGACACTTTTGCGGTGTTTGATTGCATTTGCTCACTTTCTATTACCAGTTCAAAGGAATCGTTGGCCAAATTACATCAGAATTTCTATACAGTTTGTTTTCGT
>CM065723.1:49030537-49033037 GCA_033310375.1 Conus canariensis | reverse complement strand
CACACACACGCACACACACGCACACACACACCACACACACACACACACACTAACTCTCACGCACACACACACACACACACACACACGCACACACACGCACACACACACACACACACACACACACCACACACACACACACACATAACTCTCACACACACACACACACACACACACACACACACACACACACACACACACACACACACACACACACACATACACACGCATACACACACGCGCGCAGACGAGTGCACGGATGCACGCACGCACGCACGCACGGACACACACACACACACACACACACACACACACACACACGCGCGCGCGCGCACACACACACACAACACTCCTATGTGCGCGCACGCGTGTGTGTGTGGGCGCGTGTGTGTGCACGCTGGCGCGCGTCTGTGTATGAGATATACATGATACATTTTGAGGGGCCAGATCATGAATATACCACCTTTGGTTTCACGTAAGACGTCGGCTGATTAGCCATCGAACAAAGCAAGCAGTGCGCATTCCCTGGGAGCTAGACCAGTTACAAACGCTACCCACCGGCTTGATAGATATTCAGAAATAGGCAGAAAGGCAGTCCAGCAACACCGAGAAAGGGTTAATACAAAATTACGTGGGACAGCGTACTCCAAACAAGTCTTAGCTAGAAGAAAATCGTACGTAAAGGAGGGAACAATAAAACAGTCATTAAAGAACACGTAGGGTAACTCCTTGCTCCCATGATGAAATGAGTAGACACTCTAACTCCAAACGAATGCTGCTTATGGCATTCAAATCGCCTAGTACTGAAGATGCCTTTTTGTCTATTCTGTATGCCCTGTGTTGTCATTTCTGCTAGGCGATTCGGTGTCGTAAGCAGCATTCGTTTGGAATCATGAGCATTTATTTATTTCATCATGGGAGCAAGAGTTACCCTACATGTTCGTTAATTAACGTCTTGGCTGGAATGAAATAAGGAATATGCTCCTTTCAAGATCAGTTTCATCCTCAGACATGTAGATCACCCTCCACACTCGAATACCATCCTGTTAATATGGGGAAAATCAGACGACCCTACACATGCACTGTGCCGGGATGAAGAAAATGTGGAGCAAACCCAGAGGCACAACCAAGTGCTTGAAATAGATTACATGTGAGATTAGTGCCACTGGTGGAAACGCCACGCCACCTGAAGCTCCAGCAACAACGTTCTGCATGGCAGGAGGCCAATCGTGTTCTGGAAGAGCTGCATCCTCTGGGCCATGGAGTTGGGTTTTATTGGATAGAGTGACTCAAAGACTGAAACAATTATTCAGTTAGAGGCCAAGGCCCCTTACTGAAATGGGATGTACACATGATTTAATAAGAGAAAGGAATCCAGCATATTGGATGGGAGTGGACAGTAGACATTCCAGAATGAAAGAAAATAAAATCCAGAAATCATCAGAAAGAGCTGCATGAAACCAGACACTACATTCTATTCAGATTCATCAAAAGAAATGATGCTGACTTAAGTGGCCGATCCATATGACAGCAGAATGGAAAGAGAACACATCTGTAAGAAGTATTCTAATGTAGCCAGCAGCTGGGGAGAATCTGGCTTCTAACCCTAAATCCCCGATAAGGAGTCTGGAACACGGGATTGGAGGCATCACGAAACAGCTCTCGATATCTGGTAAGGAAAAGAACCAGAAACCCTCAGGCCATGACTGAGGCAGCTGATAAGTGGTTCGGGTGTAATAGATTAAAGTTCTAACTTCACAAGTATCCGAAAACCATGTGGGTAAGATATTTGTATCAATGTGAGTTGGAAGCACCTGACGAACAAGGATTTGCAGGTTCTTGTCTTGGGGAAAATGACAGCAAAAGGGCAGCCAGGAGTCGTAAGCTGGATGCAGCCTTCGAGCAGATTGTTATGAGCTGAACGTCGAAATACTTGTATGATGAGGCGGTGGTTGGGGTGAGGTAGGGTGGAGACTTCCTTTTTGAAGATCTTCTGTTGTCCAGATCTACCTGGAGTTTCTTCCTACGTCCTACTTTTCTGACCGAAAGTAAACAGAAATGAACGCGCTTATTTTGGCAAAATTCATTTCATTTTTTTTTATGTTGAAGGAATCGAACGGACAAGTCATTGAAAAATATTGATTTTAGAATTGCACCTTACCACTCCTTGGTCACTGTGCGTTTTCACATAAATTAGACAGTGATTAGAATGCAGGAAAAGTGACAGCAACAGTCACGTTATGTACAGGCTCAGGGGAGCACTAATTGAAATCATTTTGCTGGATCATTAGATTTCTGACCGGATGAGGTTCATTCCGTTACGGATGCTCATGGTTGATCTCTTTCTGGTGACATAATTCTCTTTGCGGAGACCCAGGCGCTTATTTCACGTCTCAGTACTTTGACTGAAAATGCAAGCAGCACACGAAGCGGTTTATCATCACCGTCGTCATCATCATCATCACGTCATTATCATCATCATCATCATCATCATCATCATCAT
>CM065723.1:49008037-49025537 GCA_033310375.1 Conus canariensis | reverse complement strand
CATAAGCAAATAAAACCGCTCACAGCGGTCAGTGGTTTTAAGTAGTTCTTTTCAAATTCATTTTTCATGATTATTTTTTTTGCAGAAATCTAATCCTATTCGGTTCACACATTTCAAAAGGTATTCCTATTCAAGTAGATGTTAAATTTTCGATATGGCGCTCTTGTGAAGTGGAACGAACTTGCACCGAATTAAAGTAGTCCCGTTGATCTAGATGATATTGAATCACGTCGGATCACATTATTATTTGGCATAGACATACAGAATTTTGGAATTATATCCGTAAATGACGACTCTGCTATATAAGAGACATTAAAGTCATTTCCTTTGTTGCATGAAACTGTAACAATATCATCCATCTCATTCTTCGCACTATTGATTTTCAGATATTCTGTGCAAAACCCCCTCTGTGATGGCTGTTTTTCTACCGTAGAAGGTATGATTTTACAAAATGTTTATAAAATCATAAATGCGAATTGCAAGACCACCTCACGTACAAGTACTACTTGGTAAACAATTACAGGAAATGAACAAGAACACATGTTTTTTATATTTTTTTTAATTATCAGTTTCAAGCAAAACTCAACAATACGTAACATATAACCAAACCTACGAATGCATTATGGGACAAAGTTTCTGAGCTTGCTTCAGATACTAAAGCAAAAAAGCTATCTTCTACTCCACGCAAATAGCTCAAAATGAATGCTAATCATGGCACTAATTCGGAAAGAAAAATAAGACTCCAGGCACACGAAGCAAACATGGACATATCCTAGAAAAAAAACGGAATGTTACAAGCCTGTCCATATACCCTGTGTCTGACAAATGCACAGAGCAACAACAGCATGAAAAATAAAGGCACAGATTAAGATCTATTTCACTCTTATAGTCATGAACATTGTCAAAAACAGAAAACACGATGGAACAGCAAGAAATAAGTTAGCTTTCGTTAAATTAATAATGAAAGAAAAACTTTACTAACAAGCCAGACAGACAACTTTAGCCGTCGTGGTGGGACACTTACACGCTCATAACTGCCACCGAACACGAACTCAGACACAAAACAGATAAAAGAACCAAGCAGACATTCTCAAAGCAGAAATTGTAAGTTTGTCAGTGGGACTGCACCTCTGACACATGAACACAGCAACAACAACGAAGAAATGATCAGACACAAATTGATAGTAATTCGAGACATGCACATGTTATTTTGATCTCGCACATTTTCAAACCTAACAACCTAACACGCCATAGAACAAAAATAAATAATATCGGAAATATGGATGCGGAAGGAAATCGCAATGATGCAAAAAGAGTACAACAGCCAAAAAATAGACAAGAAAGATCATTCTGCTCCGAAGGTAAGACAGTTACATCTGTATAACTCAAATGAAAATGATGTTTACGGTATCAATTTGTCTGGCACAAAAGTAGGCACAGCGCACACCAAAGAGAAGGAAACATCATCAAAAACCTGACGTTCCCAGCTTGTCCATATTCCTGACACAGGGACACAGCAACAATAACGGAAGAAATGAACAGGCACTAATGATTATTCATCACAGACTGACACACACCTTTTGATGTTGAGCATTGTTCAGAAGAACACACTGCAGAACAGAGACATTTAGATGTAGCCTCGGTTTGATTGTTATGAGAGGAAATATGAGCTGACATAGGGAGATGCAGGCAGTAGATAACAAACAATGAAGATAATAGGAGCAGAAGATATCTTTCTTGTTTGTTGTATACTCTTTGCTTCTTCCTGTCTCTTTTGGGATTTCATTTAATGAAATCAGATTTCCAAAGATAGTATGGAAACTTTCACCAAAGACATAGTAGCCGCCAACGGGTAATACATAAATCGTTAAACACACAAAACAGGGAGCTGTTGTTAAACAGTATAATTCAATGAGGAAAAAAAGGAAGAGGACCATGCCAAACAAATACAAGTAAGCAATGGCTTTCAACGGACACATTTGCTGGAGAAAACATGTAATTGGAAGTAAAATAAATATTTATGCATTATATAATTCACGACAAGGTACACACGAGGAACAACATCTGGACATGTATTACAAGGATACATCTGTAAACGGCAAAATCAACAACAACAACAACAACAACAACAACAACGACAACACCATACGCAAAGAAATCAGTGACTTCCATGCAATTCTCTCTCTCTCTCTCTCTCTCTCTCTCTCTCTCTCTCTCTCTCTCTCTCTCTCATTGTTAAATATGGTGCAGAACTGCGAGCTTTGGAAAAACCTGCTGAAGAACGTAAAAAGGAACATTTGCGTGCTCTGAAACGCTTTCTCGGTGTAGGCTGTTCTCTGAACATATCTACACTGAAACAAATATCTACTATCATCAGCTCTGTGCTTTGATACATAGGTATCAGTTTAAGCTAGCATGGAGAAAAATATCGTGACGTTAGAGTTAAACAGAAAATTGGGCGACCAATGGTTATGATAGGTGAAATATAGATACGGTCATGTTTTGGATGAGGTTTGGCGTAGGCAACGTTAGAATGTTTATTCGTGGCCTCCGACAAAGACTCGTAGATTGAAATGTTTCCGACGTTTAATGGGGTATCTTATTCTGTTTAACCGTACATAACCCTTAAGTTACAGCGTTCTTTGAAACAGATCAGATCAAAGTTCTGATTTGGAGTGTCAGAAATCAGAGTTCATTGTTTAACATACACGGTTCAAACAGATTATAGATGGTTATGTCCCATTGTGCAGAAAATCAAAAGAAGAGGAAGTGCGTTTTGTTTTAGTACGTCCATCCATCCGCAATATAAGAGAAATGCTTATTCCCGAACAAATAAGCAGTCCTGCATCTTCCGTTTGTGTATGGTGATAACTTGATCCAATGAAAGTATAGTAAAAAGATTTAGTCCATTTCTCTATTATGGCTTTAAAATTCAAGAATAGTGTGTTCTTAGCACACTTTGTAGTAGAAAGAAACTCGTGGAGAGCGCGGCAGCAGAGAGTCCTCAGAAGAGAAGCCCCCTTCAAGCAAGTGTTTCGGCCCTTATCTCCTGACACTCTAGGGGGGTTGGGCCATACCCGGTTCATGACTCCGGATGTCCCTCTGCTGCCCCTTTTTTCCCATCTTGGGACGAGCCATGGCTGGGATTCGAACCCATGACCCTCTGGACATGCTCATTTTCCACTTAATGACTCGCACTCTAACCACTGAGCCATTGGGGCACCTGATATTTGTAGGGAAATTTAAGCCTTATGAAGTTCACTTTTGTTCCTCCTTGACCAGATCCAGCTTGAACACCTCTCTGCCGCTTCTGCCATTGCTTTCAGGGCTCTGGTTTTTTCCCTCCCTGCAACTGAGAGCTGTTTCATGAGGCTGTATGCAGACGTTCCTACAAACCCCCTAGCTCTAATTTCTGCAGTGAGGACTTTGACCTGAGAGCCTTCTCTCCTCAGGCTGTTTGCCAGATCAGCATACTTTTCAGTTTTGTAGATTTGAGCTGCCTCCATTCTGTTCTCATAATGGCACCGTGAGCTCGATCATGATCAGCTGCTTGGTTGACTGAGAGTGGACTACTATGTCTGGTCTCATGCCACTCTTGCTGATGATCTCTGGGTGACTCTTCTATTCTGGGAGGTCTGCAGTGCACTCCCAGTCATTTGCCCCGTCCAGCAGACTCTGCCTGCATGTTCCGAGTGGCACTGTTGTTCTTGGCCATGATTTGCTACCTCCTGCCGTGAAGAATGTTGCGGGTGCTTTTGGAGTCCTTATTTTCCCTTTTGTGGTGTTGGTACTAGCCCAGACTGCTTGTACAATCTCTTTCAGCACTTGGTTTGCCTCCATGTGTACCTTCTTTGAGCCAGGGCTACTTTACATGAGCTTAGGACATGCTCCACTGTTTGTTTTTCATGGCAGAGGGGGCATGCAGGATCGTCTGGTTTCCCCCACTTTACCAGGTTTGCATTTGAGGGCAGAAGGTCATATGCAGATGTGAGAATGAAGCTGATCCTGAGAGGGGCCATGTGCCAAATGTCATTCCAAGTGAGACTTCTTTGGAGTGCATTCTCCCACGTTGTCCATTGCCCTTGCTGGCTCTGCTGGACTGCTTTTTGGAATCTTTTTTGGTCTTCTTCTTTTCTCATCTCCTGAATCATCATGTCTCTTTTGGCTTTTCCTTTGGCCTTTGACCACCATTCAGTTTTGGTCACCCCCAGTCCTTGTCTGTTGGTGTGTGTGTGTCCTGTTATTTCTCTGATCTTGAGACTTTCTTTTGCAAAATCCATCGCCTCTTGAACTTTCCATTTTCTGCCTGTCTTCAGCTGGGGCTTGATTGCTTCTACCACCTTGTCTGCTGAGTCCTCCAGCATGCTTTGAAGTCTGATCTTCCCTGCTTTGTATTCCTCCAGGATGGATTTCAGTGGTAGTTTCAGCTTTGCTTGGCGACAGTACAGCGCTATGTCAGTCAGACAGGGTGGGACACCGAGCCATTTCTTTGTGAACTTGTTGATTTTGTCGGAAATGAAATGAGGCAGGGAACAGTAAAAGATAAACAGTAAACAAGTTTGGTATTTTTTGCTCCCATAAGAAAACCTAACACAGAGTAACTTTTATTCAAGACTGGCACAGCCTTTTAAACTTGAATAAAGTCAGACAAATACATAGACGAACAATCTAACAGTGGGGGGAAAAACAAGCGCAGGCCAACAACTGAACTATCTTCATAGTAATGACTTGGCAAAGATTTGGACTTGAGGAGGGGGGGGGGGGGGGGAATTTGAAGATGGAGAAACTGGGAACATGAAATTAAGAAAATATGTTACAGATATGAAAACTCTTCACTAGCTGCATAAGGGAACCATCGCAATCCCTTTTGAAGGCAGATATATTTGTATTGCCTGCTCCGAACAATACAAATACAAATATATCTGCCTTCAAAAGGGATTCCGATGGTTCCCTTATGCAGCTAGTGAAGAGTTTTCCTATCTGTTCCCAGTTTCTCCATCTTCAAATCCCCCTCCCCCCTCCTCAAGTCCAAATCTTTGCCAAGTCATTACTATGAAGATAGTTCAGTTGTTGGCCTGCGCTTGTTTTTTCCCCCACTATTAGATTGTTCGTCTATGTATTTGTCTGACTTTATTCAAGTTTAAAAGGCTGTGCCAGTCTTGAATAAAAGTTACACTGTGTTAGGTTTTCTTATGGGAGCAAAAAATACCCAACTTGTTTACTGTTTTTTGTTGATTTTGGCTTCCATTGCCTCCACTATGCTGGTGCAGATGTCGTATATCATCAGAGGCCATAGGAGCTTTGGTATCAGCATGAACTGCAGACACCAGACCTTGTATTTGCCAGGGAGCCCACACTGTTCAATGATCTCCAAGCCTTCTTCCGACATCTGTTTGGTTTCTTTTGCTCTTTGTGTGTCTTTCAGGGTATCATCATACCATCTTCCAAGGCTCTTGACTGGCTCTTTTGTGACTGTTGGAATGGCCTGGTTGGCAACACTGAAGACCACAGATTCGGCCACTTTTCCTTTCCTAGGTGAGAGATTCCGTGATTTCTTTGGCTTGAACTTCATTCTGGATGAAGCAACTATGTCGTCCAGCCTCTCCAGCACATGGCGTGTCTCGTCTTCTCTGGATGAAATCACTGTAGTGTCATCCATGAAGGCCTTGAGAGGTGGCATCTTGTATCCATCGCCAAGGTCTGTTTGTCTTGCGTTGCTTGTTGCTGCTTTCAAGATGACTTCCATTGCCAACACGAACAGTATTGGGGAAATTGCACAGCCCATTGCAATGCCCACTTCCAAGTTGATCCAATCTGTTGTGTACTCCTTGGTAGAGAACCGCATTGAGAAGCCATTGAAGTACTTCTTGAGCATGCCGCGGATGTTCTTTGGCACATGGTACATCTCAAGAGCCAGCTGTATCATCTCATGGGGTACAGATCCATATGCGTTTGCCAGATCAAGCCACACTACGTCCAGGTCTCTCTTTTCTGTTTTTGCTCTTTGGATTGCGTCCCAGATCATTGTGGCGTGTTCTACACAGCCAGCCACGCCTTGGATGCCCCTTTCTGGACTGACACATCCAAATACTTGTTTTCCATGAGATACTTGGTCAGCCTTGCTGCCATGACAGAGAAGAAGATTTTCCCTTCGACGTTCAGTAGTGATATTGGCCTGAACTGGCTGATGTCACTTGAGTTTTGCTCTTTGGGGATGTACACCATCTGCTGTCATCCACTGGCCGCTGATCTTCTGGTTTCTCCAAGCTGATCGCAGCAGCCTGTGGAGTCATTCCAGCACCTTGGGACATTTCTTGTAAGGTATTCCGTTTGGCCCTGGTGATGATTTGGCTCTGGCTTTGTCGACCACCTTCTTGATTTCCGCCAACGTTGATGGCTTGTCATTGAACTGTTCGTCAGGTTTGGTTGGCCACACCAGACCTTGAATGTCGAGTGGTGCTTTGCTCTGTGAGTCACAGTATGTTTTCCTCAGATGCTGCTCAAGAACTCCTTTGTCCACACTTAGGGTCCCAGATTTCGGCTGCGCAAACAGTGTTCTGGCAAACTGGAAGGGGTCTCTGAAGAAGCGCTCTTGTGTCTTCTTCTTTTTGCTCTTCCTCTCTCTCGCATTTTCCGCTTTGCTGAGGGCGCTGTGTTTTGCTTTCAGGTCTTTCCAGAGTTTTTCCAAGCTTTGTTATTCAGCTGGCAGTGCGGTCTTCATTTGCTTTTTGAGGTTATTCTTTTGGACCCTGATCTTGTCCATCTCTTCTTGGCGTCTGGATTTCTTTGGAGGTGTTTTCTCTTTGGGTAGTTTTGCTCCATAGGCGTCTCTACATGTGGCATACACAATGTCCCCATATGTGGCTAGTTTGTTTTCCAGGGTGCTTTTCCCTATCAGTGCATCGAGTCTTTGGACGATTTTTGCATCCAGTTTCTCCCTATCCTCAGTTTCGTTTGCTCGTGGCAGGTTGAGTTTCAGGTGCCTGGCATCGAGGGCCTGTGCAAATTTCTCATCCGAACCAACAGCGTGGATGTCCTTGGCACTGTGGTTTAAATCCTGGCCTTGGTCTTCCGACGTCTTATCTGCTGATGCAGTGCGCTGTTGCTCATTCAGATGAGTCTTCACATATCCCATCTTTGTTCTGTGGATTTTCATGCCACGGGTGGTAGCGAAACGCTTTCCACAGACACATGGATATTCCATTTGGTCCATGTTCATAGTCCGTTTGGGATTTGCAGTCGTGATTGGTTGAGCACCGATGGATTCATCATTCTCTCCCCCTCTCGGTGAATCCTGGTTTTGAGGAAGCTATATTCTATTTCTTTTTTGTTTTGAAAATAATGAATATGTCACACTGTCCTTCATATTATGGCTATGGCCTTTATATTAATGAATACACTTTTTTCATCTCTCTCTCTCTCTCTCTCTCTCTCTCTCTCTCTCTCTCTCTCCCGTACCTTGCATCACACACACACACACACACACACACACACACACACACACACACACACACACACACACACACACACACACACACACACTCACTCACTCACTCACTTACCCACGGGCATGCATCCTCATGACGGAAATTCACATCGTCGAGCATTCAGGTAGAGTGCAATAAAAAAAAAAGATGAAAAAAATAAGAAAAAGAAAGAAGAAAAGAAAACACGCTTGTTACAAGGCATAGCCGTACAAAATTCTAGTGTTTTGTCATGTTTAAGCATCCGTTATTGAAACCGTGACCTTGAACCGGAAGAACAATATTCATTTCATAATAGGGAGGATTGTCTGTGGTGCTGTCTCATCAGGAGCGTTGTCTTAAAGGTTGATGAGAAGAAAAAAGGACGGAAGGGAAAGGGACGGGCAGGTCAAACAGGGTCATGGAAGCAGTAAATGGAAGCCCGCAATGTCTGTTTTTCTTAAAGATTTTAATCTCTTTGAGGAAGTGGTAGGCAATGGTTCTTGGGTTCTAAAGGGAGATGATCAGTGAGTAGGATTTTGGGTTGTCTATATTCAGAATCTGTATTGTTAATTATGTAAAGGGTACCGGTTGTTATTCCCAGACTCGTTGGAACGTGTTTTAATGTCAAATCTGGGTCCACATCGTTTTGTGATAAAATCATTGATCTGGGAGAAGAATTTTTGTTTGAAATTTAGTGCTAGTTTGGCAGTACCTGCTTTACTTGGATGAATGGCAGTGTTGTAGAGAGCTAATTTAGGGTTTCCTGAGATAGTCTTGAATGTAGTGTAATGATTTATAAATTCTGCGTCCAGCATTCTACATGCCTTTTCCATATTGTGATTGGATGGTTCAATAATGGTATTGAGATGGTGTTTGCCTCGTGCAGGTAGAATGGAGCTGAGGATTACTCGAGCACTGGGAAATAATTGAGCAGCCATATAAATGAGGTCACACCACGTCTCTTGGGCGATTTCTCCTGTGGTTCTGCAGTCATTGACCCCTACATGCAGGGCAAACACTTTGACACTAGACGAATCACGTTGATGCTGGAGCCATTCCAACACATCATCAAGACCCAGGCCCGCCACATGGATTTTAAACACAAATTCTTGTCGGGGGGCCAGTCTGCGGAGATCAATGTCTCTGATGACAGAATCCCCCATGAGCAGAACAGAAGTTTTGTCTGGCACTGAATACGTAGACAGAATGTCACGTGCAGTGTTCATTCCGTTCACCCATTTTCGATCTACTGGAGGGTGGTTAGCAGCTGCTTGAGAACAGAACGTGATCCAAGACTGGCTGTCCACAGAGGCATGGACAGTGTCCGTTCGTTGTGTCAAAAGACTGAATGGATCAGATGTCTGGGCGGAGTAGACTATGTTGTCTTGTTGAGACAGGTTGTCTGTCTGTCCTTGAAGAGGTGCTGGAAGCTGAGTCAGAACCTCACCATTGGACGATGAACAGTCCTGCCACGCTTCCTTCTTGGTGACAGCTGGACGAGGAGAGTCTTCATGCTGATCATAGTGGGCAGGTGTGCTGGATGTTTTCTCGGTCAGCACTATGTCAGAGTGTTCCCTAAGTTCACGTGACGCGCTGCAGGGGGTGGTGGGTGTCACACAACCTGGGATGTTTTCTGAACCTGTGCTGTCATGGTTAGACTGTGTACCAGCGTCACGTGATGCTAAGGGCTTCAGCCTTCTCAAATCGCCACATGCATTTCCCTTTTGAGTTTTGAATGAGCGGTTTTCTTTTTTCAACAAGTCGACTTCTCTGTTCAGGGCACAAAGTCTTTCCTCAAGAGAATGAACAAGTGACTGGACCAACTCAGTCTTTGAGGCAATGTGTATTCGCATTTCATTCTTTGCACACACCTTGACGTCTTCGATTTGCTCAGTCACAGATCTCTGAAGGTCAGATACAGACAGCTGGAGATCAGCAACTGTATCCTGCAGTTGTTGGAATCTCCCAACAAAGAAAGACAGTGATGTTATCTCACTTGGAGTCCTTTTCTGCCCTGGGATAAAACATGGGGTACGTCTGCGGCGACTGTGAGGGACTTGTGAGCGTCTGATGTTCGCTGTCCGTACAGGAGTTAAGGGGACGTGGGGGTCATCATTCGTGTCATAAGATGATGACTGATCCCATGAACTGCAGTGTGTTGTCTGTGCCTCAAGGGGTGACTGGCCGTTACCTAGTTCAGAAAGCTCAGTTTCTCGAATGGCTGCAGACCGGCCTACTTCTGGCTTGACTGATATATTGATGTTCTCAGCATAAGACTGCATGCTGCTGAGTTGAATGATAGAAAGAAATAATACGAAGCCTTAAAAGAGCAAAGTTTTGTTGTGGGTGACATGCATTGGAGAAAGAGAGCAAATATGATGGATAGACCAGTCTCTAAAACCCTGGAGTTCTCGTTGCAGCGACTGTCATTACTGTCATTTCAAACGAAGATCGCCCAACGCAGAGCAGTGGAAAATCACTGGTTTGTTTCACGTTGATTCTGTCAGAGATAAATTCTCATCGTGGGCTTGGGCAGTTGAACTACAATGTCAGATGACTTCACATTTGCCCGTGTCTTAATAATAATAATGTTCACTCCAGCACAAAACGAATCAGCACAAGTTTTGAAGGGTAAAGTTACAGCTATGTGTTTGGATGTATGATTGTAAATAAGAACACACAGAGATGTTTTCGCTGGAAGCGGTTCTCTCTCAGTTATCAGCAAGGATGAGAAAGGAAGAAGATGATCGCTTTTGTTTTCGTCAGTCGACTTCAGCTTGATGGATTTGCCTGTAGTGTAGAAAATATCTATCAATATAATAGTAAATAACATCAGAACTGCTGTTTTTTGTATTGCTCTAAATTCCGTTTCGATACGATCGAGAATGAATTAAAGTTTATTTGCTCATATTCATCATGCGCCTATGGATAAATGGCCGAATGATGTATTATGTCACTCAGAATGGCACGTGCTGACCAAGTTCTTTGTCACACAGGAAAAGTCAAACCTCAAAGTTGCAGTGCCACTTCGGTGCAAGTGTCACCATCACTAATCATGTTCATAGTATGCTAAAAAGTCGACATCTAAAATCAGGAAATTCTTGAAACTGATAGCAATAAAGTCATTTCTGATCCACCCGTACTGTCAAACATTAGGCGCCTGTGCCATCACTGTAAACAAATCAGAATAGTTCAAAGTGAACATGGTGAAAATGTTGTCTGCAAGTTTACAATTACAGGTTGATCAACAATACTACTTACTCACTTAGCATCAAGGAAGATGTCTGCATCTATAGTGCTTTAAACTATAAACAGATCTAAGGTATAGTTGGGTAAAAGTCAACTTTGACACACAATCGTCAGCTTGACCGACATCCAGGCCATAACCTATTTGTCTGTCTGTCTGTCTGTCTGTCTGTCTGTCTGTCTATCTATCTATCTATCTATCTATCTATCTATCTATCTATCTATCTATCTATCTATCTGTCTGTCTGTCTACCAGCGTAGGACATCCACGCTGATTATAGAGGGGAATTTGTACAGGCTCTCGATGCCAGACGCGAGAAACTGAACTTGCCACCCGCAAGTGCTAAAGTGGAACGGGATAAATCAGATGAAAAAATAGTCCAGAGACTGGATTCCCTGATAGGAAAGAGCACACTAGAGCAAACTCTTGCCACATTTGGAGACGTTGTACGCGGAACTTCAGAGACGCCTATGGAGTGAAACAATCAAAACTGAAGACACCTAAAAAAATTCAGACGCCAGCGAGAGATGGATAACACCCGAAAGAAAAGGAAGAATAAGAAAAAAGATGATGGCTGCCTCAGAAGCTGAGAAGAAAGGGTTGGAGAGGTTCTGGAACGACCTGAAATCACAGCACAGAATCAGCAAGGAGGAGAAGGAGCAAAAAGAAGAAAACCCAAGATTGTTTCTTCAGAGACCCATTCCAATTTGCCGGGAAACGCTTCAAGCTGCCAAAATCTGGGACATTCGCTGAGGGCAAAGAAACTCTTCAGCAGCATCCCAGAAAAACATATTGCGACCCTCAAAGCACCATTTGAAATCAGGGGCTTGGTGCAGCCTGCAGTGCCAGAGAAAAGTTCAATGACAAATCACTAACACTGGAAGAGATGAAGAAAGTGGTTAAGAAAGCCTGAGCCAAATCTTCACCTGGGCCAAATGGAATACCATATCTGCTGTATAAGATATGCCCTATGATAAGATCATCATGGAGGAACTTGAAGATCAGCGACCAATGGGTGATAGCTGATGGAGTGTAAATTCCTAAAGAGCAAAACTCAGATGACATCAGCAAGTTTAGGCCGATATCACTTCTGAACGTCGAGGAAAAAATTTTCTTCCCTGTCATGGCAGCAAGACCGACTAAAAACCTGACAGGAAATGAGAACTTGGATTTGTCAATCCGGAACGGAGGCATCCCAGCATCTCTGGCTGTGCAGAACATACCAATATGACTTGGAAAGCAATCCAAACAGCTAAGACAAGGAAACAGAACCTCGACGTGGTATGGCTCGATCTGGCAAATGCATAAGGATCAGTTCCACACAAGATGATCCAACTGACCCTCGAGATGTATCATGTCCCAATGAACATTAGAGAAATGCTGAGGAAATACTTAACTTCCATGGCTTCTCAATGAGGTTCTTCACAAACGAATATACAACAGCTTGGATCAATCTGGACATTGGCAAAGCAATGGGCTGTGCAGTTTCTCCAGTACTGTTTGTGCTGGCAATAGAGGTCATCTTGAAAGCTGCCATGAGGTGTACAGGTCCGGCATGAATACCAAATGTCCCCTCCAAAGGCATTCATGGATGGTACAACGGTACTTTCCACCAAGGATAAGGAGACACATGAAATACCGAAGCAGTTAGGTAAGTTCGTTGCTTCATCCAGGATGAATTTCAAGCCAAGGAAAGCACGAAGCCTCTCCTTGCGGAAAGGATAATAGCAAAAAGTCAAGTTCACTGTAGCCAACCTGACCATTCCAACCGTAACAGAAGAATCAGTCAAGAGCCAAGGGAGGTGGTATAATGACTCCTTGAAAGACACAAAGAGGCCAGAGGAAACCAAGCAAATGGCGGAAGAAAACCTGCAGATAGTAAAACAGTGTGGGCGCCTGTCAAGTACAAAGTCTGGTGTTGCGATTCATGCTGGTCCCGAAGTTTCTGTGGCCTTTTCTGATATACGATATCAACATTAGCACTGTGGAGTCAAAGGAGGCCAAAATCAACAAATATACAAGGAAATACTCAAGTGTCTCACTCATGGCAATACCGTTCAACGTGCATACTATAGTCCATCACTCCTCCTAGAGCACATGCTACCAACAAAGGTTTGCCAGAGTCAGATCCTGGGCACGCTGCACCAAAATTATGTTCAGTACTGTCTCTTTCATGGAAATAACATCTGCACTTACAATGCATCTGCAAGTTTTCTTCTTCCAATAAAACATACGTGGCGAGATTCTATGTCAAAGTTCACTTTAAATCCTTTCAGATTCAGTCACTCCACTTATCTTTAAAAACAGTATCTTATATTTCACATTGTACTATTTATCTGGCCATCTGAGACAGCCTACAGTCTTTGCGTTTTCTTTCAATGATATCCTGTAATATAACTATCTTCTTTGAAGCTAAGTATATTTTGTCTTACAGCCGCATTTGCTTCTACTGATTTATTATTTTGTAAAAAAAAAAAAAAAACAACCTTCTCTCTGAATGTACTTTATAATAAATACCACAAAACTTCAAGATTTTGTAAAGTACTGTCTGAAATTTTGTTACACAGTTTACATACGTTAATATTTGCTCGCTACATGTAAAAGCAATCGGAGACCCAGTATATTCCTCTCTGATGCAATGATTGTTTTATTACTTACTTTAATATTTCCATTGTAGAAAATGGGTTGTGCTAGGATTTGTCTGAATCCCTGATTGTACTCTATAAAGGGATAGTTAGTATGTCCAAAACCATGCTTCCGGAAAGCATTTTTCTAGTATTTTAGACAGGTATTGGTGACTGCATTTCTTATTTATTCTAATTGACAGCAATTTAGAATAGCAATATCCTTCTATTTGTTTTCTTAAATCAAGTGGTCTGGTGGATTTTACAGCAACATCTAAAGACGGATAATATTGACTGAATGAAGGACTTTAGAATGACAATTCTACCTTAAGGTGTTATTATAACTTTCGATCAAATGTTGAAAAGAGATTTTTCTTGAATTAAATTGTCAACATAATTTCTGTTTTCCACAATATGGTATTGATCAAACCATGTCCCTAAAATTTGAATATTAAAAAGCTTTATCTCATTTTATATGTTGGTGTATCTTAACTGGCATTTGTTTTGCTTCCAAGCGATATTTTTTTTTGTTGTTGCTTTTTCTCATTCGAAGATGACCCAGATACATTTCAAAATTTGTGTGACTTTTTGATTTTTAAAAACATTTGTATCATCATTATTCATAAGCTGTGTGTTATCTGCAAGAAGGCAATTTTGTGCTGTATTCCATTAACATTTATTTCTTTCATATGGTTTTCTTCCCATATTGATGTCGCTAAGATGTCTGTACAAAATACAAAAAAAAAAAAAAAAAGAAAAAAAAAGAAATAAAAAGAAGACTGGGATTAAAGATCTCTTTGTTCGCTCAGTGTTAAATTATGAGGTTGTTTGGCCATTTACAATTATTGTTGATTTGATTTTTCTCATGGAAAGCTCCTACCCAATTGTCGATATCTTCACCAAAACTAAATGTATCTAACCCTGTAACTATATATATTAAAAGTCCGATGAATCAAATCCATGTTCAAATTCAAGATTTATTGCTATGCTAGGAAATGTTTTATATTTATGTAGATTACAACGTCAAAGATTTGTCTAAATTCCTCACTTATGTGTCGCTTTGGAACAAATCCAATTTGACCTTCACTTACCAATGCTGACAAATCTCTTCATTCTATTTACTCTACGAACGGGGCTAATTACTTTTGCAATATTAGGTAGTAAACAGACTAATATTTTAAATTCAATATTCAGATTTATCAGGTTTTGGAATACAAATAAGAATAGCATCGTCTTTGTGAGAGGGAGACAACTCACCATCGTTAAAACTTTCATTCAGTGCCATAACAGGAAAATAAAACTGAATGTAATATTATGAAAAGTAATTTAAAGAACGAGTGTGAAAATATCTTCACATTTGCATGCATATTTCAGGTCTACAACAGCTTCGTAACTCGAATCGGGACACCTAGAAAAAAAAAAGGATAATCGCTATTGAAGAAGCATCAGAATCTGTCAAGAACGATTGCACCCTTTTTTTCATTTTAGATTGACCTCGCTCTTTGAGTTCACTCATTGTCAGCAGAAATGTCTGCCTTTCATTTATTTCCAATCGGCAGTGAACCCGTTTATCCTCCGACTAGGATCCGCAGGATTCACTCCCTGATCGGAAACTGTCCAGGTCCCTCGATTGTGTGTGCTGAGCTGCTGTGGTGTCAGCTTTCCTTTCTCTCCTGTCACTCCCTGCAAGTCAAGCGAATCCAAGTGAGGCACATTTGTGTGAGAAATAGGCTAAAAAAAAATTCGACCGTTTTCCAAATAATTCAAAATATCAGCATTTTCTTTTCTCCACATTTTTTATCTTCTATTTTCCAAACTTGTAGGAATTAAAAACAAAACAAAACAACATCTGATCTCATCAAGAGACATATGCCCTATAGAATGTCGAAAGTGGAGACGTAGATGTACCACATCTAGGGAAATGTGTACAAACCGTTATTTTGATATTGGGTTAAAAAAAAAATCGGACTCGGCAATTTCAGTATAATAAAATGCCACGTGACCAGAAAAAAATTCAGTTAATGTTCATGAACCTTAAAAAGATGCAAACATATAACATTGAATACACTTGTCTGTTATACCTAATTTTGAAAAGCTTTATCCACTCTCTTGCCTAATTAAAAAAAATTATATATATATATTCAATTATAAACAAAGCTTGCTCTTTCTGAGATTGAAGAAATAGGGGAAAGATAAGCATACTTATCTGCGGTGGTAGATAATTCTGCCTAACAGTATGTGCTTGAGAGGGTGAATAGGGAATAATAAATGCTTCTCAAAATGAGCCTTCAGCAAGCTTATAGTCTCCAAGGGGGAGACAATCTCCAATGGGGAGGAAACTCACTTGTTTTGCTCTTTCATGATTTTCTTTTGCTTCTTAGGTGGCACCTTTGGTTGTTTTTTTGAAAACTCAACAAACATACTACGGTATTGCACACCAGCCTTTTTCTGGGATAGCATTCTTCTAAAACCAAAAAGGCAGAGGAGTCAAGTTACCACTTCCGCGGTCACTGAGGAGAAACAATCAGGTTTCGAAATACCGGTATCTGACCAGGAGTTATATGTTAGTGAGTTTCCTCCCCATTGGAGATTGTCCTCCCCTTGGAGACTATAAGCTTGCTGAAGGCTCATTTTGAGAAGTATTTATTATTCCCCATTCACCCTCACAAGCACATACTGTTAGTTAGGCAGAATTATCTACCACTGCAGATATGTATGCTTATTTTCCCCCTATTTCTTCAGTCTCAGACATAAGAGCAAGCTTTGCTTATAATTGAATATTTCTTGCAGTCATTGCAACACCAAGCTGCTCTGGAAGTTGCTGGAATGGTGCTCAGTTACTTATCCTTGGAATTTATTAGTCTATTATATATATATATATATATATATATATATATATATTATATATAAAATGTCCTTAAAAAATCTGAAAATGCTCAACCCCTTGGGGAGCAACATCTGTTAAAAATATTTTTTTAAAATGAAGTGTAAAAATCTACAAGCTTGTTTCAAGCCTTGCTATCATCAGGATGATGATAGCAAGGCTTGAAACAAGCTTGTAGATTTTTACACTTCATTTAAAAAAAATATTTTTAACAATATATATATATATATATATATACTTTTATTGTAATTTAGTCCTTTGCGGATTCATTCCAAGAACTGGCCCTCAGCACTTGTGTCTTAAGAGGTTATCTTTTTATATTTTCTACTTTTCATAAGAAAATGTAGCTTGTTTTGCTCTTTCATGATTTTCTTTTGCTTCTTAGGTGGTACCTTTGGTTGGTTTTTTGAAAACTCAACAAACATACTACGGTATTGCACACCAGACTTTTCTAGGATAGCATTCTTGTTAAAACCGAAAAGGCAGAGGAGTCAAATTACCACTTTCCGCGGTCACTGAGGAGAAACAATCAGGTTTCGAAATATCGGTATCTGACCAGGAGTTATAGGCTAGTGAGTTTTCTCCCCATTGGAGAATGTCTCCTCCTTGGAAACTATAAGCTTGCTGAAGGCTCATTTTGAGAAGCATTTATTTCATTTTTTCCCCATTCACCCACTCAAGCACATACTGTTAGTTAGGCAGAATTATCTACCACTGCAGATATGAATGCTTATCTCCCCGTATTTCATCAGTCTAAGACATAAGAGCAAGCTTTGTTTATAATTGAAATATATATATATATATATATAATATATATATGTAATGTTCTTTTCCTCGGTAGTGCTATCCATGAACCTGCCCACAGGTTTGGAAAAAAAGATTTGCTTTGTACCCAAAGTGCATTCTTCTTCCTTATAGCATTGCCTAAGAAACCCAACTGTGCTGTATTTTGTATGTAACACTGAAGGGGTTAATGCGCACCGTAATAATGGTCACACAAAAAAGGAGGGGGAAAAGGAATGAAAAGTGAAAGGAAATGGATTTCCAATTCGTTTTTCAATTTAAAATGGCATAGCTGTACATCTCTCTTTTCTCTCAAGTAAGTAGGTCAACGACTCACCAGGGTGTAATTTCAGTGTACGGTGGTAAGCAAGCGCGTTTTCTGTAACAAGTAAAGTATACTTCTGTTCATATCCTTCAGTTTTTTGTCGTGTTGATGTGTTCTGTGATGTAGCGTCATCTTGAAGACAGCCCGAGATCTCATGCTTTGATAGAGTCG
>CM065723.1:48978037-49003037 GCA_033310375.1 Conus canariensis | reverse complement strand
AACTAGCGTATTGTAGTACTGACCCGTTCAGAGTTCAGAGAGAGAGAGAGAGAGAGAGAGAGAGAGAGAGAGTGTGTGTGTGTGTGTGTGTGTGTGTGTGTGTGTGTGTGTGTGTGTGTGTGTGTGTGTGTGTGTTGTAATAATGAAGATCATTCGAAAACAAGAAATCGTAGCAGAGCAGATGAACCTTTACTCAGCATCTGTTTTTCAACAACGGTTAATTACGACGCAACTTCCTAAACAAATTGCTGCGTAACTTCCTGTTTCCATAGATACATATTAAACACGTACGACACTACATCCCTCCTCATCTTAGAATGGATTTCTTGTACAAAATAACATGTTGAAGTATGCAATTGAATTTGAAAATCCTTAGCTAATCTACTAATCTTGTCTTAAGTAAATTATGATAAAATAAGCAGATAATTTTCAAATATTTTAAGTCAGTTGATCTAGTTTTGACATAGGTGAGGAAAGATACGGCTTCGATCGAAACAATTCAAAACGACTTTGAAAAAATCACAGAACAATATAACATATATTGATCAAAATGATTGAGAGTCAATTAGCAAATGAACAATACTCAGAGAGTTTCGTGGAAAGTCTTTCTGCTCACTTCCATCGCTTTTATAGAATTAAGTATGAACGCAAAACAGTCAAATGTTTGTCATTTCGGTCAAATGATTGTCACCTGGGAACATAATGTTCCAAATACAGAGGTTTGCGACACTGGCGACTAGAACGTCTTGGGCTGCCCGGTTGTAGAGCAGGGTTGCTTCGTGATGGATTGGTAGAGGTTTGATCACCAGTCGTGGTCACAGGATTTGGTGCTTCAGGGATGTTTTCCTCCCCATCTTCAGTTTTTTTCTGGAACTGCAGTATCAGGGGATTTGTTAAAGGATGAAGCGATCTTCTTGAAGAAGGAAGAATTTCGGGTGATTTGGTGAGTACGGGAACAGGCAGTGACCATTGTTCCTTTGCGAGCAGTCACTTTCAGAGGAGATGGGAATTAGTGGGGAGTGAGTTTGTTCTGGCTGGTTGATGTGCCAAAACAGTGTCTCCAACCTGAAGGTTAGACTGTGTAGCATGACGTGCCAAATCTGCTGCTGTTTTCATCTTCTGTTTCTTTTCAGCATCTTTGGTGCGGACTTTCATATTGAGAATCAGAGTTGACGATTTTTCAAGAGTGGGGAGTTTTGTTTTGATTTTCCTGTTGAAGAGTGTTTCTGCAGGACTAACTCCAGTTGCAGAATGAGGTGTTGCACGGAAGTTTCGTAGAAACTTGAACAGTTCTTGCTTCCATGTTTTGTTTTCAACATATGCTGTTTGAATTGTTTTCTTGATGACGGACGTAAAGCGTTCAACTTGACCATTTGCTTGTGGCCAAAGAGGGGTATTTTGTGGTGTTTGAAGCCTAGATAGATGGCGAACTGAGCGAATTCATGACTGTTGAAAGGCGAGCCATTGTCAGACTTGACAATATCAGGAATGTCATGCCTTGCGAATATTGCATCTGGTCTGGGAATCAAAGTCTTGGCCTTTGTTAATGGCAGAAGTTCTACATCTGGGTAGCGAAAGTAAGCATCAACTACTACGAGGATGTATTCGCCAAATGGGAATGGACCAGTAAAATCAATGCTCACTTCAGACCAAGGACTTTCAGGCAATTCTGTCATTTTGAGAGGTTCTGTGGAGTGATCAGGGATTGTTGCCAAACATGCTAGGCAATGTTTGATCTTGGCTTCCACTTGACGGTCCATATGAGGAAAGCATATCTTCTCACGAAGAAGTCTCTTTGTTTTAGTGATGCCTTGATGACCTTCGTGTGCTATATTTATAACTTGCTGCTGAAGGCTTCTAGGAATGACAATCTGTGTTCCTCTCAGGATCACTTGATATTCTTCACTGACTGGCAATTCATTGCAAACTGTCTTGAAGATTTGGAAATCAGACGTATCAACAATGATGTCTGATGGGGTTTGCAATACATCTGTTTAGACAGCGTACCGAACGGCTTCTAGAGTAGGGTCTTCTTTTGTTGCTTTGACAGTTTCTTGCAATGTCATTGCTTTTGGAACTGTATGGTCAACTATAAAACTGAGGTATTCTTCAGCAGTCTTGGATGCATGACTTGTCTTGACATCAAACGTCTCTACTGGGTGTCGACTGAGGAAGTCTGCAGGACTCTTTTCACCTGGTTGACAATGTACAGTGAAATCGTACGACTGAAGGCGAAGATTCCAACGTTCTATACGTGCTGATGGTCTTGATGTTGGGTTGCTGAAGATGTTCTCAAGAGGTTTGTGATCAGAGTTGACAGTGAAAGGACGACCAAAGATATACAGATGAAAATGCTCGCAAGCCCATACGACAGCAAGTGCTTCTCTTTCAGTCTGTGAATATCTGGACTCCACATTTGTCAGTGCACGACTGGCGTAACCAACGATGTGGGTTGTGTTTTTGTCATCTTGTTGTGCAAGAAGTGCCCCAAGTCCAAATGGGCTAGCGTCAACGATGACTTCTACTGACGAATCAGGATTGTAGTAAGCCATAACTTCATCGTTAGTCAGTTGTGATTTTAGTTCTTGAAAAGCAGCATCATGTTCTGTAGTCCACTTCCATTCTGCATCCTTGTGAGTGAGATCTTGAAGTGGTTTAGTGACAGCTGCATAGTTTGGAATGAAGCGTGAGACATAGCTTGTCAGACCGAGAAAACTTCTCATATTCTTGACATTGGTAGGTACTGGTATCTTGTGAATTGCTTCTATTTTCTTTGGGTCTGGTGAGATGCCATGTCGACTGAAGACAAAACCGTAGAATTCTATGTTATCCTTGTTGAACTCACATTTGCTCTTATTCAGAGTGAGATTTTTTTCTTTGAGTGTTGCAAAGACCTTTTTTAAAGTCTCGTCATGCTCCTTCTGGTTCTTTCCGTAAATCAAAATGTCATCGCTAGTGCAGACATTATTTCAGCAATATGATTTTGAAAAATTTCAGCAGCGCTGGTGACACCGAAGTTCAGGCGTTTGTAACGACGTAAGCCAACGTGCGTAGAGAAAGTTGTCATGTTTCTTGATTCTTCATCAACTTCCAGTTGGTGATAGCCGCTGTTGAGATCCAACTTAGAGAAGACTGTTGCTTGATTAAGTTTCATCAGAATATCATCAATTGTTGGCTTGATGTGTCTTGTGCACTTTATTGCCTGATTTGGAAGACGTTTGGCTACACACATCCGGATTTTATCTGGTTTCTTGGGTTTTGGAGCGACTACTATTATTGAAACCCATAGAGTTGGCCCATCAATTTTTTCAATGATGTCCAGTTTTTTCAAGTCGTTCCGGTTCTGCTTCAACTTTCTTTTCGTATGGTAAGGAATGCGAAGGTGAGGCTGTACAGTGGGCTGAACATCTGGATCAACATATCCTTAACATCTTTAAGTTTGCCCATTCTGTTGAAGAGTTCTGGTGACTCCTCACACAGTTTGGCAGCAATGATACATGACGAAGGTGTTGATTCCATGAAAACAAAGTTGATCAGCTGTAATTTTTGGGCAGTTTCAGCACAGAGTAAGTTTCCACTTTTTGCATGTGGTCCAGACTGAATGACATAGACAAGTGTAGATACATTGTTATCTTTATAAGAAATATGTGCCTGAAACTGTCCTAGGACAGTAAGTGGGTTGCATGAGCCACACGCAAAAATCTTTGTTGATGTTGGCTTTAGATCATGGCATGTTGACAGGTTGTTGAATGTAGTTTCATCAATGACATTGATAGAAGCACCGGTATCAAGATAAAAAGGAACGGACTCAACCGATATCTTGAGGTTGACCTTGGGTGTAGACGATGATTCTGCACTAACACCAAACACATATTCTTCTTCTGAAGAAGCTGACTCTGGTCCAATGTTCTCTTGAATGTTTACAACGAGCACATTTGCTGCTTGCTTGGCTCTTGAACGACACACTTTTGCAAAATGTCCTGGCTTTGAGCACAAACGACACTATTTGTCTCTGGCTGGGCAGTTGTCTCGAGGATGTCGATGACCACCACACCATCCACAAGGCTTGCTGCTTGATTCATATGATCTCTGGTTTTGTTGACGTGGACCTTGTTGTACACCACTTTTAATTTGATTTCTTTTTGGCTGGTTCCATTTTCTGCGAACAAAATTAACACTGGCTGCATCACTGGGATTTGCTTCCATCTCTGTTGCTTGAAGATCAGAAAGTTCAAGGATCGTGCTAGTTTCAATAAATTGATTAAAGTCATATTCTCAAGAAGACCACGTCTCCTGAGACGATGTGACAGACAACCTTGAAGAATCTTACTTTTGATCTCTCTATCAGGATCTTGAAATTCGCAATAGGCTGCTAAGATACGCAGACAAGTACAGAACGTGTCGATGTTCCCACTCGGTTCTTGCTTTGCTTGACGAAACTTGAAAGTTTCAAAGTCAACATTCTTTTGTGGCTCAAAATGATCTGACAGCGATTTTGTGAGCGTTTTGTAGCCATCTGCGTTGTCTTGTCCTATCTGGTCTTCACTAAATGTTGTGTAGATGTCATACACTTCTTCTCCAGCCGAGTGAAGCTGTAACGCTTTCTTTCGTCCATGGTCGGTAATGTTCATCGCATTCAGCATCAGTTCGAACCGCGCTAACCATTTTTTCCATCTTGTGCCGACCCTGTCAGCATGAACAGAGAATTTCTCGAAGATAGGGAGTGCAGTTGCCGTACTTCGTCGCCAGTGTAATATTGAAGATGACTCGAAAACAAGAAATCGTAGCAGAGCAGACGAACCTTTACTCAGCATCTGTTTTTCAACAACGGTTACGTACGACGCAACTTTCTAAACAAATTGCTGCGTAACTTCCTGTTTCCATAGATACATATTAAACATAGAGACACTACACGTGTGTGTGTGTGTGTGTGTGTGTGTGTGTGTGGTGTGTGTGTGTGTGTGTGTGTGTGTGTGACGCACTTACAAATCAGTCAACATACCTTTGTTTATAGTTCCACTCTTTGAACTCGTCTTCCGACAACGGCTTGTTGAAAGAACATAGGAGATTGTGTCAGGCTCCTGGTCTGTTCTCTTTCACTGCTTTCACTTTTTGTGGGTTTTTTTTCCTGTTGGGAGAAAGGCCGTCGTGTCTATGTCTGGGAAAGACGCCTTGACTGAGTAGTGAGCGTTAACCCACGGTATTATTGTGTGTTGCCTTTGCTCGCATGTCTTGTTAACGCTGTAGCTGGAAAGATGTCTGCGATGCTGAGTTTAGAGTTAGGAGACAGACAAAGCAGATGAACAAAGTGACCTCAAAACTTCAGTCAAAGAAAGGCTTGTGCGTTTATGCGAACGCTTTGGAGACTATATACACGTTGAAATTTTCTCCTTGGTACATTGGCATAGCATAGGCTTGTGTCCCTCCTGAAAAGCAAGCATAACAGAACGCGTGAAGCATTGATCTCACTAGTCATCTCCATACGCACAAAAAATGCCATTTCCATCGTCTGAGGCCATAGAGAGAGAGAGAGAGAGAGAGAGAGAGAGAGAGAGAGAGAGAGAGATTCTTGGAAAAAAAAAAACATTATTAATACAACTACATGGAAATGATAAACAAATAGTATTTTTGTATGATGTACTGGGCATTTGAGTGTGTGAATATGTCAGCAAATTCGAAGGGGCAAATCTTCAACATTAAATGCTCTTACATGCTTTATGTTGAAGCCCACTCTTTAATACATGTATAAAGCTTAATCTGTAAATGAATGGCATTTATGAATAGGTTTGAAAGAAGAGGATGGCGCGGATGACGACTGGAAATCTAACCCCAGTTCCTGACAGTGACTTTTATTTTCACAAAGCAGTGATGGAATTCTTCAGCGGACAGTTAATGAACAGAATCTGTCCTCATGATGGTGAGTATCTTTGGTGAATACATTCACTGAGATCAGTGATGATGAAATTATGATCAGAAACATCTTCAACGACTATACTGTTAAGTCATCAACATCATACTTATAACTGTTTTCTTTTTTCATCGTGTGAATCAAAATTCCGATTTCAGACCACTTTTTGTGCTTACACGATGAAACGATTTGGCATGCAGTCGTTTATCGTCTAAGCACCTTCAGGTGGGAGTCTGTTCCCTGCCTTTTGTAGAAAAAATATAAACAGCTCGCCGTCAAGTTCAAAGATTCGAACCAAGCACCATACTCGAATTTCTTCCATATAACTGATGCGTCTCCAGGAACAGTAGTTAACTTCTCTGACCAACACTGTGGGTGTCTGTGTCTCTGAGAACTGGTTCAAGCCGGATACAAGGGAAGGGTAGAATGTAATCTAGCAATATACTCTCCGCCCGTACTGGGAATCTATATTCATATATCTTATTATCTAGAGTACGTATATAGAGCTTATCCTGGGTTAGAGATCAATAAAAATCTAAGCACTTTATAATCCACGCTCTTGTTTACACAAGGGGATGCCTGCCTGGGTAGAGCCAACTAAAACGCTGCCGCTGGCGCTACATTCAGTAGTTTGCCATAACATTCAGTCAATATCAGCCAGTCAATTTATTCATCTTTATAATTTCCAGTAATTGACGCAGGGGTGAACGCTGTTTGCAACGTGTCATCCACACCAACGACCAAACTGGCCTTCTCTTCCAAAAGTTGGTGATGGGATGTCATGCGTACGTTCACACAGGGAGCTTTGGTTGATAGTTTCATTCAAAGAACATTTCAGGAAACGAAGTCAGAACCAATGTAAACTTCGAGGAGAAAATCCCCCCGTACCGAAATGACCCAGCAGAGATTCGAATCCGCAACCCCAGAGTCGCCAGGATTATGATCTTGTTGCTCACCTTCATCCACATTCTCACGGATCGTCTTCACAAAAATCTCAGATTCAGTGGCCCTTCATGCTTTGCTTTTGTGATGACTTTAGTTTCAGTTTGCTCTCCTCGCCGTTGTGACTTCGTGGTAAAATCATCGGCATCGGCCAGTTCATGGCGACTGTCGTTGGACCAACGTAGAGGCAACCTGCGGATGCAAAAACTGACGTTGGCTCCGGTTTTCAGCAGTTATTGTCGTCATTAGGGACTCAGTAAATGTAGCTCCACGTATGATCGAATAGGCACGCACTACTACTGACCACCACTAAAGTGAGTCAGCAGCAGTGCAATCGTCACGAGTGGGTTCTCTTATCGCGACCTGACATTGACTGCTCCCTGAAGACTGCGACGCTGGGGCTGCGACTAATAGCTTGCATGTAGGTGTGTTTGACAGAGCCGGAACACGTGTCGCTGAAACTGACACAGGGAAAAATATAAATGGGGAAGATAAAATGATTTTTTGGTCTCGTATTTACGCCAGTTGTGCGAAGGATACCAGACCCCAGCCCAGTCTCTCTCTCTCTCTCTCTCTCTCTCTCTCTCTCTCTCTCTCTCTCTCTCTCTCTCTCTCTCTCTCTCTCGGCTGATTGATCACAGGTGGCAAGAATGGGATGGAACGCATTTAAAACAGTGACAAGTATGCCTTTTCGTAGAACATTTATTATCCGTCTAGGATCTTCAAAGCATATCTTTTGTGTGACATTGACAGACATTTGAAGAACTATATGTCAAGGATGAGATGTGGACTAGCTGATATAGGTGCACTGAGGTATCAGTACACTAACGTTGATGAAGATGCCTTCCAAGATTTCCGAAATGATTTTTCCCCCTCCACTGAAGAAATACCTCAAAAACCCATGTTTGTTTAATGTTGTACTGTTCATGGCAAATCGAAATGAAATAATTTTGAAGAATGTTTGTATGTATTTGCATAAACATTTAAAAGATGTGTTGTATTACTCATTTAAAGCTGTGTTGGATTACGCAATCAGGATAGATTAATGCTTAGCTGTCGTGTTATGTAATATAATTGTGTGATTATTCATTATTTATTCAAAGGTGTATTGTCAACGTATTGTACCCCTTTAGAAAGAGCCATGGCCCAGATTGAACAATCTTGCACTTCCTCTTGCTCCTCCGCTTCCGCTTCCGCTTCTCTCTCTCCTCTCTCTCTCTCTCTCTCTCTCTCTCTCTCTCTCTCTCTCTCTCTTTTCTTTATTATTCATGTCTTGATAACAGATGGCAAGAGGATAAAGAGCTTGAAACAGATTGGTTAAGAAGAAGAAGAAGAAGAAGAAGAAGAAGAGAAGAAGAAGGAGAGAAGAAGAAGAAGAAGAAGAAGAAGAAGAAGAAAATATGTCGCATATTTAACGACAGGGAGCTATTCTGATGTCTCCTGGTAGCACAAAGGTAGGAAAAAAGAAACTGGCAAGATTCAAATCAGAACAATTATGGCGCCAGAATCTTGGTCAGCCTTCATTTTGCAAATGCATTCCACAATGATTAGTCTGTTTAAGGAATAACGTGATATTTATCGCAGCATGCACTTTATCACTGCTATAATTTGTATAAACATGTATCTATTCTACCTTGCTGTCACAGAACAGTAGTATTTGTGATAGGATCAGCATTTCACTTATTTCTGATAGATCACAGGACTGACAACAAGAAAGATACTGTGACTAGACCTAGGTATAGTGAAATAACCGTGTATTGCAAATGCCCTTGAAAAATTGGATAGTGTGACATGAGAGGGTACACACACTTTGGATAATTCACTTTACAGACAGTTCGCAGATGATCATGATCAGATGTGTCTGTATGTAATTTATCTCACTCCTGTTCCCACCCGGACTCGCTTGGGACTGGCACGGGGCAAATACTTAATACAATAGAAATTAGATGCGCACTTATCACAAGTCAACTGTTCTTTGAACAAATTGTCATTCTTTATTATCCTTGAAGCTCACTTTATCTATTTATCTTTCTGTTAGATGAGGCAAAATGTAAACTAAGATCGTGTTTATTACTAACAGACCTGTCAAAATATCAGGGTCTTTCCATTGCAAATAGTTTTCTTTTCTCAGTCTAAGGGCCAAGCAAACTGATCTTGATAGTTAAATTTCTTATATGAAGCGCACGCCAAAATAAAGATCGGGATATCGACTGTCTGCATTACTGGCGTACCGTTTCACACCCATGTTTTGGCATTTCTCTCTCTGAATGAACGGTTAAGCTGACTGATGTAGCAAACTTGCTTTGAGCGTCCCCACCAGCGGCATTTGTCCCATGAAAACGGCGGGGTCACTCTCACTGAATGCGAGCTCTAGCAGCCGAACGTCGTCTATTGACCAAATTTGACGGTTTTTGGCGAATCACAGAGCCGGACACATAGAAAGAGACATAGATGAAAACATAGATACTGCCAAGTCAGTCTCTGAATCAGCTTCGTGTTGTTTACATGCCATATGATCTTTGATGCCATCAAGGTAATATTGTCTTTAAGGGTCAGAGGTCAGGAAAGAATCTTTACTACAAACGAATTGCCTATAATATCCCTTTGCCCCCACCCTCTTCCCTGCAATATAGATAAGGACGTCCACTGCTTGGTGGACAGAATGACTTCAAGTTTTTTTTTATATGTCAGACACTTGCTCTCATACCTTGTTCTGTTCATTTTGTAGGCAAGGGCAAATGCGTGCTCTCGTCTCTCTCGCCTTCACCTCCCCCCTCCCTCCCCCAAGCACACCGTGATGTTGACAGACGCCAAGTTACTTACTAATGTCTACTTTCCTTTGAGACCCCCCTCCCCCGAACCCCGCCTTAAACACGTTCATTCATATTTAACTTATTATAGTTAATGATGTGTTGAAATTATAATTATGTGTTGAAATTAATAACACGAAGTTACAACTTCGTGTTATTAATTTCAACACATAATTATGCATTGGTCACATTCAGAATCAGTTTCTTGTGTAGTAGTGTAGTTTGGTGGCTAAATCACAAATGTCTAGAAGCTTCTGCAAATGTTACAGCATCAGCTGGGAACTCCTTCGAACTATGTCCTTCTCCTGGAGCAGTTAACAAAGCATGAGAACTGTGTCACTATGTATGAAATAGATCACAAGGGTTATCTCACCATTTTCCCCAGAGATTATATGGTTTAACCGGTTGTTTAGTTCTCACGACTTGGCAGGAGAGAAAGATGTTTTCTCTATTCGGATGAGATCGTGTTCACATCAAGGTCCACAACCGACGTAGGGATGAGGACCTCACCAGGTCAGTCCACCCACGGAGTGGCAGAACCGCTCACAAAGGCAGTCAGGACAGCATTGTCTGGAAGATTGCGTCAAACAGAAGCCAAGTCTCTGACGACTCCATGAAAATCCCTGTTAAAAGAGCCCCACAAAACACCAACTCTCTCCTTGTCCCCAAAGAAAGAGAACGCTCAAAGAGTCCGTCTACTCTGCAGTTATGTGGGAATTCTTCCTTCTATTTGATAATACATTTATTTTCTGTATACTTTTCCTTCTGTAAACATCGTAAAGGTCGACTTCACCAAGGCACACTTTACTCATAAAATGAGAAGATATCAAAATTCTTCCTAACAGTTTTAACTGTGTATCAGTGGACCGCTAAATTCGTTTAACTACATAATATTTATTTTACGCAATGGGGTCTTTGACTAAAGAGGATTCGCATCCGTTCCTTCATGCAAGAGAACTTTTTCTTGTACAATATGCATTTCCTTTTACATATACAAACACATACAACTACATAAATTAAACATGCAAGAAAAAATGTAAATATATTGAATACAAGCTTGATATCACAGTTTACACTCTCACCCTATAATCTTACAGCTCTCGATCTGAAAACGAGACAACTTCTTCGAGAGTTTCTATAACACGGCTTTATTTTTCTCACGATGAAAACAGGAGAAGTTCAAAAGGCGAACAATAAGCTACTTGAAATTATATGGGCTGTAAGATTACTTTTTGCAGAATAGTTTTGGAAGAAACATTTACCATCATACGATGAAGCTCTCAAAGTAATTAGCAATTTGTCGGTCAAAATAATTGTATTCTAGTTACCAGTCATTGATATGAAAATACATTCTTCTGAACCCCAATCCAAAAGACACATGGCACATAACAACCGTACACGCGACTGTGACATTCTCGTTCAAGTCGTGAGTCTTATGTCTTGCAGAGTCCTCGTGGAATCACAGCAGGTGATGCTTAGATCATCGCATGTTGTGGATCCAGGTTGACACTGTGGTATCACAGATTCACATCAGAACACTTTTGTGAAGGGCTTTCCTTGAGTATTTTTTCTATTTGCCACTAGAGACGTAGCAACATAAACAATCGTAGATCATTATCCTACAAAGAGCTCTGTGAAAGAGACGCTCAGATGAAACCATAAAACGTCCCTCAAAAAGACAGTTGAAAACTTGCCCATGTAGTTCGAGTTCACACATTATCACAACAAAACACATGAATTACCTTTTACTCTGGACTAGCACGGCTGACCACAGGTATGTTCTTATGAAAAGTGATGACATGAAAAGGTAAGTAACTAAGGTAAAGCGGGGAAACTGTACACAAAAATTGTAACGTGTGTGTGTGTGTGTGTGTGTGTGTGTGGTGTGTGGCGTGCGTGCGTGCGTGCGTGCGTGCGTGCGTGTGTGTGTGTGTGTGTGTGTGTGTGTGTGTGTGTGTGTGTGTGTGTGTGTGTGTGTGTGTGTATGAGAGAGAGAGAGACAGACAGACAGACAGACAGACAGACAGACAGACAGACAGACAGAGAGAGAGAGAGAGAGAGAGAGAGAGAGAGAGAGAGAGAGACTTTGACACTTTGATATTTTATTGTCATTACCAAAGAGGTCTTTTGACAATGGGGTAAGGGTAACAGAACAATAACATTTCCCTCTTTCTTTCCTGCAAACAAATAGTACACATTCATTTCTTGTGTGTATCAAATCAAAGGTTAACAAAAAACAAATAAAGTCGTAACGTTTCCTTATGTCCTCACGCACAGTAGTAATGCAGTAAGGTTAAAAAAAATCTTAAGACTGACTCGACCATCCACTCAATCAAACGATGACATTGTATCTTACTGATCTCTTCCACATGCGATGAATGATAATATTCATTCAGATATCTCTTATAATGCATTATCTTAAATTTCACCATCCTTCATCTGTCTAATTTTCAATGCTTCCGCAATGAATTTCGCAACTGATTTAATTACAAGTTCATCATCTGATGATAACACGACAGCGACATTTTGTCTTTTCGCTGTATTTAACTGGAAAAATGAACAATTTGTCCGCACTTCATTATAAGCAGAAAGTGTTCTTCGTCATCAATAATGTGTCTGCATGCAGGACAAGGAGATTCTGTGGATGTTTCACATTCAAACCATCTTTTGTTCGCATTAAAACCTAATGTTCTCAACCTAAATCATGCGTAATTTATTCTGTGCCATTTATCTGTTATGACATTGATAAACTTTTCAGAATGAAACACATTTTTAAATGAGAAAAACCAGCGATATTTTTCTTTACTTTCCATATCTGAGTGCCAGTTCTGTTTAAAAGATCAAACAAGCCTGTCTTTAAATTCTGCAATGAACTGTTGCTCATTTCCTACTTCCTGGGTCATCCTCACTATTCCAAAACCCTGTTCTGAAAGGACTTTCTTTACTTTATGAGCCCAGTTTTCTTGACCTTTTTCCATTTCTAAAAGCATCAAATCATAGGCTTGCCTGCTCAAACGGGACTGGGGTAGCTTCAAGATCTTCAACCAGTACTTAATACATTTCACAAATGTACTTATATACAAAGGGTATCTGCCCATCTCTCCAAATGAAACGGTGTTGGATGAATGAATAGGTACTTGAAAGAAACGCTTCATAGCATACGTATGTAATTTTTCCATCTGCGAATTTTTCATGTAAGCCCAAATTTCAGCTGCATATGTAAGAAGAGGTTTTATCCGTGTATCAAACATTTTCCAAAATATACCACAGTCTGTACAATTCAGTTTTCTCAGGGATTTCAGAATTTCAATAATACCTTTTTTCCCTTTTCTTAGAGATTCTTCCCGTGCGTGACAGAAAGTTAATTTTGTTGAAAATATCATTCCAAGATATTTATATGAATTAACTACTTGAACATCTGCATTTCCATAACCATTTTTCATACACTGATAGGTGGCCACTTCTTCTAAAGACCACTATATTTGTCTTATCCAAGTTAACTGATAAACTTACGCGATCTGCTTCTTCTTTCAATACATTTAGTTGGTTTTGCAAACCTACAACTGTTCCGGACAGAAGAACAACATCATCAGCATACAGTAATAAAACTAATTCAACTGCTCCAGATAATATCTGGATACCATGTCTTCCTTTGCGGGACAATTCTACAGCCAGTTCGTTTACAAAAAAAAGAAAACAACTGTGGACTCACTCCATTTGGACAATCAAATTAATCTGAATACTCACTCTTCACACGCACACATGCAAGTACTGAGTTGTAGACCCCTCTAATAGCCATGTACAATTTACTATTAATACCACTTTTACGGAGTACATTCCACAGAGCATTCCGATTTACCGAGTCAAATGCCTTCTCGAAATCTACAAATGTTAGAGCTTCGACTTACAGAGTAGATGTTTTTGAATCAAAGAATATAGTGTAAATATATGGTCTATGGTGCTGTAACTGGTTCTAAAACCTGCTTGTTCTTCCACTACTTTTTCTTCAGTTTCAGCCCATTCAGTTAATCTTGTATTTAGTATGTAAGTGTAGATTTTACTTAAAATGCTGGTTAGTGATACTCCACGATAGTTGTCGGGATTGTTCACGTCTCCTTTTTTATAAATTGGTACAATAACAGATTTAGCCCACTCTGATGGAAAGATGCCATTATAAAAAAAAATGGGCGAATAAATGAACAAGGAAATCGATTACAATTCTGTTTGCATTCTTCAACATTTCTGCTATGATTCTATCTGGTCCTGCACTCTTTCCTAATTTTAAATGTTTAATACCAGCAACGACTTCTTCACAGGAAATAGGTTGATTAAATAATGGCTCAATTTCATTCTCTTCTACCACACCGGTAGAAGAGAATGAGAGAGGAGAGAGAGAGAGAGAGAGAGAGAGAGAGAGAGAGAGAGAGAGAGCGAGCTTGTACATATACTGAAGTACGCAAGGCATGCGTAAGTATGGCATTGCATTTTGCACGCTTTCAATAACATTGTCTGGCTGTCTTCCCCTCTCGACCACCCCTACCCCTCCCCCCTCTCTCTTTCTCTGAGTTTTTTTGTTTTCGATAAACTTGATTTTTGTCATCATTGATGCTTAATCATTATTTGTTGAATGCTGATTTACCTGCACCTGCGACAGTAGTTTTTTTTATTTGCTTATTGAATATTTTGTTCATTCCTCTAGTGTCTGCCAGTCCCTTCTCTCTCTCTCTCTCTCTCTCTCTCTCTCTCTCTCTCTCTCTCTCTCTCTCTCTCTCTCTCTCTCTCTGTATCAGTAAATGCGTTCCATCAATGTACTACGAGCGAGTGTGTGATTTTATAATTATATGAATTCTTTTGTATTTGCTAACATTTGCATCGGTATTATTAATGATCTCTCAGACTTGTCTGTTTTTGTTCAATGCCAAGTAAAGTGCCATTTAATACTGTGTTGGTACCCAGTATTTCGGAACAGAGAATGCTGATAGTAGATATTTTCACGATTGTCAGCACAGCGAAGCATTGTAGTGTGGCTGTTATCAATGCTGGAGTATTTATTGGTTACCTGAAAATTTAGCATATGTTTAATCATAATGTTTTTATAGTACTAAATAAAACTTAGTCATCGTCTTGAACTCAGCAAAACTCGCTGCGTTTCATTGTACAAGCTTGGCCAATACAGAGCTATATCCTTGTTCAGTTTGATACAAACCACTTTGGTAAAACACGACTGGGATGGACATGTATAAGATTGTGACGACCATTTTTCGTCCGGTCACAAAGTTTCATGCGACCGCGCTTGCCGGAAGGTGGTTGTCCGGAAGCCGGTTGCAAAATTCAGCTGACTGCTACTCACCGGCGCATTGCTATAAGCCGGGTGAGTTGCACCGGTTAGGCAGTCTCTGCAGTGATTCCGGCAACACAAGTTCACAGAAGGCCGAAGAGGGACTCAGCCGTTTGCTGGTGGCAGTCAGTTTCCCCCAGGTTGAAAGTGTTCCCTGGACTGCAGGGGACTGGCTGCCACTGTGCTAAGGCCGGGGGCCGTAGCCGTGTTGACGCCCCTGTTCTCCACCTTTTTGCGGTGTGGAGAGGTCGGCCTGAGCGCCGACAATCGCCCTACCTGCCACTGTGCCCGGGGCTGACCGCTTGGTTGGCCAGTGGGCTGGAGACGTCGCTGCTGCCGAGTCAGATCGCCGCTCCTGTTGTGTACCAGCGACTTGTTTTCGAGGCCGTCGCTGTGTGTGTGGTGTGTGAGCCACAGCTCTTGGGTGAGACTGTCACCGTGTCGTTGGCAGAGACGCCGCGACTGTGTTAGTGTTGTTTTTTTTTCCTTTTGAGCCACAGCTGTGAAGTGAATCTTGAGTCGGACTTGTCTTGACGCTGCCGTCGTCGTCTTCACCGCCGTCATCGACGTCACTGGACCCGGCAGCCCTGATAGTTATATATATAAATATTGATATGATGTGTGTGTACGCCTAATGGTTGGCGTACCAACCCATGCATAATTTTGTGTCTATATTATATATGTTTTGTCTGATGGCTCGGGCAGCGTAAAAACAAAAAAAAAGAAGTGTTGTTTTGTTGCCTGGCTGTCAATGTTCGGGTGAGTAGGTGTGTGTATGTGAATTAGAAAAGTCGTGCATGCATCCATAATTTCTGAGTGAGAGTCAGACAGTCAGACACCTTTATACACACCCATACCATCCGTAAGATATTTGCTCAATGTACAATGAGGCAACATCACTTTGATCCTGCCAGTGTACATTGCATCTGGATGCATATGAAATCTTAAATTTGGCCTCTCTTCTAGTTAGGTACGTGTACTGAAATCCTTTTTCTTCGTACATCAAATGTGTGCACACCACACATACTGTATGTAATAATAAACATTTTCTTGGTTATTTTAAAACTGATCCGCACAAGCGTTAGCCTAGCTGGAATGCAGTTACCATTCTCCTTGGCTTTAGCCAGTTTTATTTGTAATCCGACCAGAATCACGAAGACCGTTTATACTAGATCGTGTGCACACACACACACACACACACACACACACACACACACACACACACACACACACACACACACACACGCACACACATGCGCACTCACACGCACGTACACACACACACACACACACACACACACACACACACACACACACACGCACGCATGCACGCACGCACGCAAGCACACACTCACACATACAAGCACACACATACGCACACATACATCATAAAGACATAGTTTTCATTGTGAAGGTGAGCACAAAACCGTTGAGTCACCACTGTCCCATGTGTGCACTTGCAACAATCCAGTATGTAATTACTTTAGGTCAAAATTCAACCCTTTTCTCTAAAGTACTTGATAACTCAGATTGAAACGAGGCGTTTACTATCTGGTGCTCCATCTTTCTCTGAGTTGTTGATAAAAAGTATCGAACACCGAAGGGAGAGTATAACATTGACTTCTTGCCAAAGCTGGACGTCATTTTGCACTTGCAATTAAAGACGCAATAATAACTGCGAAAAGGAAAAGAACATTAAAAACCAGACAACCCCGGGGGTGGGGGTGGGAATCTGGTTAAAAAGTCAGAATCATGGCACTTTTTTTTTTCAAAGTGATAGATGCAAACAGGGACACAGCGTCATTATAGTGTGATGTTAATGAAAGCAAGACAAGGAGGATAAGAACACTACAACTATGTGGGGCTCGAACGCTTAAAATTCAGCTTATAAACCAGCCACTTAACACTCAATTCATAATCAGACAGCTCATCACGCACGGCTGGCAGTTCCCCATTCCCGGACCACTTTGAGAGTCCAACCAATCTCTGACCGTTTTGCCAGGGAAGATTGAAGACTACAGATTCCTTTACCATCCCGTTGTTTGCTGATCATGAAACTGGTTCCATGATTTCAAAATTGAGAAATAAGAAAGACATGCGCCCAGACAACATAAGCACATCTCCATGTAAGCTGTTTGTATCTTACCTGATAGGTTTTCAGATTTACGTTTTGAACGAGACGTTGTCCTGTCTGCGCTCACGTCAGAAAAAGTAGCTCCACAACTTACATCAAAAGACTTCTAAGATTTAAGTATGTAGGCCAATAGCTATACCTTTAATTGTATCCAAACCTCTTGAGAAGCTTGCTCTCAAACGCCTAACTAAATGTGCAGAACTTAACAAGCGTTACTTCTGTCTCTCTATGGTTTTTGCTATGATCACATTTGCCATACTGCCTAACTCATGTCCACGACATATGATTCTCTGCCATTAAAAAACCGAAGTTTTTTTTTAAATACTGTTTTCCCTCATTTACAGTTTCTGATATTGTAGACCATAACTAATTATTTTTTTTAATGATGAATTACTTCCAAATCCCGCCGTGGTCTCCAGTTTTTAGTCATGTCTCTAGAACAGACCCACGGTGTTTACCTAAATGGTGATATCCCTCCAAGGAACCAAACGATGGTCTCTGAGTTCATTAAATCAGTGAGTTAGTGCATCGGTCCCAAACCAATCAGGACTGTAAATCCACAGTGGACAATACTTGCAGATCGTGAAATTTAATCTTGTGTGTCTGTGGCAGTGATTTCTCCAACAAACCCTGCATGAACATCCACTGGACTAAAAAGGGCAGTACAGAGAGCCAGTGAAGAAACAGCAGCGCGCTGGCAAACCATGCCCCGGAGCTGCTTTAATAAATTAACAACTGCAGCCTAAGAACCGCAGTTGCTGGAGGAAAACATGGTTCTCTTAAAAAATCGAATTTAATCAGCTATAGACGCCGTCACTGAACCGTGTTTCAGTGAGCATTGGTCAGCGGAAAGACCGTCCTACCCACTACCCCAGACCGTGTAGTCGTACAACCGCAGTATGTCGACCCAAAGCATAACAAACAGTGAGGAGAGAGGGATCAGTTTCAGCCAAAGCAGACACAAAAACGTCCCAAACATGGCAACAAATACACCGGCCGATACCAGATGATTCACAGCAATCATTTTCCATTTTGAAGAAATACAGATACCGTTTTTTTTTTGTTGTTAAAAATAATTCACTGGCATGCGATTCTTGACACAAAAGTACATAAAACCATTATTACGTGTTAGCATGTTTGTGTCCGTGTATTTAAGAGAGAGAGAGAGAGAGAGAGAGAGAGAGAGAGAGAGAGAGAGAGAGAGAGAGAGAGAGAGAGAGAGAGAAGTTCACATACTTTAATTTTGGAGATAGTTATTCATTGCCTTGTTTGCTTTCACTGATTTCAAAGACACAAAGATGCGAATTGAAAACCATCATTTAGAAGTTTAAAGTTTTTAGTCCCATACAGATATTCTCGGCTAAGAGAATTTAGCAAATTCATGAGAGTTCTTTGTATTTTATTAAAGCCTTTCAAAATCCAGCGTATTAAATGTTTTATGTAGACATTGAAAGCTCGTCACAATAGAGCTGGAACTGAGGATTATTTTTTACCATATGAATATGAATGATACCTTTCAAGAGTGATTCTGTCAGTAGTGGGAGACCTAATTGTCACTCGCTGAAAACTTGGAAAGTATTCTGAGTGAAAACGTTGTTAGGAATCGTAGTTTGAAATTAAACCGATATTTATCTTTTAAAATAGAAAAATAATATTTCGAAAGATGACTGATTTGGAATAGCCTTCATTCAGAGAGCGTACCATGGCTGTTATTGTTGCTTTTGAAAATTACAGTCTTTGAATTGATTCCCAGACAGAACACAATAGCTTAGTTAATCCTTACGTGTCCTTGGCTCCTAAATTGGCCAATACCTGGAATCAAGCTTCTTGAAGCTTGTCCCTGGGATTGTCTGAAGCTCGGAGCTTTATTCTCTTTGTTAGCACGTTATTGCAGCTTTTGTTCCACCTAGAAATTACCCCCTATTGTAATATAATACAATTTTGTTCAGAAAGAGGCGGCTGTCTATGCTGGATTAAAGCCAAAATTTAGCTTAAATATAAACAAAGAAGATGGTTTATGCTAAATCAGTTGCTAACTGATTGATAACAACAGTACGTTTGTAATCATTTCCACAGCCAAAACATACTGAATGTCATTTCAGGCAATGACGTGAAGGGAAAAGAAAACAAACACTGAAAAGCCATCTTTCTCTGCTCGTTTTGTCTTCGAAGCATTATCCTCGACGACGACGACGACGATGAAACGCACGCACACACACACACACACACACACACACACTGAACTGAAACCATTTATTGTCAGATTAACCACATGCTGTACTGACATTTTAAGCAAAATAAATAACACAAATTCAGAAAAGTGAATTGAAAATAAATAAGTTAAAGATGAATATATAATACACTGTCAGTTTATTTTTTTCAAAGATGAGAAAATTGTAAAAGAAATTATTTACGATACTTGAATACAATTGAAAGGCGACCAAAGTCCAATGAACTTATTAATATCACTCTCTTCCTCTCCATCACACTCCTACTTACCCCCATCCCGAGAACCCCATCTTAGACACACATACGCGCGCACACACACGTGTATTTGTATATATATATATATTATATATATATAATAATGCTGCAAAAATTTGAAATTAAAAAAAAAAAAAAAAATTTGAAGATGAAGAAAACGGGAAAATATATTCTATATATGAAAACTCTTCACTAGCTGCATGAGAGAACCATCGCAATCCCTCCTGAAAACAAATCTATATGTATCACCTGCTCCTAGGCCTTTCGTCCGCAGGATCGGACTCATCAGGGAGACACAGCTGATTGTGTCTGTGCTCTTGGCGTCAAATAGAGACACATCACAGTCCGTAATTCTGTGGTGTTCTCATCACCAAGGGTTCAAAAAAGAATCCAACAGCATCTCCAAAGCAGCCAGCAGAAGGTAGTAAGTAAAACAAAACGAAAGTGTGGAGAGGAAAAAAGTTGCTGAAAAACTAAAAACATTATGCAGACAATATAAAATGTAAGGGACAATCTTTGAGCCTATGCTTGAGGATCCATTTAAGGATGCAAGGGAGATCAAAAGATATGGAACAGTCTGAGTGGTATATGTATATGAATATATCCTCTTGTTATGACACTGTTTTTCTCCAGTTTTTTCACTCTTATATTAAGTGCAGCTTGAAATGCCTTCTAGTGTCGCGCTTCTTCAAGATATTGCTTGTAAAACATGGCTTGAATTTCCATTGGTTTATTCCTGGGATCTCTGTTGCTGTTTCAGTCATCACGTGGTTGAAACCGTTTGTGAGGGTTCTAAGGTCTTTTCCAGTGGCGGTAGTGAGGCCAACGTTCGTCCCAATGCTGTTTGAAATTGTCCAGCATTGGCAGATTTTGATTTCAAGATTGAAACTGAGATACGATTAGAATTATTAAACAGTAAGCTTCCACTACACTGGAAGCATTTTATGAATTTTTAGCTGTATTTTTAAAATAAACAAATAATCATAATTTCTCCATTAGGATGAATAACTAATTACAATTATGTACAAGGTACGTTTACAGGAGAAAAAAAACACATTGTCTTTTCCCTGCATTGGAAGAAACATTACATTTCTGGAATTAAACTGTACCAAAGGACAGGACGAAATGAAGATATGTATTCTTCTGTTTGATAAAATATTCAAGGGTCGACTTAATCAAAGTAAAGATTTGATTTAAAAAAAAAACAAACTCGAAACGTTTATTTCTTGACTGCTTCATTCAAGCACACAGAGCAGCATAAAAATGATCAAAGAATGTTTTGGGTGGTATAAAAGTCAGTTGTCTATCAACATACTAGGAAACGAACAATGTACTTGACGCAGACCTTTACAAAAGATGTTTTATTTCATCTCCTAAAGCTCGTCACAGGACAACATCAGACTTTGTTTTCCAAATCTGACTTTCAAACCTTTCGGCAATTCACTACGGACAAAAATTGTTCAAATATGTGCTGTAGATGTCTTAATGATGTTACGGTTCCGCACACTATTTTTCACTGTGAGTTAATGAGGCCTTTCTTACACGAAGTTATGCAAATCAATACACACTAAGGATGTTGGTGTTTCTGACTCTTTCGATTCTTTGCCGTTTGTTTCTCTTATTTATTTAACAACTATTATTTACAAGGTCAGGTAAGTAATATTCTTCGATTCTACTTCAGATCTCTTCAAATGGTCACCTTTATTCCTCCTTCTACTCATTAATTTTTTGCTCCTATATTCTATCCAGCTGATATCACACACACACCCCCTCCTCCCTGGCTTCTTGTACATACCTCTTCCCTCCACAGTTTTCTTTCTTCTTTATAACGACATTCTAATTTTTAGTAAATTATCTTATTAAAATGTCTAAAGTGTTATGTGTATATGACGCGACATTAGAAGGAATATTTCCCCCCTTTCCTGACTACTGCTTCTCCGGTAAATTGGAAGATGAAAAGTAATGAACAAAAAAACCGTTGTCTGTAATGGTGATCAGTATTTCCGTTAATTGCACGTCTGGCGTCTAACACATAAACAAATGCAAATGCTTTAGTCATTGAAAACATTGGACTAATATGCGGGTCGACGGGGGGAAAACATCAAGGTAGAACTACAACTTTAAGATGAAACTTGATGGAACACTTTTTACGGCAGTCAGAAAGCAGTTTTGGAAACGATTTTCATCACGGAAGTTTAGTATCATCGGTCACTTTCGGCAAAATGGAGAGTGAGATCTATTCCACATAACCTGGAAGTGGCAAAATGATTACTAAAGCAGCACAGGGAAATCGTCAGGAGATTAAGGGAACTCAGAACACCGTTCATAGTTTGAACATGTTGAAACCATTTGACTGAAACCAATTTATTGTCAGATTAACTCAAGGTTGTACTGACAGAAACTATTGTTTCTCGGCCTTTTGGCTAATATCAAAGTGTAGTATCTGTTCTTATCAGCTGAAACCATTTACGATGTGAAATGTGTTCATATGTGCATCCATTTCAGAGTGCTTAACTGAAGATTCAGATAGTGACCACTGCCCTAATTAGACTGATCACGTTATCACTCAGCTGTACATTAAACGTATACCAGTTTTTTGTGTTTTTTTTCTCATTTGCTCCTCTCCCCTGCATGCACTAACTGAAATCCTAGCATTTTAAAATGGTTACAAAATACTTTGATTACAAATGTGTGAAAAACTGACAAATCAACTCATAACAATGAAGAGACAACTTCTGTGCGCGATTTGACATGTTCTACTGCTGCCACTTTGAGACCAATGAATATCAAGAAGTATATTTTCATGTTCTTGAAAAATGTTTTCCATAATGATGATGATGATGACGATGGCGACGACGACGACGACCATGATGATAATGATGAGGGTTCTCCTACTCATGCCAGAGGTGTCGAAACCGTGCTGAGAGGTTGCACTGCATAAAACTGTGTGAATGGTGTTGGTGGACCTTTGCTTAGATCATGTGAGCTATTGTATAATATCTCAGAGCTCTTTTCTCTTGGTCTTTTTAAGACCACGGTGTACTTTTATGACAGAGTAAGCGTATTAAACGCTTGTTCATTGTCACCCCAGTTGTAGCAATAATCGTCATGATCAATGACAGTAATGATCACTGGTATAACCCCCCTCTACAAAGGGGAATAATAATAACAGCAATAACCAAACTGCTGTCAGTGAGGTCTTGAAACCGCAGAAGTAGGCTAAAACAAAATGGAAAATGCGTAAAAAAAAGAGTGGGTGGTAAGTGGGTGGATGGGAATTGTAATGAAATGAGATGATATAACAGAAATGGGAAAACGTTTATCAACCCCCCATGACAATGAGTAAGTATGCGGTCGATTGCACTATACACCGTCCTTTTTTCTAAGAATGTATTGCCAGCATGCTTTTGTATTGGGATAGACCTGCTTCATGACAACAAAAAATCCACAACAAACGCATGCTGAGAGTGGTGCCTTCTCAGTATAAACAAATGTGTCCGGATTAGCCGACTCTCTACGGGTGACGAGCCTGTTTACAAACAGAAATGTCTGCTTTTTAATAAGGTTACCGATTCCTAATGGACTACTAAAACCCTCAAAGTCTGAAATTTAGCCAAATCTCGAGAAGTTTTATTCAGTCTCACGAGGCTTGAACGCAACTCAGACACTCGCAATTAGGATCTACAAACGTGCCAAGAGCGAGCTAATAATTTCTAATACTAATAATTTCGTGGTGCCCTTGAAGAGTTCACAGAGAGTAAACGTATCAGGTGGCCAGCTCCTTGTAGTTTAGGTCATATTCCTATCTTTAACATTTGTTGAATGCGTAGACCTAATTAAAAAAATAAAAATTAAAAATTAAAACATGGTTTTCATTCACTGACACGTTTTACACAACGACTTAGTTTAACATCCAATCATGAATCAAGATGTATGACGCTGTCAGTGATATCTTTCTCTGAAATTTATTGGCTACAATGTCTTAAAAATGATAAATAGAAACGTAGTTTCAATATGTTAAATCTGGCTGACTTTGTTTTCTTACCCCCTTCCTCCCATCACTCATCGAATCTGAGACAACACAAATGTTGATGTTTAACACATATAGGCACATATCTAGTAGGCATTCGTCAGTTTGGGGCGACTACAGAGGTGTGCGGAAAGTGGAAATACCTGTCCAGTGTCAGGTATAATTAGGTCAAGTCAATTCGTGATGATAGTCACATGAGCATAGATGAAGTCTGATGTTAGTGTGTTTGTCTGGCTCTGGGCCTAGGCCCTGAATCTCTTGGCGTCAGACTACTAAACATGCATCTGTTCAGACTTGTAGAGGCCTTTTTCCTGCACTGTTTCCAAGCTGACTGGTCTGAGGCTACAGCTTCCCAGGCATTCAAGTCGACGCTCAAGACCGTCACACATCTCTTTCGGACGTCTCTGTAGGGCATTTTGAAGTCTGTCTGTGTTTTCCTTGTGACAATTCAAAAATCAAAGAGATCTGGCCATCTTCCATCTGTGGTGCACGACCATGCCAACGCAGCGTCTTTGTCACAGAAAAGTGTGCATGCTGGGCGTTCCATCTCTCACCAGGACGGAGTTGTTTGGTACGTTGTCCTTCCAGGGTGCATCAGTTGCAGCGCATGTGGAAGACATTGAACTTCCATTCCTGTCAGGCACGTAGTGTCAAGGACTCGCTGGCCGTGTAAGAGGTTGCTTACAATGAGAGCTCTGCAAGACCAAACTTTAATTTGTAAACTTCAGCTTTCTTTTGCTCCACACTGACTTTCACCGTTTCAATATGGCGGTAGTTACCTTGCTGGTACATTTATTTAGCTGGGTATCAAGAGAGGGGGATTCCGAGGTCGTCGAACCCCAGAGAAGTCTGAACATCTAGTTTGTTGTCAGGAATTCTGATGTCGAGTGGAGTGTACGTTTTGTCCCATGACCTGCATTTTCGTCAGCCTGATGATGGGTCCTAATTCTCGGCAAACGTCGCAAAAGCAGCTCATTGTAGATGAGATTTTTTAACTTAGTTCTTTGTCGGAAGAAGTTGAAAAACGTTCCATCTGTTCTAGTTCAGAGACGGATAGATGCCTCCCATAGCAACTCTAAAGCTACCCCTTCACCAGAGCGGACAAAACAATCTCAAGCGGAGTAAGTACAATAAAAGAGTCATGTTTCGCTTCTGTTCGAATGTTGAAGGCGTCTGACGTTCAGCAACCAAAGAGCAAAGTGTCCCGCATGTCTTGTGGAAAGATATGATGATACTGAGGAGCCTGTGAGGACATCTAAACTCCAGGAGGACCTTGGCTAGTTGTCTATACTGACCAGATCCAAACCTAAGTCTGATGTATGAAGGCTATCAAACGTGGCTGCCTTTATTCCCT
>CM065723.1:48945537-48975537 GCA_033310375.1 Conus canariensis | reverse complement strand
AGGACCTATGGGTCATGCTGTTCAAGCTTGGCGGTTTGCCAACGTAGGTCAATATTTTCAGATCATTCTGCCATGACATGGTGGGCAGTGCTGTGAAAAATAGCTCCATGCCTGACCCATTCCTGGTTTCTTACGATAGAACATTAAGGATGTATTGTGGCACCTACACTCTTGAGCTTCATATTTGCTACCATGCTTATATCTGCTCTCTCCTTGACTGATGTGAGGATCACGGTTCGCTCCATATGTGATGGTCGTTTCTTTGATTAGAGGTATCTGAAGGCAAAATTCAAAGCCCTCAAGGTCCTGATGGGAGACTTCCTGTTCCCGGGGGACTAAATTCTCCCAGCGCTGGACGAGCCAGACGTAAAAGAACTCGCCAACAGCCCGCTGACAGCAGCTTAAGACATCAGCGTGCGGAACAAACAAGTGGTGCTTCAACTTACGCCCTGGCCTGGCTCCTCCAGAATCTAGAATTGAAATCGAGGAAATAATGATGAACAGCTTGTAGACTTTCACCTTCTTGCAAATTGCCTCGACCTTAACCTGTAAACTGGACTAGGAAGCATCGAACAAATTTGCAATGGCTTGTGCATCTTTCAGCAGGCTTTGGAAGCGAGCATGGGGTGAAGACGCCGTATAACTGTGTATCAAGCTGGTTGCGTATAAAGCGGTAATCGTTATGTCCCTCTTTTAGGCGTGGACACTATACAGGAAACAGTTTCACCCCTGCAGCCTGCACAAGATCATGAGTATCTCCTGAGAGGACAGAGTTTCCAACACAGAGGTGCTTTTCAGAGCAAACTTGCCTAGTATTGAGGCACCAATCATGAAATCTCAGCTCTGATGGGTTGGACTTGTCGTCCATAAAGACGACACGCGACTTCAAAAGCTGATCTTCTCCTTGGAACTGTCATCTGGTGAAACACTTTTCAGCCACTCAAACGCATCAAAGACAGCATGAAAACATCTTGTATTTCTGGGACCGGATGTCATCGACTGCAGCGCCTGGCGATTTGCTGTCCACAAGGGAGTGCAGGTCTTTGAGCAGAGGTGCCCAGAAGGTCTGGACCAGAAGCGTTGTGCGCGCTTAAAGAAAGGAACTGACCTAGCCTCTGCTCCTGTAGGCCTACAGTGTGGCTGCCTCTACGCATCCGATTCTTTGTTGCACGCTCATGTACAATGTCACTGATGTCATCTTCGCTCGCACTGGACTTCTGATATATAAGCAATTTTGACAGAAAGATGAACATGAAAACGCTATAGGTTAGAGAATCTGTAAAGCTGAAAATGTGGATGGAATTAACGTGAGAAAAAACTTGGGGGAGATGTTTCTCATGATTTTTTTTATACATCACAGTGCGGGTGGCATTTCCATCAACATCGCAGTTACTGAACTTCTACTGCGGCTGCTCATCACCGTCGTCATTACTGTGATGACACATAGCAGTCACATGCTCATCAAAGTACTGAAATGCTCTCCTCATTCTCAGAAGATGGGGAGAAGAATAGTTGAAATCGTTTAAGCCAATTTAAAACCTCTACCGAAACAAATAAGAACTATCTTTCCCTAAACTTATTTTGTTTGCATTCATTTGTCCCCCCCCCCCTCCCACACCTCCCACATCCCACCCAATCCTTTTACTTGGAGGCTTCATATTTAAATTCCCTATGATCAGTACAGTTTTTATGTACCTGTAATCAACACTTTATGAAAATCAATTCACTGTCGTTGTTTGTGGTACATGTTCAAAGGACAGCGTGCCAGAAACGAAGCTCCTCCCGTTCTCTTTACTCCATATATGACGAACACTACTGACACAACCTTACCGTCTTTTCCGATCATGACCGTGACGAATTCTTCACAAAACATCGCCATCCTAGACTTCGTTCAACTCACATCAGAAAACATTTCACTCTGTTTTGAGGAAACGAAAACTCTACATTTTCATAGTTTCGCTGGGCAGATATTATTTTCACAAGGGAGCGCTGCCTTCAATACAAAGAAATGGTGCAGGATCGTATTCATGGTGCCATCAGGTATGCGCTTAAAGATGTCCGTCTTTGTGACAGTGAGTGAGTGTCCCGTTTATCAGCTCTGTCTGAGTTATGAAGAAATGCCGTTTCCGGACTGTTTTACTTGTCGTGTGCAGTGTGGTAGCTTACTGAGCCACGGAAACACAGTACAGTTTAATTTTGGAATTTATGAACGAAATTATACTGGTTCTATAGAACTGTTCTTTAACTTCACCAGTGTTTTACTTTCTGAGCTGCACGTGAACTTCTACACGTCTGCAACAGGTAATATAAGCACTGCACATGTAAAGCCAAAAAAGCGGCACTCCATTTGTTCGTGTGTTTTTCTTTGTGTCTTTCATTCACTCTTTGATTTTCTTGTTTTCATTTTCTACTGCTGTTGCTGCGTTCATCTTGCCTTATTCATAGTCATCGTATCAGACAGATTATGCATACACAAGCTGGTGGCACTAAACACGTGGTCGTTCAGCACAGGAACAAAATTTGATGACGTCAATCAGTTTTCCGTCTCATCGTTGTGCATTAACGACACTCATCTGTACGTCGCACACACCTTTGGACTCCATTTGTGTCAATGTTGACATCATAAATATCTGCAACAAAGTGTTGCTTGCAACATTGTAAACGCTTATTCCCATCTGCTCTGAACAAGATGGTGTGAAAAACAAATAGTAAATAAACTGAGTAGCATCTGTTCCCACTTACAAATAAACACGGGCACATAACTCCAATCTAATGCTACTTGTGGTACCTACTCTTCTGTCACACATAGACAGGAGGCACATCTGTCAAACAAAGGAACTTTCCTACGAAAGGAAGTTCCAAGATTGTCGATATGCGCGAATCTGACACAAGCGCATCAACATCAACAGCAGGGTCTGCCTATCTTCTCTAAGACTGCAAGTAAAGACTGAGCCTTTTGCAAGCTTGAATCACTGTGATAGAGTCCATGAACAACACGCGGGTCTCCATGCTAAGGACACACAGTTATGATTGATGGAACCAACGCTTTACCTCAGGTTGAGTTGAAGCAATTTTGCATCCATAACTACTGTAAATAGATTACAATGAATCGCCTGACACGATCACAAACATCACCAAAATATACCTTAAAAAGTTGTCAGTTATTCTTTTTAAAATGACAACCAGAACCGAGCAAATAAAGTAAGTCAGGTGGGAGATATTTGATCGTCAACACCTATGCGGATGTATAAATTGAAAGATCGTTTATTTAATTAATGAGCTGACAAGTCAGTTTACAATGTCCACCAGTTTTCTCTGTGTCAGAAACGACAAGGTTCGGGAAGAGGAAGGACCGGGCCCGCATGTCACCACACACTCACGGACAAACACAAAGAGGCAAAGGGCAACATTCAAGACAACACTTTATTAAACAAGGACAAGCACCAGCAAAAAAATTACACTTTTCAAATCACACTCTGAGGGAAGGGGCCATACAGAAGAGTGAACGAAAGACGGAAGGAAAAGGAGAGAGGAGGAAAATGAAAGCCAAGAAAAAGTGCCTATCGAGAGATCTGAGCTACCTACACGGGTAAAAAAAAAAAAACGCATTCCCAAAAGAAAATATAATCCAAAACATCCCCAACCCTTGGGACTACGCCCACTCTATTTCCACCTCACCCCTATACCCAACCTAAAACGCTACCACCCCACCCAACCCAAAGAAGAACTGAGGAGGGACATTATCAAAATATAAGGGACCTACCACACAACACATGCACACAACTGATGTCAATGCCTAATCAAGGCGTGGCTCGCAGGCTACCTCTCGTCCAGAGGCAGCAGAATCCAGCCTCCCCCCCCCCCCCCAAAAAAAAAAAAAAACCGCTGGTATGAACACCCTCAATGTCCAAATGGGTACATCCAGATCCAATCCTAAGGTTCCCTCCTTCCCCCGTTTTCGGATGAAGGGCTACCGGTTGGCAAGTATTATAGACAAAGAAAAATAAATGCATAAGCGTGTGACATCAACATTCATTTACACAATCATAGGTTACGCAGAAACTTCAGACGGGACTGAAAGCCTGTGCCGGTTCCGTGGCTCAGCGAAATTCCCATATCAAAAACCTCACATCATTTGAAATGTACAAAATTCGCCTATTGTTTGTCCAATTAAAGTTATCAAAATGTCTGCTCATTATCAGCACAACCATACGGAACATATATATCAAACTCTGCCGCAACATAATCCTCCCCTGCACTAAACAACTCAACATGTGAGATTCGATACCCCTCTCAACGCACACCTCCCTTCCCCCATCCCCCACATTTTTGCACTGACGAACAGAAACACCACATGGACAAGGAGCGGGGCAATGGAGAGTGCCGACGGGGGAACGCGAGCGCTACTCCGGAATTCAGTGGACTCCGCACACGCCCGGATGCATGCCGCACGCTCACGACCAAGACTTGATAAAACCAATACGTAACTGGAATCTACGGCTTCGTAGCGAGAGCAAAATATACTATGCACCAAAAAAGAAACCTACCTCGGGAAATGATTTCGGTTCGCCCACAGATTTCTCGCACATATCATCGAACTGAGGGGAATTCACATAACGGGGCGACTGCGCGGTCACGTCTTTTGATCAGGAAGAAGAACTCTACATTGAGTATGGCCTAATACCAAGCCCAACTATAGTTGGAATCATAATGACCTTGGTCCCAACTCAACTCCCAAAATGAACGGACTCGCAATTTGCGGTATCAGGAATTCTGTCAAGAATAATGTACATTTTATCATGACATGAAACTGTACACGCCCTATCATTTGCTAAGGGCTACGACCAGATTCTCAAATTTCCGGAATTTCGACCACGAAAAATACACATTGTAAACAAACAAAGAACCATACAAAACAATGCTATACCAGCAGTTTGTGAGCAGGATGGAGAGGGTAAGGTGGAGCACCCAGCGTCTCCTGCCTCGACCCAGACGATGGGCATGCAGGCTGGCACCAAAACGCACGTTATTACGAAGTGACCAGGAACACTTCAGGATCCTCACTGAATGGGTTCCCCAGACCAGGAATGGTCTCAAAAAACTTGTCTACACTGAGTTTCGTGGTCCTCTGAAATTTTCCCCCATCTGTCACTCCTACTCAACAACAAAAAAAAACAAAAAAAAACAAAAACAAAAAAACAAAAAAAACCGGATGAACAGTTCGCATGCGCACAGTCATCATGCAGGGCAGTTAGAAACCCGCACTGACTGCACATGCAAATAGAACACGATGCAAAGCATATAAACGTACTCCCAGTTTATCTTGAATACGCGTGAGATATTCAATGAAGAGGAAAAACCGTTTTGGACCGTTATAGCCGTTAGTAACGGCTATTCTGGTAAACATCGGTCATCATCTGTGACCCATAATGAACATACCTACAAATTTTCAAAAGATCGGCCACGTACTTTCTGAGATGTTTCATAAAGAAGAAAACTGTTATGGGCCGTTATAGTCGTTAGTAACGGCTATAGCGGTAAAATAACACATCGGGCTTGATCCGTGACCCGTAATAAAGATACCTACAAATTTTCAGAAAGATCGGCCAAGTAGTTTCTAAGATATTCCATAAAAAAGAAAAACCGTTATGGTCCGATATAGCCGCTAGTAACAGCTATAACGGTAAAAGAACACATTGAGCATGATCCGTGACCCATAATGAACACGTCTACAAATTTTCAGAAAGATCGGCCGAGTACTTTCTAAGATATTCCATAAAAAAGAACAACCGTTATGGGCCGTTATAGCCGTTAATAACGGCTATAACGGTAAAATAACACATTGGACATGCTCCGTAAACCATGATGAACATACCCACAAATTTTCAGAAAGATCGGCCGAGTACCTTATGAGATATTCCATTAAAAAGAAAAACCGTTATAGCCGTTTTTATCTTATGTCACAGGCTATATTCAGACCCCTAACTGGGATGATGGTTTGAAGTACTCAAATTACCTGGATATCTGGGCACAACTAGACGTTCCACCGGCCTGCAGTGTGATGTTAAGTTTCCTTGCTTTGGATATAGAACCGTCTTACAGCTGTCTCTACGACCACCTAACCATACATGTGGGGCACACCAACACAGACCCGAAGTCAACCAAACTGCTTCAGTGCAATAGCAGGCCGGTCCTCAAGCCAACGCTTTTCCACACTAATGTGCTCCTTTTCCATTTCTTCAGCAATGAATATATAGAATACTTGGGGTTTAGACTTTATTTTTCATTTTTCTCTCGCTCTGTGATCCCCGAAAAGTTTGAAGATGGGAAATGGAACTGCTCGGCTCGTTACTGGTCCAAACTGCAGCAGCACTTTGCTTGTAACATGATTGAGGAATGCTCTGACGGGAAGGACGAGGAGCTTTGTGACCACACGAGTAACAGATGTGGTAGAGGTCTCGTTTCTATTGGCCAGTGGTGTTACCTATTCATCTCAGCAGAGAGGATGATCACGTGGAACGAAGCAGCCAATGAATGCCTTCATCATGGAGCTTACCTTGCCAGTCTAAACAGTCCCAAAGAATGGAAGGAAGTCATAGAGTATATTCGGAGGCTCATGCCAGAGGCTGCCTATTTCGGACTGCATACCACGGGACCATCTTTTCCAGAAATGTAAGTGTAGCACACCCGGTTTTAATTCACCTTTTGCTGTTAAATGCTTTGCTTATTTCCCCAAGCTATTGGCACTCAATGAGTTGATAATTGTTTTGTCGTAGTCATGACCACTGCCAAACTGAGGGGATTCTTCGATTACACAGAACTTTAAAATAAAGGGCAGAAACACATTTAACAAAGAGAAAGTCACTTAGTGATATTCGTTTACCCCCACAGCACAACTGCACTGGGGAACATTCATTTAGATCTCAGTGTCAGCACTTCTCAGACAGCAGTCAATGTCAGACTGTCATTAAGACTGCCTGCAGAGAATTTATTAACTACTGCTGTATCACTTGGTTGACATGGGAATGTTTCCTTATTAGCGATGTTAGACCTCTCTGCAGCATTTGACACGATCGATCATAATATTTTGTTCTCACGATCATAATATTTTGTTCTCACGGCTTCAAACTTCCTTTGGATTCAAAGACACAGCTCTCGACTGGATTATCTCTTACTTGACTGGACGGACTCAGACAGTGTGTGTACAGGGAAAGATACTCAGACAGTTCTCCTCTTAGGTACGGTGTGCCTCAGGGTTCTGTACTTGGGCCAGTCCTTTTTGTGCTGTATGCTAGTCCTGTGTCTGACGTCATCAGTGGTCACGCCATGTCGCATGAGAGCTTTGCTGACGATACTCAGCTTCATCAGTCGGCTCCCATTGCTGAAACTGACTCACTGATTTCTCGGACGCGGGGCTGCATTGCAGACCTGAAGGACTGGATGACAACCAACAAACTACAACTAAACGACGACAAGACGGAACTCATGTTCGTGACAAAACAGCCTAACCATCCTTCTCTGCCTTCAACTGTCACTATCAATGACTGTGCTGTCTCTGTCTCCACCTCTGTCCACAGTCTAGGGGTCATACTTGACCAATCCCTCTCCTTTGAGAAACAGGTTTCAAATATTTGCAAGATTGCCTATTTAGAACTAAGAAGAATCAGCTCTGTACGTCACCTTCTCTCTACAGATGCTACAAAAACTCTCATTTGTGCATTTGTCTTATCTAGAATAGATTACTGCAACTCACTTTTGGCTGGCCTTCCAAAATACCTGATAGAAAGATTACAGCGAATCCAAAATCATGCAGCCCGAGTCGTCTGTAGAGCAAGAAAACATGCTCACATTTCGCCTCTCCTCCACTCTCTTCACTGGCTATCTGTCTCAAACCGTATCTCGTACAAAATCTCAACTCTCACTTTCTCTGCTCTCTTTGAAAATGGACCTTCTTATCTCTCAGATCTCCTTAAAATCTACACCCCCTCTCGACAACTACGCTCCTGTGCTGACGACCGCCTTCTGCGAATGACTCGCTTCAGGACTACTACTGGTGAAAGATCTTTCTCTTTTCAAGCTCCAGCGACGTGGAACAGACTGCCAGACTGTCTCAGACATTCAGATTCTATCTCTTCTTTCAAGTCTAAACTTAAAACCCATCTATTTTCTCATAATTAGTCAATGCTGTGGGGAGGGGGGGGATACAACCTAACTCATAGCCGTCTGGGCCTTTTCAAATGTAGCGTATGTGTATGTTCTCTATTATATGTATTTGTTGTATGATTGAACGTTATAGGATTAAGTTTTTGTAGTGATATTTGAAGAATAAGTGAATGTCACATTGGTAGGATTAGGATTTGTTAGTTATTGTAGTAATAGTATTTGTAGTTGGGTGTAAGGTGTATTATTGTATATGAGAAGGGTGAATGTAGTATGACTTTGTAAAGCGCTTAGAGAAATTCGTTTGATTAAGCGCTATATAAGAAATCATTATTATTATTGACATCTTGTAAGATGAATGTGGGTCAAGACTTTCAGGAAATAAAGTAATTGAACCCAACGCTGATAACACAGATTCAGGCCAGTTGATTGGTTGAGCATTTCAGCTATCCTATTGTCATAAGTGTCATCACTCTCCATGCATTGATATGTCATCCTCTGACATGACTTAAACACTGACATGAAAAAGCATTTTTTGGCTGGTCCAATCTTGCAACCAGAGAAACTGTCAAGGGAGCGAAACCTCTCACAAAGAGGCCTTAAGCGCTTTACACGAGAAGAACTCCACGCGTAGAGGAGAAATAGGTGATCGGCTGATTAGCAGTAGCGCCCTCACCTGGCGCAATGTTCAAATTGTGTCAAGAGATTAAGTGGTCAGGTGACTAACTGTCAGGTGATAGTTGACATCCAAGGCGGGGAAACTGTGCTGAGTTCGAACCTTCCCAATAGCAAAAGGGAGGCAAATTCATCCTCTAGGACCTTGGTGTATCAAATGAGCACTAAAGACTCAGTCAGCGGAAGTTGCTTAGTAACCAGATCTGGAAGAACATGGATCTTGTGCTTTTTCAGTCAGTATTGCTGTGGGGCTGTGTGTTGATGCTTTGTCAGGCTAGCTGAATGTGTGTGGATATCATCGTCGTAGCTTTCCATACGATAACCACTGTGTGAAAGTGGCTCCGAAGTCGTCGGGAATATTTTATGTCCATTTGATGTGAAGTGGTTGTTTGCTCAGCTATTTTGTAGGGATGTGTGTAAATGCCGATGGAGTGGAAGAATGTAGCCAGAGGGGAATCCATTGTGCACGTGAACAAGGTGGTAGAGAAGCAGCATGGACAAAGACATGGCCCAAAAGGATATCCTTTGCGTCCATCCCTATACAAGTTGAATGGAAAACGAGATAAGGGGGAGAACAGCAGAGAATAACACGTTACGAGAGAGAGAGAGAGAGAGAGAGAGAGAGAGAGAGAGAGAGAGAGAGAGAGAGAGAGAGAGAGGAGGAGAGGAGGAGGAGGAGGAGGAGGGTGAACAGGACAGAGTCGAGTCGAAAGAAATGTGGTCTGGGCGACAGAAGTGGCAGCAAGGACTTCGGCGTAAAAGAGAAGCTGAGAAAGAAAGACAGGTCGAAAAACAGAGGTGGGCAAAAAAGACAAAGAATGAGATGTCTACGTCGAGACCCCAGAGACGACCACGGAGACCCAGTCCTAGAACCTGGTGCCAGACAACCCAAGGCGTCATCATCACACAGTGCTGAAGAAAAATCGCAGTGACTTGTCCAAGAACAGTGGTGTGGTGCATGCGCACACGCGCGCGTGCGCGCGTGTGTGTGTGCGTGCGTGCGTGCGTGCGTGCGTGCGTGCGTGCGTGTGTGGTGTGTGTGTGTGTGTGTGTGTTGTGTGTGTGTGTGCACGCGCGCGCGTGTTTGTGTGTGTGTGTGTATGGGGTGTGTGTGTGTGTGTGTGTGTGTGTGTGTGTGTGTGTGTGTGTGTGAGAACCTGTCCAGGTAAGAAGCCTTTTGAGTTAAAACCCAGGATTAGAAAGTATTGATCTCTCATGTTTTGATCATATTCCTTTTCGCATATTTAGATTTTTCATGTGTAATGATAATTAAAGTAGACACTGTATTTCTTGTTCTCAGTCGTGTTAGGAGAGAAGCGAATGCGTGGCATCCCATTTTCAAAGAGAGGTGAATGGTTGGTGGGTGCATGAGTGCAGAGATAACCTTGGTGTGTTGAGCCTGACTAATACAACAACCTAGTTTACTTAAGCAATACCATCACGATTTCCCCCATCCTGGACAGAAACTTAAGTTGAATCATAGCTCAGCTAACCACTCAGGAACTCTCCAGGGCTGTTAGTGAGTAGAAAAATAATCAAAAAGGAGAATCCTCCTATCACAGACAGAGAGATATGCACACTAACAGCACATCCTGCAATTTACATCCTATTTTGAATCTGCTATCCGTCCCTGAGCGCGCATGAGTTTGTGTGTGTGTGTGTGTGTGTGTGTGTGTGTGTGTGTGTGTGTGTGTGTGTGTGTGTGTGTGTGTGTTGTTTGTGTGTGTGTGTATGTGTTGTGTGTTGTGTGTTGTGTGTGTGTGTGTGTGTGTGTGTGTGTGTGTGTGTGTGTGTGTGTGTTTTGTGTGTGTGTGTGTGTGTATGTGTGTGTGTGTGTTGTGTGTGTGTGTGTGTGTGTGTGTGTGTGTGGTGTGTGTGTGTGTGTGTGTGTGTGTGTTGAATTAATGAATAATGCATTGATGTCCATGCGAGTGAGTGTTTCATGGTTAGAGATCTTGCAGCAATATGCTCTTTTCTATTTTCAGGTACCATAACCTTTTTCAGTGGGATGATGGGTCACTCGTTTTGTATGCTAAATATGGAAATCCATCTGAAGGTCCTTTGGCGTCTAATTTCCGTACAGCATGTTCTGTTCTGCAAAAGGGTTTCACCTATGCAATGACAGACACATCATACATGTACGGACAAACAGACTCTCTGACCGTGGTACCGTGTTCCATCGACTACAACGCCGCATCCTTTCTCTGTGAGAAAAACATAAAGCAAAAGAACCGAACCCAGCATCAGCTACGTGAAGTGGTCTTTCACACCCTGGAGTGGAAAAACCACGATGATAACTTTGTCACCTGTCCGGCAGGTCACGTGACCCTGACTTTTCTGGCTTGTGACCTTCACAGCCATTGCTGGGCCAAATCGACTGACCCATTCACTCTGACCTGTGACTACCTTGCGGCGCCACCTCCCCCGTCCCTGGAGTGCCTGAACGGTGTGGGTCAGGTGCCTTACACTCTGGTGTGTGACCATCGTCCTGACTGCTATGACAACAGTGACGAGAACGTCTGTGTATTTCCCTTCTGTGGGCAATCAGGAATGTTCCGCTGTACCAACGGGCAGGTGTGTTTCACAAAAACATGCCAAGTCAGCACTGTATCCAACACTTCTTTTTTAATATAAAGGTCCCCTCTATGCCCTCTGTTGAAACGATTATTAGTATTTCGACTGATTTTCAAAGTAAACATTTTCAACAATATGAATATAAAAGGTCCACTTTAGTCAGAAGTCTTTGTATATTTATTGCATCAAAATCAATATTATGTATCTCTGAACTACAGGTGACAAAATTTTATACCGTCTCAAAACGCAGACACATACCAGCCATGGAAGCTCAATAACTGGCAGTCAGAACATTTCATCCAAAAGAACTCTGTCTTCACTGATCAGTTTTATTATGACAATATTGTCGTATTCTGAAAACGTTATTTGAATGAGTCAAGTAAATCACGTCTAGGTGTATTTCATGGATTGAAGACATACAATTAGGAATGAAACCAGATTTAAGACGACTGAAACAGACAGCAGGCAGAATTCAAAGCAAGCATTCAGAAGAAGATGCAAAGTATGTAATACACAATACGACAGAGACAAGCACGATTATTTTTAACAACTATGTCTTTCTTAGACGACACAAACATATGTATCAGCTGTGGCGTCTGAAGACCACGAATCTGGAGTCACCGTAACGAAGCGGTTAGCGTCACGGACTTCCGGCTGGGAGGTCATCGATTCCCACCAGAGCTATTCATTTGTTTGATTTTTTCCTGCCCCAGCCAGCTCCTACCCAGAGTTTAGTTTGATAAAGGGTCAACTTGGAAGACTGGGACCACACAATCGAATTTCATCCACCTAGTGGAGGCGTCTTTGAGAGTGTTGTTCAAATTTCCTGACCAACACTGCAGGTGTCTGCATCTCTCTAGCCCGGTTGACACTGGGATGTTATGAAATCCGTAGCATCTTTTTCGATTAGCATTTAAAAAAGTCTCAGATTCTGTGACCTTTCATGACTTGTTCTCATGGTCACATCAGTTCGATTACCTCACCACATCTAAGTCCTTGGTTTGGTTTTATGGAAATAATTGGTATTGACAAATTCATAGGGACTGTTGTCGGATGTCCACAACAATGCTATGATTATGATCAGTCGAAGGTTTAGTCGATAGTGTTCTGCCTATGTTGGATCAGAATGAGTACCACTGAACACCACCAAAGTGACTCGACAGCAATGTTGTGCATCCACTGGTGAGTTACCTCCTAACGACTTGACATTATATCTGGTATACTTCATAGATTTCATTACATTCTGATTCCTCTGTTACAAATCCCTAGGAAGGTTTGAAACAATATTCCATCGAGAACCGACTTCACTCTTCTTGGGTTCTAGTCTTAGAAACAATCTCCGTTTGTTCGGTGTCGTTAGAAAAAGCTATGATACATTTGTGATTGAGAAGTGGAAACCAGATCGTAGAGGTGAAGCTTGTCCAGAGGAGAACGCGACTTGTAGGCCCCCTAATCCACTCTCTTTTCAGCATGGAAAATGTGTTGTGGAACATCAGCACCGCGTTCGACGTCATTTCACTCTACGCCAGAAGTGTTCTGAATACTTTATGGATACGCGAATTGTTCTAGGCGTACGTTTTGCAAACGCTGATATACCCTTTTGCCATGACGATTAGCCACGTAAAAAAATACTCGTGAGTAGCTCTCTTGTACGTAAAAATGCTCGGTCTTTTACTCTGTGTATGGGTTTTCGTACATATTCTTGTATAATATCTTTGTATTAATTTCCTTAATCAGCTCAATTCCTGTGTTACACTCAGCGCAATTCAACTTATCATTCTTTGTTTATTCAGATCTATATATCCTGTTTCTACTAAATATGTTAATGAGATGATGTTTATGCAGACAACGTAAAATCACGTATGATGTCTATGAAATAATTCACTGTATGCCAACAAGTAGGATACATTTCGTGCAGGTACGTTTTCGCTTTTGTATAGTTTGTAGTATTTTCTACATGGGCTGAATACTTTTCGAGTTGATAAAGTGTACCTTAAAATAGTTTCGCATGAGAGTATAGCTGGCGTCACACACCGGTACTAGGACAAACGTTTCAAAGCCGAACATTGTCCATGCCATTTTAAAGTACCTGTGAGCAAAAGACATACCAGTCAATGGAGGAAAAGGTGAAGGGAGTGAACACATGGTTGAAGATGATTAAACAAATGCTTAGAAGCTGTAGCAGAAAAAAAACTATTAAAAGACATGCTAGGACCGCTTAGATAATTCTCTGAGAAACTGAGGCCACTGTAAGCCAGCCATTAATATTTTAACACGGCTTTTTTAAGAATGCAAACTGAAAAGATTCTCTTATCGCTTGCTTGTTTTCTTATATAGCCCGCCTCTTATTTCTCTATCCATTGATTTACGTCTACTGCTTTCGTGTTGATTTGTTTTATGGTACACAGTCAGTGGCTAAAGTATGCTGCACCTTTGTGTGTGTGTGTGTGTGTGCGTGTGTGTGTGTGTGTGTGTGTGTGTGTGTGTGTGTGTGTGTGTGTGTGTGTGTGTGTGTTCGAAAGTAAGATGATTACTGTATGCTCTGTTTTTTGTTCAAGTGTATATAAATGCTGCTATATAATTCTTGGTCATTTCCAGTGCTTGACACAGGAACAGCAGTGTAACCGCATGCTGGACTGCTTGGATGGCACCGACGAACATCACTGTCCCCTAATCAGAAACAGTTTTTTTGAAACAGCCGAGCCTCCTGCGCTCATTGACTTTGACAGCTCTGGTTATTTCCAAATAAAATCCATGAAGAATCTTACTGATAAAATCCATGACTCAAACTCAAGAATTTGTCCAGAAACACACTTCCAATGTCCAGGAGACCTGATCTATTGCATGCCTGTATTTGTGCGCTGTAACGGTGTCTATGACTGCCCAGGACATGAGGACGAGTTGGAGTGTGACAGCCATACGTGTCCAGGTTTCTATCACTGTAGGGGCCATTCGCTCTGCGTTCACGCCAATCACCTCTGTGATGGAAGTTTCCAGTGTCCACAACGTGATGATGAACTGTTCTGTGATGCCAACTGTCCTCAGAACTGTACATGCCAAGGGCTGGCGTTCTACTGTGACGGACCATTTCCTGCTGAACAGCATCTGGAACTCCGCTTTCTCCATGCTCCTGAAAGCAGACTGAATCCTGAGAACCTAACACTCAACTCCATGCTGATATACCTTAATCTAGCTAACTGCAAGCTGACTAGATTTAACAACCTCAGATTTCCTAATCTGCGAATTATGGATCTAAGCTTCAATGACTTTGTATCATTCAAAGCCACCCAGTTGAAGAACGTTAATAACTTGCAAAAGCTGTCACTTGCAGGAAACCCCCTGGAGGTGTTCTTTGCCACCGAACCTTATCCTTTCGGGCAGTTCCCCTCATTGCAAACTCTCGACTTATCCAAAGTAATGCTGCCAGATTTAAATGCTTCAGCACTTGCAATCTTTCCAAAACTTGCATTTCTTAACTTAACTGGTTGTGGTACAAAGCGCATTGTTGAAGGCTTTAATTCATTATCATTTCTGCAAGGTTTGGATTTGAGACACTGTCCCGTTACGGAATATCCCCTTGACGTCTTCAAAGATCTTAGAGGTCTGAAAGAATTGTGGGCTGACAATTACAGATTATGTTGCCCAGTTACGCTTCCCCAAAGTCTCCACTCTACGAACTGCCATTCTTATAACGATGAGATTTCTTCCTGTGATGCTTTACTTCGTTCAGACGTATATCGCATCGTTTTATCTGTGTTTGCTGTCGTGGTCTTGGCTGGAAATTTTGGGAGTTTTATGTATCGAATATTAATCAATCGAGAGTCCAACAAACTTGGCTTTGGTGTGTTCGTGACGCATTTATGTGTTGCAGACTTATTGATGGGTATATATTTGTCGTTGATTGGAATAGCTGATCGAATGTACAGGGGGACTTACTTGTGGGATGATGATACATGGAAACATGGTCCAGGCTGTAAAGTGGCTGGCTTTTTGTCCTTTTTATCCTGCGAAGTTTCTGCATTCACAATATGCTTCATAACGATTGATCGATTTCTAGTTCTCTGCTTCCCTTTCAGCAGCATACACTTCAACAAACAATCAGCACACATTGCTTGTACGATGAGCTGGCTAGTTGGTGTTGTGCTCGCTGGGATACCCCTGTTACCCGTAACAGCCCACTGGTATTTCTACAGCCAGACTGGAATCTGTATCCCCTTGCCCATCACGAAGAATGTCTTTGCAGGTCATGGTTATTCCTTTAGCATTATCATCGTCCTCAACTTTGTTCTCTTTCTATTCATCGCAGCAGGGCAGTTATTCATCTACTGGTCCATACACAGCAACAGCATAGCAGCTGACAGCTCAAACAAGAAATCCAAAGACCTTACAATTGCCCGCCGCCTGTTCACCATCGCACTGTCAGACTTCCTGTGCTGGTTCCCCGTTGGACTGCTGGGTCTGCTGGCTTTTTATGGTGTTCCCATCTCTGGTGAAGTCAATGTTGCCATCGCCATTATTAATCTCCCTGTTAACTCAGCCATGAACCCTTTTCTCTACACTCTCAATATACTGTTGGAGAAACAGAGAATTGCTCGTGAGGAAAGGATTCGGAAGATGATGATGGCCACAATTGCCGGCAACCCCCCTAAGGCTGGTCCTGATCGGCTTGAAAACAGCTTGAGCAAGTCAGAGGCACTGCATTTAATCAGCCGATGGATTTTACAGAGAACATTGTCTCGCCCAAATCTAGAGAAGATCGTTTTGGATGCCAGACAACACATAAAGCAGTGCTCTTTGGAGAGCCAAAATGAATCAGTATTGTCTTAGTCCTTCGCACGTCAGAATCACAAACTGGCATGGTGACCGATAACTGACTATGATTTCAATCCAGGCGATGTAAGGATTTAGCCAACCATTACATACTGGCGTGTCTGTCACCAGAGATGTGATGTAGCTTCAGCCTCTTCTGCCTCAACGTTCATTGCTTAGACAAAAACGTTTCAAATCAGCTGCTCTTCAGCGAACTGTCCTCAGGAAAGTGTTGTCACTGTGGTCCACAGAAGCGCTTCACAGACAGTCTGTAAAACAGTCTGTAAAATAGTCTGTATAACAATTTGTAAGACAGTCTGTAAAATAGTCTCTAGGCATGCAACAGTCACTAAAACCCAGGTAGTAACGCAGATTAATGACAACAGCAGACAGCGCTCATTGGATGCGTAGAAAAAGCGTCTTCAGACAAAAGGTAGGGTCAGGTAAGGTAAGGTAATGTAGCTTATAGCCCAGCCGACCGCAAAGGGCCACATCAGGGCTGTCACCACATTGAAATCAACTTACAAGCCATTCATTTACACAACCCTTTAAAACACACCTTCCAAAACCACACCCGAAATTGTGTTTAAAATCTTCCTACTGTAAAATCTCAGATTAGATGAAAAATGTAAATGTCCCTCAGAAATTCAAAGATCACACCAGGCGGAACATCTCTGAACAAGGTTTTCATGGAGTGTGCTGTACAATGTTTATGTCTCACGTTATGCAAGTCCCAACACTCTAAATGAATAAGTTTCATTGTGAGTGGTACATGACATGGGATGCACCACGGAGCTTCTTCACTCTTTAAAAGGTACGAATGAGTAAAATACGAATGGCCGGTGTGCAGCCGGCATAACACCGTTTCTTCTTTGCGACCACCAGAGGTAGATGAGAGGAACTCTTTTAGGTTTTGACGGATCTGGAAACAGTTTGTTATCCGTTTGTGTATTCCAGTCCTCCTGCCAGTATGTCTCTGACATAATCATTAACTTCCGGTTTTAGATCTGTGTAGAGGATAGATATGTTAGACAGTTTCCCTGTTGTGGCATTCTTGGCCAAACGATCAGCCATTTCATTCCTTCGGACAAGAGAGAGAGAGAGAGAGAGAGAGAGACCGAGTCCAGAAGGTCCAGAATTCGGCAAAACCAAGCAAGCAAGAGACAGATTCTATACATTATTGTGTCTACGGATTGGTGCACAGGCATATCATATGAATGGTAGTCAGAAAGAACTTCTAATTTTATTAAGAGCAGGCCAGCATACAAGGGAATTCAGTTCTTCATTGGATTCTTTCCACATTGACAAAGTGAACTTCTAACAGTGTTTAATAGGAGAGAGAGAGAGAGAGAGAGAGAGAGAGAGAGAGTGTGTGTGTGTGTGTGTGTGTAACATGTGGCAACTTGGCAATAATAGCCAGATCTTTTTTTTTTTTGGAACGCGCTAAGTTCAGGCACAGGCGATGCCGTCAATTGTCGCATCACGTCATCGAACTGCGTGTAAATATGCATACGACCTCACCTTCGAAACAGCACAGCATTAGGCTACAACTTTTCTTTTCTACTGTGATTTTATTATTAGTGCAACGATTTGCTACATGCTATCAGCAATCACATCGATTATTTCTCTACATCCTGCATTTGCATAAGTCCGTTGAAAGGGCTTCAACGAATCGGATCATTAGGACACCAGTTTTGTAGTGCGATTGCCTTAGCACCGGAAAGTCTACGGGGAGATCAGAAGAAGCAGCAGTTACGAGCGGTCGACATCGAAAGCCCTGTGAAAGAATTTTGTTGAAGAAGGCGACCTGGAGTCGGATTATTGGATCAGCGAACTCATACAGTTTAGCTGAGGAGATCTCGAGTCATAAGAATAATCAAATCTTAAATAAGTGTTAGCGAACCGCCCAGAGAACGTGGACAAACGAGTCACAAGACGAAACACAACGCGTTTCGACCTCTTAGGTCTCCATCAGGTGAGACATAAACGAATAAAACAAATAAGAATAATCGTCATATACCTGTGCATCGTCAGAATATCAAAATTCTGGAATTGTAACTCCAGCGTTCAGCGGACCCTGCACTATAGCAACGCATAGAGGGTCATATTCAGTGCTTCGTCACCGGCGCTTTTACTTACATCCTCGCAATCTACGTCGACCATCAAATCGTACTTCTTCATCAACCGCATCATCTTATTCATCCGAGGCGACCAGCAGTCGGATATCCAGTGTCAGCACCGTTCTGCACCAGTCGTCTACGACTGAGCCTGCAGTCTACCCTTCGTCATTCCGGATTTGGAAAGATCCTTCTTCGAGCTTCCGACGGACCAACTGGGGGACTGGGGCTCGGCACGACTACGCTGAAGACTGGTGTGGACGTGCTGACAGGGACTCATCTGGTGGGCGACGCGTCTGGTGGCCCTGGTGACGGCCTGGAGCGGTCGGCGTCCTATCATTAGTAGGAGCCGTATCTATTTATCAGTAAGTGTTGAATTTACCATTTATACTTTAACTCTTTGTCAAATAAATATGGTCGAAGGTAACCTATGAGTTCGTCACATGTTCGATGGAGGTATGTATGGTTAGTGCGAGATATGTCGCACGATCGCAGTTCGGATCCATATGATTGTTAGTGATTGTATCGATATCACTTCATTAATTTATTATGAGTGTTAGGCAGAGCGGTGCCATACTATAATTACGGTGTTCATTTATTATTGTGATCCTTTATTGCAGGACGATCGGGTGCGCCCGGGGGGGGGGGGGGGGGGGGGGGGGGAGCGTGGATGGCATCCTCATTTAGTGTGTCGTCCCATCTTCATACTTTTCATATCATCGTGCCCACAGTAGACACGCACACACTTACACACACACGAGGGTGTCGTCATCTGTGTTTGTGTCGTATCTCTGTCGTATCATACAGATTACACTAATACATTTACTTCGTCTGGGCGTCTGGAACTTTATCGTTGATAGAAGGGCTAGCACAGAGCTCTGTGGTTTCAGGTGTCTTCTCTTCACTTCTTCTCTTCACTTCTTCTCTTCACTACATTTTTTTCCACTTCATCTTCTTCACTTCCTATGAAGAATCTTCACTGCAAGTATCTTCGCAGTCTTCTACTGGGAGCAGCAACTACGTCAACGGGAGGAAACTGACGGCTCATCTTGAGTGCATCACAGACTTACTGCATCGTGAGCTGATAACGAAAGACAATAAAGCCAGATAAGTAAAGTTCCGTTTAATATTGCAAGTGAAAGAGTGCAAATCGAAGATTGACAGTTTATCATATCGCAACGAGATAAAAGTGAGAATCAGCGTCTTTTCACGGAGGAGAAAGAAACACAACAAATAGCTGTATATCATTCGTTAATAAATTTCTGTATTATTTTATCAAACTCCCTTCTTGTGTGATGCTAGATTGGGTGCATGTGAGGCAGGTGTCCGATAGGGAGCAGACGGAAACCGTCGCAGCCCCACCAGTGTGACATAAATTGGTGGCAGCGGTGGGATAGCAATATCCTTCAGTCTGTTCTCTGCATTTGGACTTGTCTTGCGGGTAGCCCTTCTGGCACTAGCAGGCTGGGAGCGGGCGGTTGGGAGGCACTCCATATCCCTCTAGGGTGTGCGTATTCCCTCCGCAATAATTAAAATCCCTTTTAGTAAGTAGAATATCTGCATTTTCAAAATTTCACTATCTCATTGAGAAAATTCATATTGGAGTAGATTCAAATCCCTTTTCTAAGAATTTGGCACCCTCCATTGAAGAAGACACTGATAAATATTATAATCTGTCTGTATTATAGTGTTATAAAAGAATATATTGATCTCCTGAATTATTATTGCATATTTGTCTCATACAGACAATACCGAGCTTTAGAGTACTTATCCCGTCCTATAACGACAAGGGATAACATACTTAATTGGAATTTAGTTGTGTAACGTGTAGACTATCTTATAACTATATTGTGCATTTGACTTGTTTCATAGAATTGCTTGCTTGCGTTTATATACATAATTTCATATTGTTGATTGATAAATATTATGCCAAAAAGGCAAGGATCCAACAACTCTAAAGAGACACATTGTCAAGTTCAGTCAGACATGGATCCAATGTTCTTGAAGTTCAAAGCACAGGGTGAAGCCCTGGAGGTGAAAGGCAAAGAGTTGATCGTTATATCGAACAGCAACAGAAGATTGTCTGCGAAGCCGAAGAACGCAGACTTGAGCGCGAGGCCGAAGAACGCAGACTTGAGCGTGAACACCAACGCGAGACAGAACTCGAACATAATGAATTTGAGCTGGAGCTCAGACGCGTGGACTCCAACACTCAAGCTGCTGTGCAACAAAATAATTCCGTGCAAGCAGCGGGAAAGATAAAAATGCCATTCCTTGAAGACCGCGACGATATTGAAGCGTATCTCGCGCAGTTTGAACGCGTCGCGACACTTAACAAGTGGAACGAGGAGGAATGGGGTACAAGGCTTGCCCCTCTTCTCAAGGGAGAGGCACGCGATGCGTACGTACAATTACCAATCGATGAGAGTGCTGATTACAATGCTATTAAAAATACGCTTTTGAAGAGGCACCAACTTAATGCGACCATGTACCGCAAAAAGTTCAGAAGTGCCTAACCACGTGACGGAGAAGACAACCATGTTTACTGGCAACGCCTTGATCACATGCTCAAGCGCTGGATCGAGCTGTCCAATAAAAATGAAGAGAACTTGAAGGAAATGCTGGTGATGGAAAAATTTCTCGAAACATTACCTATGGATAAAGCTAGATTCATCCGGGAGAGAGCCCCTGTTGACAAACAGGACGTCATCAATGCCGCTGAGATCTTTGATGAATCGCGATTGGCCGAACGGAGATTGATCAACGGGAAACTGCAGAGTTCTAGACCCAACCAAAATCAATCAAGTCAACACTCTGGGCAAAGCACCAACAAGCAAAGAGCAAGTGAGCAGAACGTAAGTGCTAAGCCAGGCGAAAATAGAGATGCGAGACCTCAGGAACGAAGGCCTTTTTACAATCCGGGCTACAGGCACCGAAGGGGACCCCCTACGTTTTCCTACGGAGTAGAAAAGGGATGCTATAAGTGTGGCGGACAACACTTGGCCAGGGTCTGCAGTAGACCTGAGCAGGACTCTGTTATAATAGGAGATTCGGTACCAGGAGATAACACACAAGCGTCAGTGCTGGTAATGAAGAAAGGGAGTCAGAACAAATACCACTGCACTGTAAAGATAGAAGGAAAACAGACTCAAGGAATGCGTGACACTGGCGCCACGCAGACGCAGGTAAGGCAAGACCTAGTTCCAGAGAGATGTTACACGGGCCGAAGCACATATGTGCGTTACGCGAATAACACAAGAGAGGCATTGCCCACTGCAATTATAATGCTTGAGACACCCTACTTTTCGGGACAAGTGGAAGTACTTGTCGCTAAGGATGCCCCAGTTCCGGTGCTCATAGGCAATGAGGAGGTGACAGAGGAGTATGAAAACGAAGTCACCAACAAGAATGTTGTCAAGGCGAAAGGTAAAAAAAAAGGCAAGTAAAGCTTCCGGGAAGTGATGACAAGAAAGTCGTACCTGAGAAGGCTAGTAGGCCGACTTCGAACATCATGGAATCACCTCAGGCAAATCATGAAAAGGTGACTGCCAATTTAAGTGAGGAACGGCCATCCACATCAACAGAGAGTGACCGTGTGCCCCTGAAGATAAAGCAATCAGTTTTGGTCTCCATCACACCAAAGGAGCTGCAAGAGGAGCAGCAAAAGGACAGCTCGCTTACGCCGCTATTGGCGCGCGCAAAACAGGGAGACAAGGGAACGGTCAGGAAAAACAGGATGAAGACCACATACCATCTCAAAAGAAACATCCTTTACAGAAAGTGGACGCACAGGCACAACACGAGGAGTCAGGTCATGGTGCCAAAGAAATTCAGACATGACATCCTGAAACTAGCGCACGATCCGCCCATGTCAGCACATTTGGGGTTTAGTAAGACGACAGACAGAATCACAACCTCGTTCTACTGGCCTGGCATTGATGCTGACGTGAAGAGATATTGCACCTCGTGTGATGCTTGTCAAAGATCAATGAGTAGGGGAAGAATTAAGAAGCCCCCCCCCCCCCCCCACCCTTTGCAAAACGTACCAATCATTTCCGAGCCCTCTCAACAAGTGGCCATTGATATTATTGGACCCATCAACCCATGCAGTACCAGCAGCATTCATTCACGCTGAGAGTCATCCCAGGAGAGGACAACATTGGTGCCGACTATATGTCGCGCATCCATTAGCTGATGTAATTCCTGAAGCAGCAATTACATGTTTTGAACAGTCATGTGTTAATATTGTTAGACGTTAGCAAGTTGTTGTATATTATCTTATTATCAGATAAGATGTATTCATGGAAGCAGTCAATATAATACTGCGTGTTGTTGGAGAAGGGTATTAAGGTAAATGGCAGTCTATATAACACTGCATATTAGGATGAAGAATATAATTTAACAGTCTGTATAATACTGTATATTTGATGAAGAACAGATTTGGCGGTCCATACAAAGTGCGCAATTTAGTAGAGAAAAGAAATTCGGCGGTCTATATAATACCGCATATCATGGCATTGGAGGTAATCTAGCAGTCAATATAATACTGCATATTAAGGTATAGAAAATTCTTCACCGGTCTATATAATACTGCGTTTTGAGGAAGAATATGTATACTTTATCTTGGAGTTGGCTCATTCTGGTTAGAACTTTGGTGGTATGCAAGTTCAGATGTTAGTGTTATCCTTGGTCTGTCTTAGAAAGTTGGCTATACTTGAGTCGTTTTGTCTTTGGAGGTGTTGTTGGAGAGGTGAGGTCTGGTTACCTGGCGGCTTAATCGGACGGGGATCGGTTCATCGTAAGGGTATGTCCACGATCCTGGCGCATGCCTATCGTAGCACGTGTGGAGTGTCAAGTTTACACTCGTTTTGGTGCCATTTTTGCACCGGTTTGGTGTTCTGGAAACACCGGTATCTGCTACCCATCATACTAGCCATCTTTATATATTTGTGTTGTAAATTTGTTCCCGACTCAATACGTAGTTCATCCTTCCAAGGAGTACAATATCTCTATATTGTGGGACTTCTTGTGGCATTCCGAGCGTGCAATAGCACTTTTCGTCTGCTCTGTGAAGGGAGGCAATCTGGTTCAGTTATTTAATAATCTAGTTGCAAAGCGAGAGGACTGCAGGCGGAAATCTAAACAAATCTTAAATAAATATTAGCGAACCGCCTACAGAACGTGGACAAACGAGTCACAAGACGAAACACAACGCGTTTCGACCTCTTAGGTCTTCATCAGGTAACGAATAAAACAACGAAAATTCACTTAGCTTGTGCGCAATGATTATTTAATAATCATTGCGCACAAGTGATCTTTACGTCAAGGTCTAGTGACGTTTTTGTGCACATTACGTGTGAAGCCGACTTTAGTATCAGCTGGTCGGTCTATAAATAGTTATAGTTGCGGAGACAGTCGTTCGGTTGAAGTTTTTCCTTTTAAATAATTTCGTCATTGAGTTAAGACAAGTTTTATTCATCGCTATCATTTTCCAAGTCTTTTGTAGATTAAAGCCGCTTTATAACCGCGGATTTAATCTTAAGCGGGGGCATATGTAACATGTGGCGACTTGGCAATAATAGCCAGATCTTTTTTTTTTTTTTGGAACGCGCTAAGTTCAGACACAGGCGATGCCGTCAATTGTCGCATCACGTCATCGAACTGCGTGTAAATATGCATACGACCTCACCTTCGAAACAGCACAGCATTAGGCTACAACTTTTCTTTTCTACTGTGATTTTATTATTAGTGCAACGATTTGCTACATGCTATCAGCAATCACATCGATTATTTCTCTACATCCTGCATTTGCATAAGTCCGTTGAAAGGGCTTCAACGAATCGGATCATTAGGACACCAGTTTTGTAGTGCGATTGCCTCAGCACCGGAAAGTCTACGGGGAGATCAGAAGAAGCAGCAGTTACGAGCGGTCGACATCGAAAGCCCTGTGAAAGAATTTTGTTGAAGAAGGCGACCTGGAGTCGGATTATTGGATCAGCGAACTCATACAGTTTAGCTGAGGAGATCTCGAGTCATAAGAATAATCAAATCTTAAATAAGTGTTAGCGAACCGCCCAGAGAACGTGGACAAACGAGTCACAAGACGAAACAACGCGTTTCGACCTCTTAGGTCTCCATCAGGTGAGACATAAACGAATAAAACAAATAAGAATAATCGTCGTATACCTGTGCATCGTCAGAATATCAAAATTTGGAATTGTAACTCCAGCGTTCAGCGGACCCTGCACTATAGCAACGCATAGAGGGTCATATTCAGTGCTTCGTCACCGGCGCTTTCACTTACATTCTCGCAATCTACGTCGACCATCAAATCGTACTTCTTCATCAACCGCATCATCTTATTCATCCGAGGCGACCAGCAGTCGGAGATCCAGTGTCAGCACCGTTCTGCACCAGTCGTCTACGACTGAGCCTGCAGTCTACCCTTCGTCATTCCGGATTTGGAAAGATCCTTCTTCGAGCATCCGACGGACCAGGTGACGGCCTGGAGCGGTCGGCGTCCTATCATTAGTAGGAGCCGTATCTATTTATCAGTAAGTGTTGAATTTACCATTTATACTTTAACTCTTTGTCAAATAAATATGGTCGAAGGTAACCTATGAGTTCGTCACATGTTCGATGGAGGTATGTATGGTTAGTGCGAGATATGTCGCACGATCGCAGTTCGGATCCATATGATTGTTAGTGATTGTATCGATATCACTTCATTAATTTATTATGAGTGTTAAGCAGAGCGGTGCCATACTATAATTACGGTGTTCATTTATTATTGTGATCCTTTATTGCAGGACGATCGGGTGCGCCCTGGAGGGGGGGGGAGAGTGGATGGCATCCTCATTTAGTGTGTCGTCCCATCTTCATACTTTTCATATCATCGTGCCCACAGTAGACACGCACACACTTACACACACACACGAGGGTGTCGTCATCTGTGTTTGTGTCGTATCTCTGTCGCTCATACAGATTACACTAATACATTTACTTCGTCTGGGCGTCTGGAACTTTATCGTTGATAGAAGGGCTAGCACAGAGCTCTGTGGTTTCAGGTGTCTTCTCTTCACTTCTTCTCTTCACTTCTTCTCTTCACTACATTTTTTCCACTTCATCTTCTTCACTTCCTATGAAGAATCTTCACTGCAAGTATCTTCGCAGTCTTCTACTGGGAGCAGCAACTACGTCAACGGGAGGAAACTGACGGCTCATCTTGAGTGCATCACAGACTTACTGCATCGTGAGCTGATAACGAAAGACAATAAAGCCAGATAAGTAAAGTTCCGTTTAATATTGCAAGTGAAAGAGTGCAAATCGAAGATTGACAGTTTATCATATCGCAACGAGATAAAAGTGAGAATCAGCGTCTTTTCACGGAGGAGAAAGAAACACAACAAATAGCTGTATATCATTCGTTAATAAATTTCTGTATTATTTTATCAAACTCCCTTCTTGTGTGATGCTAGATTGGGTGCACGTGAGGCAGGTGTCCGATAGGGAGCAGACGGAAACCGTCGCAGCCCCACCAGTGTGACAGAGAGAGGAGAGAGAGAGAGAGAGAGAGAGAGAGAGAGAGAGAGAGAGAGAGAGTCGAAGGCGCCATCAGTAACTGCTGAGCGGAAAACATTACACAGCCAAGCGTGTATTCAAGAGATATTGGCTATCCTCTCGTTTGCGCCTCTCTCATGGATAGAGTGATCTTCGACTAGCTCTGCACTAAGCGAGGCTCTAGCGGTAGAAGAGTCACAGAGCTCTGTGGATGTTCATGTTCTGTTTTCAACTGTCCTACGCGCTCTAGGGCAGTGTTCTGAATGTGGGAACTCATTTCTCCCTTTGTTCGTTTTTTCTCCTCTCTTTTTCAGCTTTGGAGCTTGCTCACTGTACTCGAGAAATCGATTTTTAAATGATACTAGTCGTTCTGTGTTTTAATCACTTTCTCTTCACTCTCTCTGATATTGCCATTCAAAGTTTCTATTGTACTAGACATGGCACACTCAGTTTGAGGACAGATGTGTTTAGGCAGATGTTTTAACAATCTGTCATCAATTTAATCAGTAAATCTCCAGAGTAAGCCTGAGAACAGACCTCTCTTTTGCTGAAAAAACAAAAACAACAACCAAAAAAAAACATCGTCACAGACATTTAGACCCTGCCACTTCAAGTGTCTGGAAAAAAGGCCGTCCCACAACTCCATGATTAGCTCTTTTATCTTTATCACCAGACGACCACCCCAGACAGGAACATTGTGGACTGACCTTGTTTGCGATTCCTGAAAGACTTTCTCACTACTACCACTTTGGGATCATCACATCTTGAATTCAGGTCCATTCTACAGGTTTGAATCTTCATGAAGTTGTGCTCTGGCACTCATTGTCTCAAGGTCTTGTGAGAAGACATTCTGACATTTACATTTATAAGTTTTACTTTTTAAGGCACCTGTTCCATCTACAACACTGGTGGGAGAGAGAGAGAGAGAGAGAGAAGAGAGAGAGAGAGAGAGAGAGATTTGATTTCAAGTTCTTAATGACAAACAATTGCAGGCGATCATATCATGGCTGTTAACAGGTTAAGATTAGTACCATGTATACATATTGGAAAACACAACGGAAGTTTTAGTTTAATGTCTGGATGGGATGACTGGGAGTGCACTGGAGATCTCCAAGAACGGAAAACCATTTACAGATCGTCGGACGAGTGGCGTGAAGGCAGACATTGTACTATAGTCAAGTTCATCAAAACAAATGATTCTGATTGAACTCACTGTGCCATGTAAAAGCTAAACAGAACAGGCTCACATAAACAAAACTGGGAGGTGCGCCAGTGCGCAGCTTGAAGGATCTGGCTTCCAAGCCAAAATGCTCGCCATACAGGTCGGAGCAAGGAGGCGGGAGGGGCGGGGCGGGGGGATTGTAGGTTCATCAGCCTGTTATCTCATGCAAAAGCTAGCTATTTCTTATAGGAAGAGGGCTAGAATACTTGAAGGCATTGGCAGAGGCAGCTGAAAAGAATTCCAGCTTGATTTGGTTGAAGGCCTAGACAGTTGTGTCAGGGGACGCTTCTCCTTTGATGATCTTCTGTTGCCAAGCTTTCCCTAGAAATTCTTCCTGATTAAATATACAGTATTCAATTTTTGTTCAAGGCTTTCCCCCAGCGACCTGGTTTACAGTGGCTGGTAATGCAAGCAACACGTCCCCAGGGACGAGCCAGGCACAAGGTTCTGGTGAAACTGTTGTATGTTGTTGATACAGCAGGGACAAATTCTCCCTTTTCCAGTCTACAGCCAGAGGAAAGGAAGAACATGAAATACTTGGTATGAAGTCGTAGTTAATTGTAAACGTTAGTTTTCTTATTATAGAGAAGACCTTCTGGATCCAAGCACACTTAGAACCAGGCCACCCTGTGTGCAAAGGAATTACTCTACACCGCATGCGTGGGATTTCCTGCCGTGGCAATTTCTCCCCCATGGCGAATATATGTGCCATCGTACTTAGTGTTGGGAAGAGAACCGCGAAGTGGTTTCCATGAAGAGGGGAATGATAGACAAGTGCATGTATATCCAAATCATTCTGAGATAAGCTCAAATGGCAATTATGTATAAATACTCCAAGAAGAAGAAATAATATAGGTGACTCCTTACTATTTGCACAATGAGAAAATGCAACGATGTTGTGATCGCATTTTGAAAACAACGTTTTGTTTTTCTGCTTGAATTTACACACTCCAGCTCTTCTTCAACCTTTGTTTAAAGTAAGCCTGATATTTTTCTCTTTTTTTCCCTGTTTTGTAATTATCATACTATCCAAGCAAACGCATACAAAACCATTTATTCTTATATTCTGGTCCGGTTGTGTCCGTCAGTATTACGCTTTAGAATTAGCCAAAAGGCCTTTTAACGCATACTGAGTACAAAGTTCACCCTTTGCCTTTTCTGTTGATATCAAACAATAAACTAGTGTGTATGTGATGGATGCCTTAAAATAAACGCCAAAAATGCCAAAATCGCATGTCGGCAACGGCTTTTAGCATAGAGCACGCGGCTGTGGGGAAGTGACGTGGCTGTGCAGAGGTCGTCGTCTAAGGATTAAGAAGGACAACAATCAAAATGGAGTAGGCAAGAGTATTTGTCAATTTAAATGAGCGGGGCTGAGTTTATAGAAGAAACTCTGAGGAAGACATCACAGATAGAGTCCATACGTATGCTCCCGATGCAGGTGGCATTTTTATGATCATTTTCGTTATCATCGTTGTACTGCTTCCTGTCATCCTTTTTCCACTGGTCTGACGCATTGTAGCTATTACAGTCAGAACAGCAGCACCAAAACAGTTTCCTAATAATAACATAATGCTACTGGAAGCAATGTGGACCAGTTTTAACTGTTGCAGGACCAAGATAAGAGCAACTAGAATGATTTCAAAAGTCTCCCCCAATCGCATCTCCGAGTGTTCTACATTTGTCTCAAAAAAAAAAAAAAAAAAAAAATATTATCATGACAAATTTCACCCTGTTTTACACATTATTATAATTTAACAGACCTAAATTTCATTAAACTCGGTCAGAATGATCTCTGTGTGTGTGTGTGTGTGTGTGTGTGTGTGTGTGTGTGTGTGTGTTGTTTTTTTTATAGGACAAGATGAACGGAACGAGACTCGATCCATTTATGTGAAAGAATACATGACTAACGTTTCCGACAGAACTTTGCTGTCTCCTTCACATTCAGGTACCAAAGATATTCCTCAGAACATTACTTCCGTCGACTTCGTTGATCTGGGAACCGAAGATATATTACTGTGTTTAGAAGAACAGGCTACTCTACATTTTCGTACTTTTGCTGGGCGGGTAAAAATTTCGCACGAGAGCCATGCCACCAACAGGACAACGAAATGCTATATAGAGTTCATAGTGCCATCAGGTATGGTTTTACACATGTTCGCCTTCATGAAAATATATCGATTTGTTTATACCGCAGATCTGAAATACGAAGGCGATGTAAACCATCCCTTTCCCATTTGTATTGGACTTACCCAGTTAATGAGTCCTGGTAACAGAGTGACGCTGGTGTTTCATCGTGGCCGACTAAATGAATCGCATTCTGTTGAAGTGTTCTTCAATTTCACCAGTGTGCTACCTCCTCAGCTGCAAGTAACGTTTGCAACGTCCACAACAGGTAATACGTCATCATCACTGAATTGAAGTGAACACTACTGTTTTAGTGGCACATTAAAGTCTCAACTGAAATATTCCTGGGTAAATTTGCCAAATGATGTCTGAGACTAAAACAAGATCAGGCCGTTTTGATTATCCTGATTCATCCTCAGTGACTAAGCGCAACACTCACACAATGAGGGTGTTCAGATAACAATGGCGCATTTGGCAAAACTAGGAATAAGAAAATGTTTTAATCTGTTGATTAAACCAAAGTTCTGGCCAAACTCCGTACTGATTGTTTTGAAATTGCACTCAAAGTTTTTCTCTTTCGGACTACAATATATTTACAAAAGGGTTGTCAGCCTACATCACCGAAATAGGCTTTAAAAGCCAAGACAGTCATCAGAATCTGGCAAGTTCCTTCTCCAGCCATGTTAAGACATTGTACGTGCTCTTTTATTTATCGTTTATTAATTCATTGGGTAATTAAACAATTCATTAACTGGC
>CM065723.1:48938037-48943037 GCA_033310375.1 Conus canariensis | reverse complement strand
CATTTATAGACAATAAATGATAGTTCATGTGTATTAAAGGCCGAAACATGAATAATCATGCTTTAGTTATAGTTACTAGTATTGTCTTTTTTTACTGCTGAATTTTACCAAATTAAAATTTTTGGTGTGTGTGTGTGTGTGTGTGTGTGTGTGTGTAGTATGAATGTACATTAAGAGGTTATATTCCTTGTATGCTAAATCTTCGCATTATTGAAAACGTTGTTCTCGCCCAACTGTCTGAACATCTCTCTGTAAACAATCTCTCGTACTCAAACCAGTCAGCCTGCCGGGCTGGCCATAGCACCGAAATAGCGCTTCTCAAGATAGCAAACGATCTCCTCACAGCTGTTGATGGAAACAAAGTTTCTCTTTTCTCTCTCCTAGATTTCTTTTGGTCTTTCTGGTTCTGTCTTTTCCTGGTTCTCTTCATATCTCTCTGATCGCACGCAAACTGTTTCAGTGAGAGGTGTTAAGTCTCCAGCAAGAGCACTTCAGTTTGGTGTCCCTTAGGGATCTGTCCTGGGACCGGTTTTGTTTGTGCTGTACATAAACCCAGCCTCTTTTGGCCATTATCAGCCAACACTCTCTCCTTCACCATAGCTTTTCAGATGAAACCAGCTGTATATCTCTGCCCATCTCAGTCAGCTTCATGAAATAATCTCCTCTTCTCAAGTATGCATTTCCGATGTTAAATCATGGATGCACAATAACAAACTACAACTTAACGCAGACAAAACTGAAATAATCCTCATTGCTTCAAAACACACTATCAGAACTCAATCTCTCCCTAGTTCTATAAATGTTGATGGAAACAAGATAAATCTGTCAGTGTCTGTTCATAACCTCGGCGTTACACTCGACCAAACTCTCTCTTTCAAACAACATATCTCTAATATGTGCAAGTTCTGCTACCTTGAACTTCGTAGAATCAGCTCAGTTCGCCACCTCCTCGCTCAAAATGCCCTGAAGACTCTAATCTGTGTTTTTGTTCTGTCTCGGCTCGACTATTGTAACTCCCTCCTTGCCGGTTGTCCCTTAACGCTCATCTCTAAACTTCAAAAAGTTCAGAACAATGCCGTCCGTCTGATCTCCCGCTCCTCTAGATCTGATCACATATACCAATTCTGTCATCCTTACACTGGCTCCCAATTCAGTCTCGCATTGACTTTAAAGTTCTCCTGGTTTTCAAATCACTGAATAATCTGGCTCCCTGCTACCTCTCTGACTTCCTCCATCTCTATGTTCTGTCTCGCAACTTACGCTCATCCACCGATTCTCGTCTGCTTCGGCTTCCCTCCGCTCGCCTGAAAACTTCAGGCCAACGATCTTTCTCTTACCAGGCACCTGCTCTGTGGAATAGTCTCTCTTCTTCTCTGCGTAACACGGACTCTTTAGAGACTTTTAAAACCTCCCTAAAGACACATCTTTTCCCTTGGACTGATTAATAACAATATCCACTTACAACTGTGCGCGTGTTTGCTGATGTTGAACGCGCGCGTGTGTCTGTCTGCGTGTGTGAGTTTTTCGGCGGTTTGTTTGTGTGTGTGTGTGTGTGTGTGTGTGTGTGTGTGTGTGTGTGTGTGTGTGTGTGTCTATGTGTCTGTGTGTCTGCGTGTGTGTGTGGTGGTGTGTGTGTGTGTGTGTGTGTGTGTGTGTGTGTGTGTGTTGTGCGCTTTGAATTAGAATTATAATTTTATCATGTTTTTCTGTAATATGTGCTTTGGGCTCTTGCGAGGTAAAGCGCTCAATAAATATCCTTTTACATTACATTACATTATAGTTTACACATGATAAATCGTTTGTAAAAAAAAACATTTGCTACACCTCACATTATGTACAAATTGCCCCATGAGTAGGTACAATTCACACTCGTAGCTAGTTAAATTAAACGTGTAATGAAAGGTCTTTTCACAGCAACTGTATATTACCTGCTTACATTAGAAGGCTTGTTAATTTGGGATGTAAAGCTCACATCATTTTGATTTTCAAACACAATTTTTCGTATTTTTCTGAGTAAAAATTACTGAGAGACAAGATTTAACCTCTGGTGGTTCAGAATTACGCACTTTCTCCATGCCATTTTAGAAGGCAAAAGGGGCTCCTTTCAGCTGTTACCCGTGTATAAAGTTGTGCAACAAGTGTAACGTATCGCATCAATTCAAACACATGACACGGTTTTAAACAAGTCAACTATTTGCTCCAAAGCTTTAGATGTGCAAATTAGATCATGGCGTACATGATCAACTGACCTATCGTTGTGGATAGTGATTAGTTTAGAAAAGGAGGTCTGTGATGTTTTTTGTGATCCACTGAAACGCTTTTTTTTTGTCGACGACGACGATGGGTCTCTCCCTTTTGCGTTTCCACAACCACTTAGTCGATTCACAACACACACACACACACACACACACACACACACACACACACACACGCACACATGAAAGTAGAACAATTGCCTTGTTGTGTGCGATACATTGCAGTAGTGTAATTGAACTAACTGAAATGAGGCCCGTCAGCCCTTATTGTTTCATTACCTAATATGACCAGCAGGCTTAACCCTTTCGCTGTCAAGGGATTAAGCTTAAAGTTAAGTCCTATTTGCCGTTTTTTTTCCCAAAAAAAAGAGCATATATTTTAAAAAAAAAAATTCTACTGCCCTTCTCACTGACGAAAACGAGATTACCAACTATTAATACAATCTAGAGACTTCACCTCTCTGAAAATATCCTCTGTTTTGTAAGCAGTATGAATATAAAACGAGAAATATTCCGGACTTCCCCATGACGAGTATATTCGACAGCCACGGCAGTGAAGTGTACACGCCCTTGCCGTCGAGTTATCTCGTCAAATTAAGCACCGAACGGGTTAATGTCTTATCTTGGAATGTTACAGGCTATGTACAGACAACTTTCCGGCCTGGCCTTGTGCATTATCCATGTAAACTTGATATGCGGGCACGACTGGACGTTCCACCGGCTTCCAGTGTGATGGTCAGTTTCCTGGCCTCGGATATCAACTGCAAGAAAAATCGCCTTACCATCCATGTCAAACAGACCAAAACGGCCAATGAGTCAAGAAAACTGGTTCATTGCAATGGCAAACCAGTCATGAAACCAACGGTTTTCCACACGAAAGAGCTTCTTTTCCATTTCATAAGCAGTATGGAATATGTGGGGTTTCAGCTTTATTTCTCCTTCCATACTTACTCCCATACTCCTGAAAAGCTTGGAGGTGGAAAATGGAACTGCTCAGCGGGTTCCTGGTCCAAGCTGAAGCAGCATTTTTCTTGTAACATGGTTGAGGAATGCTCTGATGGGAAAGACGAAGAGACTTGTGATTATACCAATGACAGATGTGGAAGAGGCATGTTCTCTATCGGCCAATGGTGCTATATGTTTATCTCAGGAGAGGCGAAAGTCACGTGGAACGAAGCAGCCAATGAATGCCGTCGTCATGAAGCTTACCTTGCCAGTCTGAACAGTCCCAGAGAATGGGAGGAAGTCCTCAAATACGTGTGGAGACACACTTTAGAAGATGTCTACTTTGGACTACAGAGCAGTGGACCCTCCTTTCCAGAAATGTGAGGAATGGAGTTATTTACCGTCAGCTGTTTCATATTTTGTAGCTTTAAAGTTCTAGTCATCCACAAAGACTGTCTTGTCATTGGTACCACTGATATTCAGTTGAATGAATAATGATATCGTTACTGTCAAGATGGCTGTAAGACCATTCTAAATGTCGATGAAAAAATACATCCCTCTGTCTGTCTGTTTGTTTGTCTGTCTATCTGTCTGCCAGTCTGTCAGTCTGTCTGCCAGTCTGTCTGTCTGTCTGTCTGCCTGCCTGTCTCTCTGTCTGTCTGTCTCCCTCCCTTCTTCCCCCACTACCTCCCTCCCTCTCTCTCTCTCTCTCTCCCCCTCTCTCTCTCTCTTGTCCTCCCTCCGTCCTCCCTTTCTCTCTCTGGGTAATGTGTACATATGGAGTTACAGAAATTGAAGACCATTTTATTTCCAGTGTACAGCTTATAACGATATCAGAGAGAAGTCTCAGCTTTACATGTCATTCCTTCAATATAAATTATAAGCTGTATAGTTTTTCCTCTGACGATAACAGGACAATAACTCTACATTCTAAGTGTGATGCAGAGCCTTCTGATATCAGATGAAAGAAATGCTCGAGTGATGATGGTTAATGTTTGAAGTCTTGGGTGTGTTCTTGGAGCACGCTTTCTGACCATCCTGTGATTGCTTAACTTCACAAGTTTACTGAAGTACAGCCTCTGAAGACGACGCATATTAGGCTTTCATACAAAATGGCCAGCCACTCTCACATTTTCTCAGCATAGTGTGGATACTTGACAGATGAGAGAGAGAACCTCTGCGTCTGGAACTTGTTTCTTTCCAAGTAATCTCGAGCAACTCTCTCGAGCAGTTCATGTGGAAGCAGCTGAGCTTCCATCTATTGCGTTCACAGTCTGCCCAAGTCTCACAAGCATACAGCCAGAATTGCCTTGTACATTTTCAGTTTTATGGCCGACTTGATAACTCTTCTCGACAACATAGTTTTTCATAGCCAACCGAAAGCTGACTTTGCCTTGCCAGTGTGCCGACTTCGTCATCAGTGTTCATAGTTAAGCAAGCAGCAGAAATGCAGTTCATGTTCTGCAGCATTTCAGCCTCAGTGGTAGCAGTGATTGCGCAGTAATCTACAAATAAGAAATCGCCCAGTGACTCGTCTTCCACTTGGTCTTAGTCTAGAGCCTGATCTGGTTGTAGAGCTTGCAATCAGTGCTGAGTCTGATCTTGATGCCGGTGTCAACATCGCATATAAGCGTTGGACAGTATGGCTGAAGGCATGTCATTGAATAATGTGGGTGCGAAGACGGCCCTGCTTGACTCCATTTGTAGCTGGGAAAGAAAACAAAAGTTAACATTGTCCAGCACACAAGCATGTATGCCATCGTGGAACTGGAGTACCATGGTTAGAAACAGTCTGGGCAG
>CM065723.1:48920537-48930537 GCA_033310375.1 Conus canariensis | reverse complement strand
ATCTGTGCCAAACTTGACATTCCAAGTCATCCTGACCTATGCAATGTCTTTTTTTAAAATAAATTTTTATTTTTCTCTTTGCAAAAACATCACATTTAACACAAATTCATAGCGTTTCACTTCATATCGGCGTACGATTCACACCATGTATGCTTCAACAGCCGTTTTGGCCAGGTACCATAAAGTTTCCGTACCATGTGTTAACATATTTGTACGGGAGATTTTTTTCAAAAATTGATTAATACAGAACAAAAAAATAGGGGAAAAAAAGGCAAAAACAAACAAAAGAGAAACAACAGAGAGAGAGAGAGAGAGAGAGAGAGAGAGAGAGAGAGAGAGAGAGAGAGAGAGGATAGGGCACCGACAAAGCCACCAGGGGATCCAAACGTACATGCATGTTAAGTGACACAGAGACAGACTCGTCCCTAAGCATATACATCAAGTCCAAAAGTTACACTTCTATTAAAGATTGGTACAGTTGCCATTTTTCATGCAGTTTTTGACTTGACTTCACGCTTTTCGCAACTTGTTGTTCTAACTTATATCTTGTCTTTAAATAATGTAGAAAGCTTATCAAAATTGGAAGTTTTTTTCTCGCACTTGCATTTATAGATAAAATATTTTCCTAGAAGTAGTATGAAGTCAAAGGTTTCATCACCTCTAAAATGATCTGCATGCCCAAATAATACCAATTCAACAGACAAATTCAAACAAGCTGCATACTGACACTTCTCTTTCATTATTGCTTGAAGTTGTTGCCAAAAATGTGCCGCGTGTTCACAAAACCAAAACAGATGCTCAATGTTTTCCCTTTCTCTATTACAGAATGTACTGTGATCACTCAGTTCAACTCTAATTTTTGACAACACAATATTTGTACCCAATGTACTGTGTAGAATTCTTATCTCAAACCATTAAAGTTTTATTTCCTTTATTTTTTGTACCTTTTTAAAAATGATATTCCATTCCAATTGCTCGTCAAGTTTTTCATTCCACTTGTTGCAAAAAGTAGGGATTATGTTGTCACACAGAAAGGCATCACAGTAAACACGAGCCCCTCTGCTGACTGAACAGATAAGTTTCCACAATTTAGACATTTCTTCATGCTTGTTATTTGTCATTGTTACTGCAGTTTTCCGAATATATGCGTTTACCTCCCTTAATAATCCAGTGTACGAAATAAAGTCAATGCAAAATCCATATTTGTAATTGAACTCTCTATATGCCAAAAGCATGCCATCTTCTTTCATTATGTGTCCAATTTTGTATATACTTTTGTCGAACAGACTTTGATTAAAAAAATTGTTTTTTTTTTGTTTATCTTAATATTTTCATTATAAAATATATTTTCGGAAGCAATTTCTTCGGAAATGCAAGATATAATCCTTTTGCCAAATTCTTTATGTCTCAAATACATCAACCCAAAATTCATTTCTGGATAATTGGCCTAGAGGAAGACTACAACCATTTTTTTCCAGATGACATATTTTTGGACAACTTGCCAAAGTAATACTTTTCCACTTGTGAGACGATATTCTTATTTTTCTAATCCATGCAAGTTTTAATGCAAATATATATTCTTTTATTCTAGGCACACCAAGTCCTACATTCATTACGTTTTTAACCACAGTTTTTCTATTTATACGATCCCGTTTTCTATTCCAAACAAATCGAAATACTGAGTTTTGAATAGCATTAATTACATCATCGGGAGGATTTGGAAGTAGAATCCAGAGATGAATTAGTTTGGACAAGATTAAGGACTTTAAAACAGCCACCCTGCCTAGTGGAGTAATCTGTCTCTTTAACCGTACCTTATATAGCATTCTTATTTCAAGAAATCTAGCCTGCATGTTTATTTTTTAACAATGAGCAAGATCATTGGTAAATAAGATACTCAGAATTTTGAATTGTGGTGGATTCCACTGAATACGTAAATGTTGCATGTAGCAAATCGTCGAATTTTTCCTACTGCCGAGTCATATTGCACGTGTTTTTTTCTGTGTTTAATATCAAACCTGATTTTCTTCCAAACCTATCAACTGTTATCAGAGTTTCCTCAAAAGACACTCTGTCACCTACAAGCATAATTTCTGCATCGTCCGCATATTGTGAAATTTTGTGTTCTGTATTGTTAATTTGGATCCCTTTTATAATTGTATTATCTCTCAACATAATGGCAAGGATTTCCACACACAAAATGAATATGTAGGGTGAAACGGGGTCACCCTGCCTGCACCCACGACCCATGGGAAACCAGCCAGATGCCTGGCAATTCACAAGAACAGTTGACTTAATATTATTATAGAAAGTACTTAACCGGTATCCATTTACGGATATCTGGTCCTAAACCGAATGCTACAAGTATTTTATTCATGAATTCCCAGTCAAGGGAATCGAAGGCTTTCTCGAAATCTAAACATAACAGCAAACCAGGTAGTTGGTGTGTTTCCAAGTAGTTAATTAAGTCATAGATTAATTTAATGTTATCTCCGATATATCTATTGACCATAAATCCTGTTTGGTCTTCATTGATCAAACTTGGAAGAACCATTTTCAGTCTATTCGCAACACATGCTGACCCTATCTTATAAACAACATTTAAAAGAGTAATTGGCCTCCAGTTTTTGATGGCATCTCGAGATTTATCCCCTTTAGGAATACACACTATAATTCCTTCCTTTTGTGTGGTGGACAACTCGCCTAGTTTAAAACCTTCATTTAAAGATCGCACAACGAATGTTCCAAGTGATGGCCTAAAAAATTTGAAGAACTCAACAGTAAATCCGTCTGATCCAGAGCTTTTATTGTTTTTCATCTGTTTAAGTGCATAGCCAGCCTCATCCATAGATATTTTTCCTTCTAATTGTACCTTTTCGTTGTCTGTTAGGACATGAGGTAAATTAACCATTTCAGAAATTTCGCAATCCTCAACTTCCTTTGGCCGGTACTATTCTTCATAAAATGTCTTCACTTCATGTTGGATCCTTTCGACATCGGATATTTCTAAACCATCATTTAATATTAACTTTGTCATATTTTTGTTTAAGAAGTTTCTTTTTTCAAGCGAGCAAAAATATTGATTGACCTTTTCTCCTTCTACTATCCAACGTGCTCGTGATCGAATCAAAACCCCCTGCATTTTAGCTTCCCTAAGTCTAACTAGTTCCTCTTTGTCCTGCTCTAAATCATGTCTTTCTTCATCAGTCAACTGTTCCTTCCTCTCTAACTTTTCAATATTCACTTGTAAACGCTTCTGCTTTTCATTACTTCTGCGTTTCTTTTCAGTTGCAAATGTTATAGTTTTACTTCTTATTTTCATTAATAAAACGTCTAGGAACAGTTGATCTGCAATAGTAAACTGAATTTCTGAACGCTCAATAAATGGTAGTTGTTCTCTTGAATAGGGCAGTACTGCGTACTCTTCTATCACAGCTTTAATTTCCTCGTTAATTTCATCAATGTACTGTTTGTCCTTCAAAAAAGAACAATTAAATTTACAGAAGGGGTATCGTTTAGTTTCTCTAGCAAGGTTAAAGTTAAAGTAATCATTGAATGGTCTGTCCTGTATCCTGCCTTAATATCTGCATCCGTGACGAAGGTAGACATATAATCTGAAACTAGAAAAAAATCAAGTCTACTTTGCTGCAGAGGGGAGGATCAGTGCCTTGTGTATCTTTTCAACTCAGGATTCAACATTCTCCATATATCTGTAAGATCTAAATTAAACATCATGTCTTCAACTTGCTGTTGTGCTTTAACATTGTTATAGTGCTTGTAATTAAAATAATCCATTGAAAAATCTGGAACCAGGTTCCAGTCCCCTCCAATTACAACATTCTCAACACCAACATCCTTAATATGATCTTCTAACTCAACAAAAAAATCAGGATCATCATGGTTTGGCCCATACAGGCTAATAATCAACATCATCTTATCCAAAATGGATACGACAGCAAAAATGTAGTTTCCACCTTTATCTTTGTAAACCTTCTTTACACAAACTTCAAAATTATTGTTAAAGAGAATCGCAACACCTCTTGAATTTGACATATATGATGCAAAATATGCTTCATAACCCCATTCTGCTCTGATACATACTTCAAGCTTGGGGTAAAAATGGGTATCCTGTAAGAGATACACCGAGAACGCCTTTTCTCTTAGATAGTGAAACATCCTTTTTTTTATCCGCTGGGCCTCGGCAGTTCATTGAACAAAACCTTACAGAGTTACTCATGTTATAACTTTATAAGTAGAGGCAGGAATACACAACTGTACGCAGAAACTCCTATACCCTGCCATCGACATACTATGCAACTGAAATACAGGTAGCTAAATACAAACAAAATCACCAGTCCCCAAAGTGACAACAAAATCTCACCATCTCTCTCACAAAAGGAAAACGGCGTCTCATTCAACAAAGGATTTCCTCCAGTTGAACATAAAAACCAAATGTATAAAAGAAAAGCAAGCATGACATAAGACAAAGCAAAAAATAGTAAAGTCAAAGAATCAAGGCTATAATAACAAAACATGGTTAAATTTTGGGGAACGATGCGCTTATGTGCGCCTACAGCATTGAGGATATATTGAGAAACTAATGTGAGTACTTAAAAAGTGCGGATGAAAACAACGGCGGGGGGGACAGGACTGTGGGCCGAGTCAGCAAGTTTGCAGCCATCTGTTCACACTTGCGATATAATAGCGCGTGCCGTAGCGCGTGCAACTAACTTGTACGCGGCTTGCACGAGGACTTTTTCAGCTCGTGAATCTTGTTTAAGAACGACTACAAGCGTGCAAGGTAATAGCAACAGCAAAGCGCAAGGCATACAATTAAATGCTATCGCATAAATTACCATATTTTCTGGGGGAAAAGAAAAAAAAATGGGGAAGTGCAACGTCGGAGAAAGAGGGAGAGAACGGGGAGGGGAAGGGAAGATGAGGGGAGAAGGGGGAAGGGGCGGCGCAAGGCAAGCTGGGCCCTCATCTGCTAATGCCAGTCTAGTAGTAAACTGCACACGAACACCATCTACTGAGCATATTGCAAACGTTGTAAGCCGGCATCATCTATCAAGTATTTAAATAAAATTTTCATAACTAAATATCTGCCAGAACAAAATCATTATCTGTCTATAAACAGCACATGAATGCATACATCATTTTAAGAGTGAGCTGGACTTATTCATTTTTATCAATGATACACATGATAACGCGTTCAATTGGAATTTTTAACGGTCCATCCATATCTACACATAACTATGCAAAGAATTGCCAATAATTTTGTGTCACTGAGATGAAAGAGGCCAAACACACACGCACACACACGAGAAAAAAGAAAAACCCAAAACAAAAAAAAAAAAACTTTGCCCCAGCAATCCCCCCCCCCCCCCCCCCCCGCCATCCATCCACCTAAACTGAAAATAAAACATCTAAACCAATTATTCTGTAATACAAACAGCATATATTAACAGTACATTCATGCAACAGTAAATACAAAGAATTGCCAGCAACTATTAGTACCATTATGAGCCACACACACACACACACACACACACACACACACACACACACACACACACACACCAATCAGCAGAGTGTGCGTGCGTGTGTGTACACGCGCGCGCGCGCGAGAGAGAGAGAGAGAGAGAGAGAGAGAGAGAGAGAGTGAGAGAGAAAAGAAGAGAGAGACTCGGTTCGTTCTCCACACCCCTCTCTTTTTGTTCTCTGACAGTTCATCAATTCACTACTACGATCCCTTCTGTGAATATCCTTTAAAACAAATGATGCACAATTCAGTTCTTGACAAGCATATTGCCAGCAACTTGTCATTTTGCATGTGGATATCTTAAAATAACACACACACATATACACATATGAATGACACACAAGCGCCCACATACCTAATTCAAATCCTAGCACAGCCACACTAAGTCAACTCACAAGGAAAGCATACCTACACAGACACACACATACACACTCACATAGACATACGCACATACAAGCATGTTCACATACATACATTCACACTGAAATGCGCGCACGCACACACACACACACACACACACACACACACACACACACACACACACACACACACACACGCACGCACACACACACACACACACACACACACACACACACACACACACACACGCTCACATCCCAATACACACACACACACGCACACACCCCAATACACACACACACACACACACACACACACACACACACGCACACACACACACACACACACACACACACACGCACACACACACACCAACACACACACACACACACGCACACATCCCGATACATACACACACACACTTTAACATATATCTGCGTGCAGCTTTCAAGCAGTGTCCGTTTTGTTGCAATTGAAAAAAATTGTTGCCGTTGAACAAATCTGACCTGGTCTGCTGTGCTGGAAGGTAATCCATCCTCCCCGCTCCCCACCGCAAAGGAGCAAACAGTGTGTTGAAAATAGGCATCAGTATGCCTTCGATGAGTCGGCCCTTTGCTGTATACGCGTGCACATAATTATGTGCACATTGCACACACGTTCAATGCACAGCCCACACATAGCCGATGACCACCAACACACAAATACCGCTAACCTGCACTAGGCACACCCCACCTGGATATCCGCATCCTCACAGTTGAGTTGGAGAGGTGTCACTCTGGCTGCCTGTTCTATGCACAGCCCACACATAGCCAATGAACACCAACACACAAGTATCGCCAGTCTGCACTTGCACACACCCTATCTGGATATCCGCATCCTCACAGCTGAGTTGAAGTGGCGTCGCTCTGGCTGCCCCGAGCCGTCCCCCCATCAGCCAGCTGCTGCAGTCATCGCTGGATGTCAGGTTCTCTGAGAGAGCCGCGGGGAGGGGGAGAGCCGCAGGGAGGGGAAGAACCACGAGGAGGGGAGAGCCAGGGTCGACAAGGAAGGTAGAAGCCATGGTGGTCAGCTCGGGTGAACCCCCTACCTCCATGGGCGCCCCTCCAGACAGCGGGCGATGATTGGGGTCAGGAACCACAGGAGCGGAGTGAGACACTGGCGGCGCCGGTCCCGTGATGCAATGTCTTTTTTGTCAGCCTTAATGATGACCGTTTGAAGCTGAATATACAATTCTTCAATCTGGTCATCATTATAGTCGGATGTGGAAGCATGTATTTGCACTCTCCTGATGTAGGTTTTGCTCATAGGCGATTCATCAAGATCCTGCCGGTAATCGGGTGGCATCGTAGCAGCACAGCAATCCGTACACAATTGACTTAAGGGTCCATTCCATGCACATTTTTGTCTTCTCCACTTATAGAGTACAAGACAAACCCTTTGTGTGTTTGTACTTCTCCGTCGTTCTTCCCTTTGACGTCACAGAGCCCAAGAGTATAGCAGAGATTTTATGGGTCATTCCGTTCAGTTTCTCAACCAGCCTGTGGGTTTTTTGCTCCAAACGCGATGGTGTTTCTTCCACGCATACTGCTTGTTTTCCCCCAGTAGCACACTCTTCACCTGGTGAGGGTCAACGGATGGCGTGATTACTGTTACCCCAGGCTTCAACCGATCCGATATGGTCTCTGTGTCTTTTATCCTCATGCATTATGTCCTGGGAAAGTTTAACACGGCAGGGCAAAACCCTCTCGAGATCAGATTTTCTTGTTGAGATTGCACACAAGGGAAATTCATGTCCGTATTCCAAGCATCTCATGCATGCAACTGTGCAATAACACCACCGACATCAAAATATAGATTAAATGCACGTGCATGTAGTGAGAAAAAGCCAGATCAGATTTTCTTATCGAGTTTACTACGTGGCGGCTGATAGTACTTGGTTACTGGTAGCAGAGTAGGACCTCTGACTTGACTCTTGCATATAAAGTCAAATGTGTTAACATGTGTGTGTACAAGTGTGACATTTGTGCTTGCATGCAGCCACTCAGTATGGAACGGTTTAATTGGGAGGAGTGGGAGGGAAAAGGATGAGATGGTATGGTGGTGAAGGGTAGTGGTATATGTATATGTATATGTGAGTAACCTTTCAGAATCCAGTTTAGTAAACAATTTTCAGTTAGTTATTTAGTTCGTCAGATGGCTGGCTTGATGGTCTTACTGATTTGATGTTGGACATGACGCAGTTGGTTCAACGCTGCGAAGTTCCTGCTTACTTATTATGCTCTGTATGTTTCATTCATTGATTTTTTCGTTTTGTGATGCATTCCTAGTTGTCAAAATATGCTGTAATATGACAATTGTTTTATGTATGGTATATATTTGGGGCATGACAAGCTTGACACACCACTCTACGCTCTGTATTTTGTTCCAGTTTGTGACACACCCTGCAGCATAATTGCCTAATCGTGGTCATTTTCAGTGTATAGCCTACGAGCAGAGATGTAACTGGATACTGGAATGTCTAGACGGCACCGACGAGAATTCTTGCAGATCTTTTCATCGCAGTCCTGTGAAAATAGTAAAGCCTCCTGTACTCATAGCATTTAATAGAGTTGGTACTTACAGCATGATACCCATACAAAAACTCGCGTATGAAACCAGCAGCTCCAAGGCCAAAAGCTGTCCAAAAGCCCACTTCTTATGTCCAGGTGACCAGATCTACTGCATGCCTGTGTTTTTGCGCTGTAACGATGTCTACGACTGCCCAGGCCGCCAGGACGAGCTGGCCTGTGACAGATATACGTGCCCCGGGCTCCATCGCTGTAGAGGCCATTCCCTCTGCGTTCACCCTGATCACCTGTGCGACGGGATGTTCCACTGTCCACAACGTGAGGATGAATCGCTGTGCGACGCCACCTGCCCTCAAAACTGCACATGCACAGGACTGGCATTTTACTGTGAGGCACAGTTCCCCGCTGGACAATATCTGGAGCTCCGCTTTCTTCATGCCCCTGAAAGTGGTTTGAAACCAAGGGACTTATCACTCAACACCATGCTGATCTATCTGAATCTGACTAGGTGCAACCTGTTTGAATTGACTCATATGGAATTTCCTAATCTTCGAATTTTGGATTTAAGCTACAATGGCTTAGCTACATTGAAGGCTGCCGAGCTGAACACAGCGAACAATTTGCACAAGCTGTCGGTGAAGGGTAATCCTTTGAAGTTTGTTTTTGCCACTGGGTCCGATCTCCTTGTGAAGTTTCGCTTGTTGCACACTCTCGACTTGTCCAAAGTGATTCTGCCACAGCTAAATGTTTCAGCACTCACAATTTTCCCGAAACTTTTGTTTCTGAATTTAAGTGGTTCTGGTATTAAACGCATTGCTGACGAAGGCTTCAGTTCATTATCATTTCTAAAGCATCTGGACCTGAGACACTGTCCTCTGTCAGAATTCCCCATCACTATGTTCAACGGTCTCAAAGATCTTGATGAGGTGTGGGCACACAATTACAGACTGTGTTGCTCAGTTACTCTCCCTGCAGGTTTCAATTCTAAGAACTGTCATTCACCCACTGACGACATCTCTTCCTGTGAGGCGTTAATTCGTTCAAACGTATATCGCGTCGTTTTGCCTGTTTTTGCTACCTCAGCATTGATCGGAAATTTAGCGAGTTTCATGTACCGAGTGGTGATAAACCGAAAGTCCAGTAAGCTAGGATTCGGTATATTGGTGACACATCTGAGCATCACTGACTTTCTTATGGGCGTCTACTTGGCAGTGATAGGAATAGCTGATCGGGTGTTACAGGGGAGTTACTTGTGGAACGATGTTGCATGGAAACAGAGTAGGGCCTGCAGACTGGTTGGTTTTTTGTTCCTGATATCCAGTGAAGTGTCTGCATTTACAATCTGCCTCCTTACCCTGGATCGGTTTCTAGTTCTCCACTTTCCATTCAGCAATATGAATTTCAACAAACAATCTGCGCACATTGTGTGTACGACAAGTTGGCTGGCTGGTACTGCGTTTGCAGGAATACCCCTGTTACCTGTTACAGTACACTGGAATTTCTACAGCCAGACTGGAATCTGCATCCC
>CM065723.1:48900537-48910537 GCA_033310375.1 Conus canariensis | reverse complement strand
GGAATTTATTAGTTTATTGTAATTTAGTCCCTTGCGGATTCATTCCAAGAACTGGCCCTCAGCACTTGTGTCTTAAGAGGTTATCATTTTATATTTGCTACTTTTCACAAGGAAATGTAGCTTGTTTTGCTCTTTCATGATTTTCTTTTGCTTCTTGGGTGGCACCTTTGGTTGTTTCTTTTGAAAACTCAACAAACATACTACGGTATTGCACACAAGCCTTTTTCTGGGATAGCATTCTTCTTAAAACCGAAAAGGCAGAGGAGTCAAGTTACCACTTTCCGCGGTCACTGAGGAGAAACAATCAGGTTTCGAAATATGGGTTTCTGACCAGGAGTTATATGTTAGTGAGTTTCTTCCCCATTGGAGATTGTCTCCCCCCTGGAGAATATACGCTTGCTGTAGGCTCATTTTGAAAAGCATTTATTTTATTTTTTCCCATTCATCCACTCAAGCACATACTGTTAGTTTGGCAGAATTATCTACCACTGCAGATATAAATGCTTATCTCCCCCTATTTCTTCAATCTAAGACATAAGAGCAAGCTTTGTTTATAATTGAATATTTCTTGCAGTCATTGCAACACCAAGCTGCTCTGTAAGTTGCTGGAATGGTGCTCGGTACTTATCCTTGAAATTTATTAGTTTATATATATATATATATATATATAATATATACTTTTTTTTAATTCGTTTTAATCAACGTACAAAAACATAACAACATTTGTACATAAAGAGTAACACTTTTTTTAACCAAACATACACAAAGAAAAAAAGGACTATAAAAAACAAATAAACAAACCAAACAAATCCCAGATATACACGTACATGTACATCTATGTAACGAACTGCTATCGATCATGCAAGCAGCAACATCAGCAAGAATAGAGACATTTGTATACATGTATGTTCATATTTGTCAATGCACTCTAAACACTGTAATCATTGATGAATCCAACCCAAAGTATTGTTTTATCAGTGCAACATTTACAGGAGAAAATACCACTTTACATAATTATAATTTTCATATTTCTTTCAACTTTTTACTTCTTTCTTTTTTTCCCTTTTTTGTCTTCTCATGCCGTTTCTATAAGTGGTAAATATGGTAACCATTGTGTTTTAAAAAGAAACCAAGCAGATGGCGGAGGAAGGCTTGGAGACCATTGACCAGTGTGGGCTCCCTGGCAAATACAAGGTCTGGTGTCTGCAGTTCATGCTGATACCAAAGCTGCTATGGCCTCTGATGATATACGACATCTGCACCAGCATAGTGGAGGCAATGGAAGCCAAAATCAACAAGTTCACAAGGAAATGGCTTGGTGTCCCACCCTGTCTGACTGACATAGCGCTGTACTGTCGCCAAGCAAAGCTGAAACTACCCCTGAAATCCATCCTGGAGGAATACAAAGCAGGGAAGATCAGACTTCAAAGCATGCTGGAGGACTCAGGAGACAAGGTGGTAGAAGCAATTAAGCCCCAGCTGAAGACAGGCAGAAAATGGAAAGTTCAAGAGGCGATGGATTCTGCAAAAGAAAGTCTCAAGATCAGAGAAATAACAGGACACACACAGACCAACAGACAGGGACTGGGGGTGACCAAAACTGAATGGTGGTCAAAGGCCAAAGGAAAAGCCAAAAGAGACATGATGATTCAGGAGATGAGAAAAGAAGAAGACCAAAAAAGACTCCAAAAAGCAGTCCAGCAGAGCCAGCAAGGGCAATGGACAACGTGGGAGAATGCACTCCAAAGAAGTCTCATTTGGGAATGACATTTGGCACATGGCCCCTCTCAGGATCAGCTTCATTCTCAGATCTGCATATGACCTTCTGCCCTCAAATGCAAACCTGGTGAAGTGGGGGAAAACAGACGATCCTGCATGCCCCCTCTGCCATGAAAAACAAACAGTGGAGCATGTCCTAAGCTCATGTAAAGTAGCCCTGGCTCAAGGAAGGTACACATGGAGGCACAACCAAGTGCTCAAAGAAATTGTACAAGTAGTCTGGGCTAGTACCAACACCACAAAAGGGAAAATCAGGACTCCAAAAGCACCCGCAACATTCTTCACGGCAGGAGGCAGCAAATCATGGCCAAGAACAACAGTGCCACTCGAAACATGCAGGCAGAGTCTGCTGGACGGGGCAGATGACTGGGAGTGCACTGCAGACCTCCCAGAATGGAAGAGTCACCCAGAGATCATCAGCAAGAGTGGCATGAGACCAGACATAGTAGTCCACTCTAAGTCAACCAAGCAGCTGATCATGATCGAGCTCACGGTGCCATATGAGAACAGAATGGAGGCAGCTCAAATCTACAAGACTGAAAAGTATGCTGATCTGGCAAACAGCCTGAGGAGAGAAGGCTATCAGGTCAAAGTCCTCACTGCAGAAATTGGAGCTAGGGGGTTTGTAGGAACGTCTGCATACAGCCTCATGAAACAGCTCTCAGTTGCAGGGAAGGAAAAAACCAGAGCCCTGAAAGCAATGGCAGAAGCGGCAGAGAGGTGTTCAAGCTGGATCTGGTCAAGGAGGAACAAAAGTGAACTTCATAAGGCTTAATTTCCCTACAAATATCAGGTGTCCCTGTGGCTCAGTGGTTAAAGCGCGAGTCATTAAGTGGAAAATGAGCATGTCCAGAGGGTCATGGGTTCGAATCCCAGCCATGGCTCGTCCCAAGATGGGAAAAAAAAGGGGCAGCAGAGGGACATCCGGAGTCATGAACCGGGTGTGGCCCAACCCCCTAGAGTGTCAGGAGATAAGGGCCGAAACACTTGCTTGAAGGGGGCTTCTCTTCTGAGGACTCTCTGCTGCCACGCTCTCCACGAGTTTCTTTCTACTGGTAACCATTGTGTTTTAAAAACATGTCCATTCCAATTTATATCTGCATTGTATTTTTCGATTTTATAACGTGAAAGTAGGTACCTTTGGAAAGAGACTATATCAGGAAGACAATGGTCACATTTATAGATATGCTGTTTCCCTAAAAGAATTATTAAATCTAAAACCGAGTCTGTAGATATGATTCCATCATATCCAAAAAGTATAACTTTCTTACGAAATGTAAAGTTTGTACGTGGAAAGCATTTTGATTTTAGCGGTCTCTCCAAATTTTCCCAAAGCTGTTTTGAGTAATCACACTCCCAGAAAATATGCTCTATGTTGTCCTTAGTTTCTCTACAGAAATCACAATTGTTATTCCCCACTATCCCTATTTCCTTTAAAACTACGTTAGTTCCAAGAATCCTGTGTACGATACGAAGCTGCAGCCATTTAAGTTTTATTTCCTTATTTGGTTGAAAACCTTTTCCCAGGAAACTTCTGTTCCCAGTTTTTCAGTCCATTTCTGGCACGAATTAGGAAGTTTGCTGTCAAATGTGAAAAGGTCATAGTACAGTCTTGATCCCTTGGATATAGAGTATATTACTTTTAGAGCTCTTGGTTTTTCTTTATGTTTTGATTAGTTGATATATTAAGACCAGTTTGCTGTATATATTTGCTAATAGAGCTTACACAGCCGTAGTAAGCCAAGAAGCATACACCCATATCATATTTTCTATTAAATTCGTTTAAACTTAGAAAACTTCCGTCATTTTTCAAAAAAATGTGAAACACAGTAAACCCCTTTCCAGGTCCAATTATATCTGATTACATTATTACCAATTTTAAATTTATCATTATGAAAGACTGGCTCGGACAGTACATCCGATTTTGTTTTTGCTTTCAGGTGTCTACAAAATCTCTATATGCCATGAATGTATGGTTCCACAATACATTATTGTATTTATTCAAAGGATAACAATGACCATATTTTTCTATTTCTTCGAAAAAAAAGGATACATTACACAGGTAATATTTTTCCACTTGTGTTTTGTTGTTTTAAATCTTCTCAGCCAGGTGAGTGTTAGAGCATTAATATGCTTTCTAATATCGGGTATGCCTACCCCCCCCCCCCCCCCCCCCCCCCCCCTCCTTTATGCTTTTTATTGCAATTTTTCTACTTATGTTATCCCGTTTACTATTCCAAACAAACCAAAAACACATTCGCTGACAATCATTCATGAAGTCATCTGGTGGATTTGGAAGTAAAATCCATAGATGAATCAATTTAGATAAAATCAAAGATTTTAACACAGCAACTCGTCCAAGAGGAGTAATGTTTCTTTTCATCCATATTTTAAACAAGGCTGTTATTTCTGATAATTTTTCAGCATAATTAATCTTTTCACAGTTTTTTTTTTTACATCATTTGTGAACCATATTTCCAATATCTTAAACTTATCAGGGTTCCATTGTATATTTAAATGTTGCATATATTTTATTTTTTAGCCTTTCTTACTACCTAGCCATATTGCTTGCGTTTTATCTGCATTTAGGAAAAGTCCTGAAAACTTTCCAAATTTCTCTATTAATTGGATAGATCTTTCAAAAGATATTCGATCTCAATTATTCATTAATTGTGTATCATCAGCAAATTGTGATATTTTATGTTCTTTGTTGTTTATTTTAACACCTTTTATATCTTTATCTTCTCTAATCATGATTGCTAAGATTTCTACACATGGTATGAATAGATAAGGCGAAAGTGGATCTTCCTGTCTACAGCCTCTTTCAATGTGAAACCAATCCGAAGTTTGACCAATAACTATAACAGTTGATATTATGTTTTTATAAAATGTTTGTATCCAATTACACATGCTATTTTCGAAACCATATTCTCTCAATATTTTAAATAAAGATTCCCAGTCGAGAGAATCAAAAGCTTTCTCAAAATCTAAACAGAGTAAAAGTCCGGGTATATATATATATATATATATATATATATATATATATAATGCTGAACAATTAAGTAGTGGGGGAAAACAAGTGCAGGCTAACAATTCTTCAGTCATTATAGTAATGACTTGGCAAAGATTTGAACTTTTAGAAAAGAAAAGAAAAGAATTGAAGATGAAGAAAATGGGGGGAATATATTATAAATATGAGAAACCCTTCACTAGCCTTCTGAGGGAACCATCGCAATCCCTCTCGAAGGCACATCTATTTGTATTGCCTACTCCTAGGCCTTTCGTCCGCTGGATCGGACTCATCAGGGAGACACGGCTGATTGTGTCTGTGCTCTTGGTGTCAAATAGAGACACACCACAGTCCATAATTCTGTGGTGTTCTCACCACCAAGGGTTCAAAAGAGAATGCAACGGCACCCCCGAAGCAGCCAGCAAAGGGTAGCAAAATGGAACAAAACGAAAGTGTGGAGAGGAAAAAAAGTTGCTGAAAGACTAAAAGCATTATTCACACAGTATAAGATGTAGGGGACAATCTTTGAGCCTATGCTTGAGGATCCATTCAAGGATACAAGGGAGATCAAAAGATGTGGAACAGTCTGAGTGGTCAGCTCTGCTGTTCAGTAACCCAAGCATTGTAAGTGGCTAAGAATTGTACAGAACAACCTTTACTTGGATCTCCTAAGAGATGCAATCTCCCACTGATTGACCAAACAATATAATGCTGAACAATTAAGTAGTGGGGAAAACAAGTGCAGGCTAACAATTCTTCAGTCATTATAGTAATGACTTGGCAAAGATTTGAACTTTTAGAAAAGAAAAGAAAAAAATTGAAGATGAAGAAAATGGGGGGAATATATTATAAATATGAGAAACCCTTCACTAGCCTTCTGAGGGAACCATCGCAATCCCTCTCGAAGGCACATCTATTTGTATTGCCTACTCCTAGGCCTTTCGTTCGCTGGATCGGACTCATCAGGGAGACACGGCTGATTGTGTCTGTGCTCTTGGTGTCAAATAGAGACACACCACAGTCCATAATTCTGTGGTGTTCTCACCACCAAGGATTCAAAAAAGAATGCAACGGCACCCCCGAAGCAGCCAGCAAAGGGTAGCAAAATGGAACAAAACGAAAGTGTGGAGAGGAAAAAAAGTTGCTGAAAGACTAAAAGCATTATGCACACAGTATAAGATGTAGGGGACAATATATATTGCTGAACAATCTAGTAGCGAGGAAAACAAGTTCAAGCTAACAATTCTTCCGTCGTTACATTAATGATTTGGCAAAAATTTAAATGTTAGAGCGGAAACAAATGATGGGGGTGTGGGGGGGGGGGGAGAAAAAAAAAAGAGAATTTAAAATCAGGTATCATATTATAAATGTTACGCCCTTCACTAGCAGCGTATGGGAACTATCGTAATCCTTTCTGAAGACACATCTATTTATATTGCCTGCTCCTAGGCCTCTTAGGCCTTTCGTCAGATGGATCGGACTCATCAGGGAGACACGGCTGATAGTGTCTGTGCTCCCTTGACATCAAATGGAGAGACACCACAGTCTTTATATTCTGTGGCGTTTTCACCCCCAAGGGTTCAAGAAAAGAATCCAACAGCACCCGAAAGCAGCCAGCGAAGGGTAGAAAAGTAAAACAACAAAAAAGTGTGGTAAGGAAATACGTTGCTGAAAAATTAAAATCATTATGTGAATAGTTTAAAATGTAGGGGAAAATCTTTGAGCCTATGCTTGAGGATCCATTCACGGAAGGTCAAAAGATGTCCAACAGTCTGAGCGGTCAGCTCCACTGTTTAATAACCCAAGCATTGTCAGCAGTTAAGAATTGTGCAGAACAGCCTATACTTGGATCTCCTTAGAGATACAATATCCCACTGATTGACCAAACATATTATGCTGAATAATTTAGTAGTGGGGAATACCAACTTCAAGCAAACAATTCTTCCAACATTACATTAATGACTTCGCAAACATTTAAATGAAAAACAAACAAAAAAATGGGGGTGGGGTGTGTGTGTGGTGGGTGGGGGGGGGGGGGGGGGGACGGGAGGGAGAAATAGAAAAGAGAATTTCAAATCAGAAAATATATGTGCTCCTTTGACATCAAATGGAGAGACACCACAGTCCATAATTCTGTGGTGTTCTCACCACGAAGGTGAAACGAATCCAACAGCACCCGAAAGCAACCAGCGAAGGGTAGAAAAGTATAACATTAAGAAAGTGTGGTAAGCAAATAAGCAGCTGAAAACTACAACCATTATATAAGGTGTAGGCTTTGACTGAATGCTAAGCTTTAGAAAGCATGTTGAGAATATTGTTCTTATATGCAAAAAAGGCCTATCTGCCATGAAAGCTATGGCGGCTAAAGTCATTGAACAGCGTCATCTTTACCGACTGTATCACGCACTTGTATTCAGTGTGATTGATTATGGTTTAGGGCTTACAACACTGTCCAACAGCAACCTTCTCAAATTAGAAAGAATTAAAAATGAAGCAATGCGACTGATCCTGGGAACGACGGACATACCAGCTGAAATTATGCGATACGTGCTCGACCTTCCTTCAACGCAGACAAGACACAAGCTAGAACAGGTGAAAGCATATTTAAGAGCACTTGAAAATCCCCAAACCCACTTCATACGGCAATCAAGGAAACAAAAGGCACTCGTCTAGGACGTGGAAAATCATGAATGTGACAGGCAGAAGACAGGATACAGCTTGTGTGCCAGTTAGCAGAATTCAAAGAAACCAAGGAATGGGAGAAGTATCCAGATCACTTGAAACACCTCTACCAGATTGCCATCGCTCCAGAACTTGGAAGACATTGTCGACAATGGCCAGAAGGCAAAACCAACGCAGAAATTCAGATGCAGGTAGAAGATCTTTGCACAAAAGATGATATTGTAATATACACTGACGGTTCTGTCGCCAAAGGTAAGTCAGGCTGGGGATTACATTATTATTATTGTGATGAATATTTATATAGCGCCTATTCTCGGCTAGAGACCAAGCTCTAAGCGCTTTACAATCCACACTCGTTTACACAACGGGCTGCCTACCTGGGTAGTGCCGACTGAAGAGCTGCCAGCTGGCGCTTCATTCAGTCGTTTCCCGTGTCATCCAGTCCATATCATTCAATATCGTTTTGCTCAGTTTCCTTATTTTCTTAATTCTTTCCATTTCTTACGCTGGGTGCATGCTATGTGTACGTGTCATCCATACCAACGGCCAAACTGGCCTTCTCTTCAGAAAGTTGGTGATGGGATTTTACGTGTGTGCAAGATGTTATGCGTGCGTTCACACACGGAACTTCGGTTTATAGTCTCATTCGATACACAGTGAAGCAAAATGGCCGAACTATCCAGGAAGACAATGGTGCGCACAGTTTAACAACTTCAAGTCTAGCAATGGAGGCAGAAGCAGTGATACAAGCACTCCACTGGCTTTCATCCACAAGCCAGTTTTTAAAAAAAGCCATAATACTGACTGACTCCATGAACCTACCTCAGAAAATCAAAAACTGCTTGGAATGAACTGATGCGCAGCCTTCCATTGGAGAGACTCATATGGATTACTACCCTGGACATGCTGGAGTTAAAGCAAACGAGAGAGCAGACACACTGGCTGGCAAGGCAACGATAAGAACTGGATTACATCTTGGCCGATCTGATGTGATAAGATATCTGAAGAATCACTTAAGCAAAGAAGAGCAAAGCCACTATACCATAGACCATCTTTCAGATCTGAACATCAAGAGAGGAAGTGGCCGCACATCCAGACTTAAGGGAAAAGCAAGAAACATCACCAACCAAACAAACATTGGAATAATCTCAAGGCCAACGCTGCGAGACTCCTAGAGATTGGGGCAAACTCATACTGGGCCTTTCCAATAACAGACACAAATGATCAAACACATGTTAACTGAGATAAGACTTTGAATCTCTCAGGGCCCCTAGCGCATAAGGTTGACGTGTGTGAGTGTTGGTGTGTGTGTGTCCACCAGTGGGGTGATGCCAGCGTGTAAATTAGAGAGTCCACGGACGTGATTGTGCAAGCGTTGGTGCGTGAGTGTGTGAGTGAAAGAGAGAGAGAGAGAGAGAGAGAGAGGAGAGAGAGAGAGAGAGAGAGAGAGAGAGAGAGAGAACACTGAACACTGAACACTGAAAATGTATTGCATAACACTTGACATCTTCATTGCAATGTGAATTGTAAGTTATTGTCGAAAGGACTTATCGCTAGGAACTTATCTGATACGACAAGATAATTGCAAAGCATGGGTTTAATAAGCACAGGGGAATGTCATAAAAAGTCTCTTAATAGCACAGTTACAAACAACTAAGATTAGGTTAGAAAGTCTAACTAGTTCATGTAGACCTCTCCTTTTTATTGAACCTGCTGTAATCTTGCTATTCTGGATTTCCAAGCCAAGAACAAGAACTTACCCAGGTTGACCATAATTGTTTCATTGTCTGTTTTCAGCATATTATTTATCTGCTCTTCGATGTCATTTGACTGCATGTTCAGCACCAAGTAACGTTCCCTAATATCGTCATAGACTGGGCATTCAGCTACCACATGGATTTCATTTTCTGTTTTGTCCTGGCAAAAAGGGCACTGTCTACTATGTTCATAATGAGCAAATTTATACTTATGTGCATAGAATGGTGATACGCCCATCCTGAACCTGGCTAAAGCACATCTGTACACTGATACCCTTATGATGTCTATATAGAGCTCCCGGCTAATGCAGCTTTTAAAGCTATGATAGACACTGAAATTGTCACTTTCTTGGAGGTGGTTTAGCCACCGCAGCCCAAAATTTGATTTTAGGCGTTCTTTAAGTTCGCGTATAAAGTTCTTCTCATCAGTCACGCCCCCGAACAACCATACCAAGCCAAAGCCACATTCGCACAATAGCGTTTTCATATGGGTTACCCAGTTCTCACGACCTCTTTCATGTATTGCCAGCAATGATAAATAGGCCATTTTAGAGTATCGTGTGTCATCCTGCTTCAGAACACGTAGCCAGTACTGCACGCATCGTGCCGTGGATTCAATAGAGAGAGGGTAACGGCCTAGATCACCATATATCATATCATTTGGGGTCCTGGAAGGCACATTAATGAAGAGTTTGCATGCGTACAAATGTACCTTTTCAATTTGGGGATTCTCCTTGAAGCCCCACAGCTCTGATGCGTACAGCAAGGACGG
>CM065723.1:48885537-48898037 GCA_033310375.1 Conus canariensis | reverse complement strand
TGTAGTATAGTGTAGTGAAATGTCGTGTAGCGTAGCATCGTGCAGTGTATTGCAGCGTAGTGTAGCGTAGCGTCGTGTAGTGTAGTATTTAGTAGTGTAGCGTAGTGTAGCGCGGCGTAGTGTAGTGAAATGTTGTGCAGTGATTTAGATTAAAAAGTACTTCACTGGGTTGGACTGGATTGTAATGTACTGTATATTCCGTACTCTGCTGTTCTACGTTGTATTCTGCTGTATTCCATTGCATCCTGTTTAACTGTCTGTTTGGTTGAAACTGTACTGAACTGCAAGATAGTGTGTTACACGTATTGTATTGCATTCTAGTTTATTTTACTGTACTGGGTTGTACTGTACTATATTGTACTGTATTGCATTGCATAGATATGATAAAATATTTGCCCCTTCATGTTTAATCGTTGTCATTCTAGTGGTGTCATTGTAGCAGAGTGAAATATAGGCCGACAATAGCATCTGTCCAGCAGATGATGATGGTATCTACAGTAATACATTTGGTGGATGTGTAAGTTGAACGGCTTGTAAATGGTATTTCTAAATGTTATCATTATCACCATGATCGGTATCATGTTGATGATGATGCTGATGATGCTGACGTTTTTATAATGGGTATTGTTATTACGATGATGATGATGATGATGATGATGATGATGATGATGATCGTCATCATCATCATCATCATCAACATCATCATCATCATGGTGATCATGATAATTGGTGTTGTTGCTGTTGTTGATGTTCTTCTTCTTAATGTTGATGTCGTTGTTCTTGTTATCATTATCATCATCATCATTATTATTATTATCATCATCATATATATATAATATATATATATATATATATATATATATATATATATATATATATAATCATTATTATTGTTGTTGTTGTTTTCATGATTTTTTTCCTGTGATGATGATGATGATGATGATGATGATGATGATGATGATGATGATGATGATGATCATCATCATCATCATTACCAGCAGCAGCAGCAGCAGAAGCATTTTTGCTGTGGTTGTTGCTATCATCATCATCATCATCATCATCATCATCATCATCATCATCATCATCATCATCATCATCATCATACCCTCAAAGCCCCGCCCAGGTTGGAGGAGCCAGACGTAGGCTGCAAGGTCTGCATGGCAAAGATCATCTCCCGCCTCTCCGTGTAGGAGTTGAACCAGAACTCGGCATTGGGCAGCGAGGAGTAGGTGAGGACAGCGAACTGGACTTTGTCCGGGCCCACCACGAAGTCGTTGAGGAGCTTGGTGGCGAAGGTGACCTCCCGAATGAAGTTGTCCTGTCCCCGTCCGTGGACGCGTCCAGGATCATGAGGATGTCGGCTTCTTCGTTGCCCGAGCAGGCTGAAAGATGTAAGAAAACAGGGTAACGTCAGAACAGTTTACGGATACCAACCGCCGTCGTGTAGTGGCTGGCGTTACGGGTTACAGTCTGGGAGGTCGTTGGTTCGGTCCCATCAAAGTCAAGTATTTGTGGGATTTTTCGAACCCAACGGCTCCTACCCAGAGTTCAGACTGCCATGGGTTCAGTAGGGAAGACTGGGACCACATAATTGTGGATGAGTCTCTGAGTGTTTCTTGAATCTCCGTTTCAAAAATGCAGGTATATGTGCCTCTCGAGCCGGGTTAACGCCTGGTCATGTAATGAAAGGGAGCGTTGAGCACATCCCTGTCATGCAGTCACAGACCAGAACTAAACTCCATAACACCGTCTTCAGTATTCTCATCCTCATCGATCTGCATTAAAAAAAAAAAAACGTCTCAGATTCTGTGATCCATCACGTCTTGCTCCCATGGTGACCTCAGTTTTGATTTTCTCTCCACGTCTGTGCTCTTAGTGAGCTGGTGTCGAGGTCGCCTGTGTGGGCAGGTCCATGGGGACTGTCAATGGAGAGACGTGGTGCCGCAGTGTCGAGGTCGCCTGTGTGGGCAGGTCCATGGGGACTGTCATTGGAGAGACGTGGTGCCGCAGTGTCGAGGTCGCCTGTATGGGCAGGTCCATGGGGACTGTCATTGGAGAGACGTGGTGCCGTAGTGTCGAGGTCGCCTGTGTGGGCAGGTCCATGGGGACTGTCATTGGAGAGACGTGGTGCCGCAGTGTCGAGGTCGCCTGTGTGGGCAGGTCCATGGGGACTGTCATTGGAGAGACGTGGTGCTGCAGTGTCGAGGTCGCCTGTGTGGGCAGATCCATGGGGACTGTCATTGGAGAGACGTGGTGCCGCAGTGACGCTCACTCACGCCGGCTCTGCAACTAAGCATTCATTGTCGTCAGTACGGCGCTTAATAGATGGTGCCCTGGGTATGTTGGATCAGAGTAATTACCACTGAACACCACCCGAAGTGATCCGGCTGAAGGTAAGTGTCTCCTCCGGCGGGTTGCCTTATGACGACTCGATACTGACTGCTCACCGCCAACCCCAGATGCCGAGGCTGAGAGAGGACAATCCAGGGTGTGGCTGTGGACGAGAAGCCGGAAGGAGCAGCCCTGGAGTAGTCACTGAAGTGGCACAGAGTACGGGGTAGACAAAAAGAAAAAGAACAGTTTCGAGTTTCAGGGTTGTTTCAGACCAGTCGGTCACATAGGGCCCCCATTGGGCAGTCACCATGAAGAGAAAATTGCCCCGTTCCTCAAACAAACAAACGAACAAAATTGGAAAGGGACAAACACGAGGGAGCTGTATACAAAATGTCTATGTCACTATGGTAATTAAACTATTGGTATCCTGAATTTAATGAAGGCAGTATACCGTGCTGAAGGTGCCAGTCATTCCGTTGAATTCATCGTCTCCAGACTATTTTAGTCACAAGATTACGAGCAATATATATATATATATATATAAACAAATAGTGTCAGTATGCATAAGGGGGACTCTCCTTGCCATGGAGAAGAACGCTCACTCACGCTGGTTTTGCAAACATTGTCTCCCTTAGAGAGCCTAGAAGTTGGTATCCCTTCTCTGTTGGCCTTGAAGAGAAAACCCACTGAACACCGCTGAAATCAACAGCGCAGGGTCTTCTCTGGCGGTCTGCCTCGTGGCGATCTTACACTCTTGGTTCCCTGTGGACTTCAGCTCTGAGGCTGGCGACATGACTAGCCTAGATGTGCATCAAGGGGGAGGGGAGGGGGTGTTAAGGGGAAAGAAGTAGAACTGGTATCTGCATGAGCTGCGTGGATTAGGTGTGATGTCACGAGACAAACAAAAAGAAATAGACACACACACGTACGTATGCATGCACACACACACACACACACACACACACACACACACACACACACACACACACACACACACACACACACACAATTACCTTTGCAGGTAGCAGCCACCAGTTCCTGCTGTATGCTCTGCAGGGCGGCGAAGGAGGCCACGGCGAAGGAATGCTGCACATCAGTGGCCACGGACTCTAGTTCATCGTGGTTGACACTGCTGCCCACGCCGATCGTGATCACTGTGGCTCCGTGTTGCTTCAGCTGCGAGGCCTACACAACCACCAAAGCGCTACAGGACTGTACGGATGTGTGTTGTTAAGGACAGGATTGATATAGCAAGAAAGAAGTTACTTTCTTTGTGAAGGACAGGATTAATACAGCAAGAAAAACGTTACTTTCTCTGTCATTAAGGGAGGGGATAAATACAAGATAGACTTTCTCCGTGAAGGACAGGATTAATACAGCAAGAAAGACGTTACTTTCTTCGTCATTAAAGGACATGATTAATACAGCAAGAAAGACGTTACTTTCTTCGTCATTAAAGGACAGGATTAATACAGCAAGAAAGACGTTACTTTCATCATCATTAAAGGACAGGATTAATACAGCAAGAACGACGTTACTTTCTTCGTCATTAAAGGACAGGATTAATACAGCAAGAAAGACGTTACTGTCTTCGTCATTAAAGGACAGGATTAATACAGCAAGAACGACGTTACTTTCTTCGTCATTAAAGGACAGGATTAATACAGCAAGAAAGACGTTACTTTCTTCGTCATTAAAGGACAGGATTAATACAGCAAGAAAGACGTTACTTTCATCATCATTAAAGGACAGGATTAATACAGCAAGAACGACGTTACTTTCTTCGTCATTAAAGGACAGGATTAATACAGCAAGAAAGACGTTACTTTCTTCGTCATTAAAGGACAGGATTAATACAGCAAGAAAGACGTTACTTTCTTCGTCATTAAGGGACAGGATTAATACAGCAAGAAAGACATTACTTTCTCTGTGAAGGACAAGATTAATACAGCAAGAAAGACGTCACTTTCTTCGTCATTAATACAGCAAGAAAGACGTTAGTTTCTTCGTCATTAAAGGGCATGATCAATACAGCCAGAAAGACTTTACTTTCTCCGTGAATGACAGGATTAATACAGCAAGAAAGACGTTACTTTCTCTTTTATTAAGGGAAAGGATTAACACAGCAAGAAAGACGTTACTTTCTCCGTTATTAAGGGACAGGATTAATACCGCAAGAAAGACGTTGCTTTCTCTTTTATTAAGGGAAAGGATTAACACAGCAAGAAAGACGTTGCTTTCTCTTTTATTAAGGGAAAGGATTAACACAGCAAGAAAGACGTTGCTTTCTCTTTTATTAAGGGACAGGATTAATAACAGCAAGAAAGACGTTACTTTCTCTTTTATTAAGGGACAGGATTAATAACAGCAAGAAAGACGTTGCTTTCTCTTTTAGTAAGGGACAGGATTAATAACAGCAAGAAAGACGTTGCTTTCTCTTTTATTAAGGGAAAGGATTAACACAGCAAGAAAGACGTTGCTTTCTCTTTTATTAAGGGACAGGATTAACACAGCAAGAAAGACGTTACTTTCTCTTTTATTAAGGGAAAGGATTAACACAGCAAGAAAGACGTTACTTTCTCTTTTATTAAGGGACAGGATTAATACCGCAAGAAAGACGTTACTTTCTCTTTTATTAAGGGACAGGATTAACACAGCAAGAAAGACTTTACTTTCTCTTTTATTAAGGGACAGGATTAATAACAGCAAGAAAGACGTTACTTTCTCCGTTATTAAGGGACAGGATAAATACAGAAAGGAAAACGTTACTTTCTCCTTTTCTAACCATACCTCCTCATCCTGCTCTTCTTTCTCTTCTTCCTCTTCCTTCTTCTTTTCCTCCTCCTCTTCCCACTCCTCCTCCTCCTCCTCTTCTTCTTCTCTACTGTTTTGTTATGTTTATTTGTTGATCGTCTTTTCTTTCTTTTTCATCTCCTTGGTGTGCTCGTGTTTTTGTTTGTTGTCGTCACCATCCTCCATCTCCTCCTGCCCCCCCCCCCCCCCCACCCCCACCCCCCAACCTTTTTTTTTCCTGTTCCTTCCAAAGCTCTACCAGACTTGTCTTGCATTAAAAGGAATGGCCAGGGGTTAGAGGCAGAGAGAGAAAAGAAAGAAAAGAAAAACAGGAATGTTAGAATCGATAAGGCTTCGGACAAAATCGCATTACCATGTGGGCAGACAACCCAGCTTAACGGCTGCAGTCACCGGGAACAGTTTCCGACCGGTTCTTGCCTCCCTTGATTCTTTGGTACACAGATTATCTGAACTGTATTACACAGACTGCCATTGAACACCTTCTTAGACGGCTTACTGGAGGAATATACAGAAAGCCTTGCATATTCTGGAACTGTATGTGGGAGAATGTTTGCTTAATCATTTCATCTATTCATATTTGTTAATTATTTATTCATATCATTTATTTATCTATCCATCTATCTATCTACCTATCTGTCTATCTATCTATCTGGTCAAGACGTCTGTGGAAGGAGCATTCGCATGATACGGGAATGGAACTGTATATGTTTTTCCAGTGTACCACCACAGCTCGACATCCCCTTTTCTTCTCCCCCTTTCCCCTCTCTCTTTAGGGAGTCTCTATAGGGAAAGGTTCATTGTGGAGTCTCCGTAGGAAGAGTTTTTTCGGAGATTTTTTTTTTCTTGTGGGAAGCGTTTCTTCCTTCGTTCAGGGTTTTTGTGTGCAAGTTAGGAGGGATTCTCTCTGAAAGGGATTTTGCAGGGAGGGAGATCAATTTCAAAGGGTTTTAGTGACGAGGTAGTCTTTCGTTGAGGATTTCTTTTTGTGGGGAGGGAGTTTTTGTGGGGAGGGAGTCTTTCTTTAAGGAGTCATTTTGTAGGTAAGAAATCTTTCTTTAAGGAGTTCTTGTAGCGAGGAATTTTTACTTTAAGAAGCTTTTCTCCCTGGAAGAAGTCTTTATTTCAGGAGTTTATACTTTCTTAGGGAGGGAGTCTTTCTTCAAAGAGATTTGGTAGGGAGAGAGTCTTTCTTTATCGACGTTTTTATTGTGGGGAAGGTGTTTTTATTCAAAGACTTGTTTGCAGAGAGAAAATCTTTGAGGAGGTTTCTGTCAGTAGGGATCCTTGCTTTAAGGAATTTTTGTCAAGAGGGAGTATTTCTTTAACAAGTGTTTTAGGGACAGAGTTTTCTTTCTTAAGGAATGTTAGTAAGGAGGGAGTTTTTCTTTTAAACAGTTTTGTCAGGAGGGAGTCTTGTTTTAAGGTGTTTGTGTCAGGAGAGAGTCTTATTGTAAGGAGTTTGTGTCCTTAAGGAGTCTTTCTTTAATTTCTTTTTTTCTACGGAGGGAGTCTTTTATAACGATTTATTTTCATCGGGAGGTAGCCTTTATTTAAGGTTTTGTGTGGCGCAATGTCTTTCTTTAACTGCTTATGAGCAGAATGTCTTTCTTAAAGGATTTTTGTTGCTGTTGTTGGCGGTTGGTGGATGTCTTGTCTGAGGAATTTTTGGCGGGATGGATCTTTTTTCAGGAGTGTTTCTGTTGGGAAGAAGTCTTTCTTTTAGGATTTTCGTTGGTTGGGAGTGAGTATTTCTTTAAGGAGTTTTTTTTAGGAGAGAGAGTTTTTTTCTTAAAGGAGGTTTTGTAGCAAGAGTGTCTATCATTTCTGAGGGCAGGATGTCTTTCTTTTAAGACTTTTTGTAGGAAGGTGTCCATCTTTACGGAGTGCCTTTTGGGGGTTAATTTCAAGGAGTAATTGTAGGGAGTGGATCTTTCTTGAAAGAAGCTTTTTCCCTTTTTTTCTTTTTTTTCTTTAGAGCAGGAGTCCTTCTTTAAATTTCTATATGGAAGAGTCTTTCTGTACGTTTTTTTTGTAGGAAGCGAGTCTTTAATGAGTTGAAGGGAAGGAGTTTTCCTGTCAGGACTTTTTTTAGGGACACATTCTTTCTTTACGGATTTGGGGGGGGGGGGGGGAGGGAGTCATGCTTTTAAGAGTTTTGGATGAATTGGATTTTTTCTTTAAGGAATTAGTTTTAATAAGCAATGAGTCGTTCTTCGCATGGGCGAGAGCTGTGTCTTTATCGAGAGGTTTTACTGTAGCAATACCCACACAATATTGCGTCATGAAAACAGTATCCTAGAAGGGTGACAAAAACTATTTTAGCCCCATCTTCTAAAGAAATGAAGACACATAGGACTGCAGCTTGCTTGTGAGCGTTGACCACATCACTTGCTGCTGCCATTTCGTCCTTTTTTCCACACAGAGAGGTGCAAATCTGAACTCATAGAGGTCTGAGTTTGAGCACAGAGGAGTCCAAATTGAGCACATTGAGATCCGAATTAAACATACAGAGGTATTAATTGCTTACTCTTAGATAATGACTTAAACAATTTAGCTTGTCAAATTTGATGACGACATTTCTGTTTGAGTAATATGATCATTATCATTATTTTCATCGTCGTCGTCATATAGATACTGGCCCTTTCTCTCCGGGTGGACTTAAACCGTTTTAAAATAAAACTTACAGAGGACACAGAAATCAAACAAAGCAGTACAACACGGTACAAAGACAGAGAAAGTCACTGTGTAAAAATTTCATTGAATTTTGAAACAGGATACTTATGAACATGTGACACGATCTTAGTACAACAATGTACGTTAAATATCAGTGGTTATTGTCTCGGTAGAGTTCAAGATCTTTCCTCGGCTAGCAATCGATCAGTTGCGATTTCTTGAGTTCAAGATTAATTTGTATGCTGGTCACAACAGGTTTGTTTTCTTATGTTACTTTCTTGCCTTTTTTTTTACTACCGCAACTGTGCTCTGGTCATTTTGCTGTTTTTGGTGAAAACTATTGATGCCACTGAATGTTTTTCCCGGTATAGCAAAAACATGGATGTCAATGGAAAGTATTGAGCATTGTGCTTGTTGTTGTTTGAGTGGTTGGCCGATTTCATAGTTAATTAACACCCATAGTTCATTGTATTTGAGCCTGACAAGACAATGAATTATTTGGTTATATGGAGATATATTCAGATGAATAGGACCTCCTGTGCAAGAGTGCAAAGGGACAACTATGTTCACAGATGTCAGGACTCTGCACGCTCCGTAGTACAAACAAGAACACCCCCAACCCCTAACTCCACCTCTCTCTCTCTCTCTCTCTCTCTCTCTTCTCTCACACACACACACACACACACACACACACACACACACACACGTACATACACACTCACACGCACGCACGCATGCACGCACGCATATACACACACGCACGCGTGCGCGCGCGCACACACACACACACACACACACACACACACACACACACACACACACACACACACACACCACAAACGCACTCCACAGACTCCCTATCCCCCATCCCCCCATCCTGTCCCACCCATCATACCCCCCACAAAATGTCGCACAAAATGCATTCACATCATAGATGCAAGGTAGTGAAAAAATCTTCGCTTGAAAAATGAGTTCCCTACTGTCTGAAGAAATGGGTCTTCCAAGAAAGCATAAGAAAGACAGTAGAAATGACTTGTACTGTTGACGAAGTGAATATAACAAAACTGATGTGACTGGCGGTGAATGGAATCATTATCAGCCGACTTGAAAACAGTAATCCCGTTTGCAGTGGTTCCCCTGCCATGTCTTGCCTGTCTGTGAACTGGGTGGCAACAGTTGCCGAAGCATCACTGATGACCTTCTGCTCACATAGGTCTTATGGAGGCTTCTGATGTCCTGTCATGGGTGACGAAGGAAAGGCCTGTCTGTCCTAGTCCTATAGTTGTCCACCCACCTCTTCCTCTGTCTGCCTCTCCCCCCCCCCCCTTCTCTCTCTCCTCCGCTAGTACTGTGACTAGCAGAATGCGTTGATTGTGGATTTCCCCTCCATTCTCTCCTCTCCATCCCCTCCACTGATCCTGCGCCATGTAGGATTGGTGGATTACATTTCTCTCTCCTGTCCTCTCCACCCCCTCCCCTGGTACTGTGCCCTGGAGAATTGAATTTTTTTTCTCCCTCCTCCCCTCTCCATCCTTTCCCCTGGTACTGTGCCCTGCATGCAGGGTTTGTTAATTGTTTTCCTTTCTCCCTCCTCCCCTCTCCATCCTTTCCCCTGGTACTGTGCCCTGCATGCAGGATTTGTTGATTGTTTTCCTTTCTCCCTCCTCCCCTCTCCATCCTTTCCCCTGGTACTGTGCCCTGCATGCAGGATTTGTTGATTGTTTTCCTTTCTCCCTCCTCCCCTCTCCATCCTTTCCCCTGGTACTGTGCCCTGCATGCAGGATTTGTTAATTGTTTTCCTTTCTCCCTCCTCCCCTCTCCATCCTTTCCCCTGGTACTGTGCCCTGCATGCAGGATTTGTTGATTGTTTTCCTTTCTCCCTCCTCCCCTCTCCATCCTTTCCCCTGGTACTGTGCCCTGCATGCAGGATTTGTTAATTGTTTTCCTTTCTCCCTCCTCCCCTCTCCATCCTTTCCCCTGGTACTGTGCCCTGCATGCAGGATTTGTTGATTGTTTTCCTTTCTCCCTTCTCCCCTCTCCATCCCTTTCCCTGGTACTATGTCTTGCAGGATTGGTTGATTGTTTTTTTTTTCTCATACCTCCCCTCTACAGTCCCCCGCCCTCTGGCATCGCTACCATGCAGGATTGGTTGACTGCTTTTCCTTCCTCCCTTCACCCCTCCCCATCCCCCTCCCCTGGTACTGTGTCTCGGCAGGATTAGTCGACTGTTTTTTTTTTTTTCTCCATCCTCCCCTCTCCAACCGCTCCTATTGTACCACTGCCATTTTGGACTGGTTGGCTGCTTTTTTCTTCCTCCCTCCATCCCTCTCCATTCCCTCCCTTTGGTAGTATTTCCTGCGGGATTAATTCATTTCCCATCTATCTCCCCCCCCCCCTCCCTTCTCCCCCTAAGCCAGCTGATCTTGAAACGCTACATGAAGTAACAAAACATCCCCCAATCCCATTCCCACCCCGCCATTTCCCTACTGCTACCCCACCTCTTCCCTGCCCAAAAAAGGCAACAAAGAAGCCCCCCCCCCCCTCCCCCACAAAATAATGATCAATTGAGGAAGCGAACAAAAACCATACGGTCATGACCATGACACGTGTGGCCGTGGCTGTCTGTACGCACCTGCAGTGTGGTGGCTCGCGTATTGGTTGACTGACCATCCGTCATCAGAATCACGGTACGGGTGGCGTCATCCCTGGCCCCGTGGGCTGACGTCAGCACGGCGTTTCTAGCTGCTGACAGCGCCAGATCGGTGTGTGTGCTGCCTCCGTAATACCTGACGTCACGTTACACGTCATAGCACGTCACAAAGCATCATTGCACTACATACACAGCACGTCATGACACGTCACAACACTTTATTACAACACACAGCACGTCATACCACGTTACATCATGGCACTACACACCGCGTCATAACACGTCACAACACATTATTGCGCAACACAGCATGTCGTAACACGTCACAACACGTTATTGCACAACACAGCATCTCATAACACGTCACAACACGCGCGTTATCGCACTACACAGCACGTCACAACACGTCACAATACACCATTGCACAACACAGCACGTCATTACACGTCACAACGTAAGCGAGTGTTGATTGTAAAGCACTTAGAGCTTGGTCTCTAGCCGAGAATAGGCGCTATATAAGTATTCATTATTATTATTATTATCACGTAGATAAGAAGTAGTAGCAACCATAGCTAGCAGCAGCAGCAGTGGTAGAGACATGAGGAGGAAATGGAGAAGGAGAAGCGGCAGCATTAGCAAAAGCAATTGAAGTGGTCCAGAGTATCATCAGCATCAGTGGTAATAGTAACAGTAGTAGTAACAGCAGCAGCAATATTGATAGTAGTGGTAACAGCAGCAGAAGTAGTAGAAGTAGCAGCAGCGGAAGCAACTGTAGTATAGTACCAGCAGCCGCAGAGCAGCGGTAGACTTGTAGTAATTGTAGTAGTGGCAACAGCAGCAGTAGTGGAAGTAGTCGTAGTAGTAGCAGTAGCAGCAGTAGCAGTAATAGTAGTAGACGAAGTGACAATACTAGCAGAAGCAGCAGTAGTAGCAGTAGAAGCAGAGGCAGTAAAAATAGTAGAGGCAGGAGCAGCAGCAGTGGGAGTAGAAATAGTGGTAATAGTAGTAGTAGCAACAGCAGCAGCAGTGGGAGTAGTAGAAGTAGTGATAGTAATAGTAGTAGCAGCAACAGCAGCAGCAGTGGGAGTAGTAGAAGTAGTGATAGTAATAGTAGTAGCAGCAACAGCAGCAGCAGTGGGAGTAGTAGAAGTAGTGATAGTAACAGTAGTAGCAGCAACACGAATGGCAGTTGTAGCAGCAGCAGCAGCAGCAGTATTAGGGATAATGGTGGTGGTAGTAGTAATAGTAGTACCAGTTGCCTCAGCAGCAGAGGGTAGTAGTAGTAGTAGTAGTAGTAGTAGTAGTAGTAGTAGCAGCAGCAGCAGCAGCAGCTGTAGTAGTAATAGTAGTAGAAATAGTGTTAATTGCAGTAGTCGCAGTAGTAGTAGTAGTAGTAGTAGTAGTAGTAGTAGTAGTAGTAGTAGTAGTAGTAGTAGAAGCAGTGGTAGTAGTAGTAGTAGTAGTAGTAGCAGTAGTAGTAGTAGTAGTAGTAGCAGCAGTAGTAGTAGTAGTAGCAGTAGTAGTAGTAGTAGTAGTAGTAGTAGTAGTAAAGCAGTGGTAGTAGTAGTAGAAGCAGTGGTAGTAGTAGTAGTAGTAGAAGCAGTGGATAGTAGTAGTAGCAGTAGTGGTAGTAGTAGAAGCAGTGGTAGTAGTAATAACAGCAGCAGCAATAGTAGTAGTAGAAGCAGTGGTAGTAGTAGAAGCAGTGGTAGTAGTAATAACAGCAGCAGCAATAGTAGTAGTAGAAGCAGTGGTAGTAGTAGAAGCAGTGGTAGTAGTAGTAGTATAGAAACAGTGGTAGTAGTAATAACAGCAGCAGCAATAGTAGTAGTAGTAGAAGCAGTGGTAGTAGTAGTAGAAGCAGTGGTAGTAGTAGAAGCAGTGGTAGTAGTAGTAGAAGCAGTGGTAGAAGTAGTAGTAGTAGTAGTAGTAGTAGTAGTAGTAGTAGTAGTAGTAGGAGTAGTAGTAGTAGAAGCAGTGGTAGTAGTAGTAGAAGCAGTGGTAGTAGTAGTAAGAAGCAGTGGTAGTA
>CM065723.1:48860537-48880537 GCA_033310375.1 Conus canariensis | reverse complement strand
CTGAGCTGACATGTATTCATACGTACATAAAGGTAATCTCTCTCTCTCTCTCTCTCTCTCTCTCTCTCTCTCTCTCTCTCTCTCTCTCTCTCTCTCTCTCTCACCAGCGCAAGCCTCGATCAAGAGCTGTTGCTGAATGGCCGAGAGGAAGTCAAAGCTTTGCACTGTGAAGACGTGGTCAGCGTCCGTGGCGATCTGCCGGAGCTCGTACTGATCGGCGTCCCGGCCAATGCCCACAGCGATCACCTGGGCCCCTGTGTCCTTCAACAGAGCCGCCTCGTGCACCGTTTCTGATCTGCACGTGCAACACGAGAAAGAAGTTCTGGATCTGGACTGGACCTGGTTGCTTAGTCAAGTCGAGTCAAGTCAAGTCAAGTCGAGTCAAGTCAAGTCAAGTCAAGTCAAACTGATCTTTCTTCAAGTTTGAAGAATAAGCTTTTCAGTCTTTTTTTTTTTACATCCTGCCCTCATAAAAGAAAAGAAGAAAAAACACAGCATATAGTCACCAGCACAAACAACATTTTCAAAAGCACCCAATCGAGAAGGGCCAGTGCTGCTATGTCATTGAAGAAGTCAAGGAGGCTTGTGGGTACTACAAATAATATTCTTTTCCTTCCATGTTTTTGTGGCTTCATATCCTTTCTCTCTTTCTGACTATATGACCCATTTGTGGTAAGGGAAAACTACACAGCAAACTCAAATGCCTTTAAATTCCAAGGGAGCTGTCACGCCACAATCGTGCTACAGTATGGTGTCCAATCCTTACTATCACCAGATTTCGGCTGCAGGAGGAGAAAAAACCCTAGTATCCCTAACAGGCTGCACACCAAAAATCAATGCGCCAAGGCATTGCGTAAGGAGTCGAGTATTTACAGACAAGCACACCTTTTTTGAAATTTTTTTATTGTCTCAAAGTTGATTTACCTTCTTTTCTTTCATATGCCCATCAAGGTACATGCCTGGTGGTTCCAAGGATACAGATTAAAATGAAAGGAAAGGAATGACTCGGGGAAAACCACCTGGCGCAAAGATAGCATCGCGGACGAGTGCGAAGGCCTGACATGTGACGTCAGGTAAGGGGTAGCTTAGGTATGTCTAGATTGTGAATGATTTCATTGACAGAAATCCCTGAAAAAAAAACATGAAATGGTTGGGACTGGAGTGGGGGAGTGGGTGTCCATTGATCCCTTATCAGTTTGATATCGATTTCTGGGTCAAATTTATGCTACACCGACAATGCTTTACATGGATTACATAATGATATAGAGCAAAATGCTAATTGTGGCGTTTGGCCACAACACACCCTCCACCCTCCAACGTGGTTCTTTTCTACACTGACTGCAGTGAGGGCTATGACCTCTCTGCCGATTCAGCTGACCCCGCTGCTGCAGTGAGGGCCATGACCTCCTCTGCCGATTCAGCTGACCCCGCCTCCCCGTCAGGGCTGGTCCATTCTCTCACCGTTCAAGGGAAGAAACTGTTCCTTTACGTTCTTGTGGTTCCCGTGTCGATGCCATAACAATAGGCTTGTCCTGCGATACCCTGATTTCTTTTTTTAATAACTCATATTGGCTTTTTCTTGTTGGTTTGGAGATGCCGTGTAGACGCATGGATGGATCAATGGACAAATAGATAGATAAACAGATAGACAGACAGACAGGTAGACAGACAGACAGATAGATAGATAGATAGATAGATAGATAGATAGATAGATAAATAGATAGCTAGATAGGCTGGTTGATTGATAAGATAGATTGTAGACACATAGAAATACAGATAGATAGATAGAGAGATAGATAGAGGGAGAGAGAGAAATAAATATTTATCTATAGATAGATAGATATATATATATAGATATAGATATACATGCGATATGTATATATATATAATATATTGTGTGTGTGTGTGTGTGTGTGTGTGTGTGTGTGTGTGTGTGTGTGTGTGTGTTATAGTTTTTGATTTATTCAGATTTCCATAATCAGGCACGGCTCCACCGAGGAATCCGTTCAAGCAGACAATGCTCACAATAGTCAGCATACACTTAAAAGAAATCATAATACTTGAACTGGGCTGCTTTCTAACATTTTATTTTTCATAAATTTTCGCCCTGTTTTAGGGCTTCCTCAGACAACTGCAATCACAAACTCACTGTGATTGCAGTTGTCTGAGGAAGCCCTAAAACAGGGCGAAAATTTATGAAAAATAAAATGTTAGAAAGCAGCCCAGTTCAAGTATTATGATTTCTTTTAAGTATATATATATATATATATATATATATATATAATCGCACAGTAATGTGTGTTGTTTTGTGTGTGTGTGTGTGTGTGTGTGTGTGTGTGTGTGTGTGTGTGTGTGTGTACGCGCGCGCACGCGTACATATGCACGCAATCGCGTAAGAGAGAGAGAGAGAGTGAGAGCACACCCATTTTTTATTCAACACCCCTACCACACCCACCACCTCTGCCACCAACACAACTCTCCACCATATCCCATCCCGCAATGACTCTCACTTGTCGGATGATTGGCCATCTGTGAGCACGATGACGATTGGCTGAGAGTTGGGACGGCGGCCGTGATTGGGCGACAGACTGTTGGTGCGGACGAATCGCAGAGCTTCTCCCGTGTAGGTGGCGCCAGCTTGGAAGGGGATGTGAGTGAGGGCGTTCAGAACAGAGAACTTGGACGTGTGCTCGTTCAGATAGAACTGGTTGTGTACAGATGTGGAGAACGTCAGCACGGACACCTGTTGACACAAAGAAATGGACAAACGTAAGTACCGTACTGTACTGTAATGTAATGTAATGTTGCTTAAAGCCCAACCGACCACAAAAGGCCATATTAGGGCTGTCACCGCTTTGAAGTCAGCTCACAAGTGATAGACAAACAAAAATAATCTACCAAGGAAAAAAAGAAGCTGATACACAATCTGCTGAGCAAACGACAAAAATAGACAACCACTAGCCGTCATCGCGAAGTGGTTAGCGTTGCAGACTCCAGGCTCGGAGATTGTGGGCTCGATTCTCATCAAAACCATTTGTACGGGGGGGGGGGGGGGGGGGGGGGGGGGGGGGGGTTCTGTCTCGACCGGCTCCTGGGGACACTGGAACCACACAGTCGAGTGTCATCCACTGAATAGATAGGTCTCTGAAAGTGTTGCTCAAAGTTACTGGCCATTACTGCGGGTGTCTGCACCTCTCGGGCCTGGTTGACACCGGGATATACTTTGAAAGTAAGCGTTGTGTCTGTACCCTGCCATGCAGTTTCAGACCGGAATGGCAGTCCGTAACATCATCTTCATCTTCATCATGCTCATCGATCAGCATTAAAAGAAAGTCTCAAATTTGGAAGCCCTTCATGCCCTGCTCTCATGTTGATCACAGTTACAATTGCCTCTCCACGTCTATGGCCTTGTTTGATTTTGGTATCGGCAAATTCATGGAAACTGTTGCTCAGCACACGTAATGGCACCCTCGGGAAAGAAAGCTCATTTATGTCGGCTCCGCATCTAAGTAATCACTTTTGTCATGAGGGGCTTAGAAGGTGGTGTCATGTATATGTTGGATCAACAACAGACACCACTGAAGACCACCGTAGTAACTAGGCAGCATTGTAATGTTTTTTTTTCTGGTGGTTTGTTTCATAACGATTTGACATTGGCTGCTCCCTGTGGATTGCTGGTGCCGGAGCTGTAGTGGAACAGTCCAAGCTGGTGCTGAGGATGTGTACGAGAAGTCGGAATGCCAATAATGTGGCATAGAAGATGGGACAAAACAAAAAGACAATAGTGGGGGGTGGGGGGGGATAGCTCAGTTGGTAGAGCGCCGGACTCAGGTGATCCTGGGGTTGCGGGTTCGCATCTCCCCCGGGCCGTTTCGGTACAGGGGGGTTTTTCCCTCGGAGTTAACATTGGTTCTGACTCCATTTCCCATACATAAACCGAGATTCCGTGTGTGAACGCACGCACAACATCTTGCACACACGTAAAATCCCATCACCAACTTTCGGAAGAGAAGGCCAGTTTGGCCGTTGGTATGGATGAGACGTTATACATAGCATGCACCTTCCCCGAAGATGGAGTATGCCTGCCTTAATGGCGGGTTAAAAAACGGTCATACACACAAAAATCCACTGCCTGTCTATACAGGGAGTGTCCGCAGGAGTATCAGTCTGCGTACGCAGAAAGAAAGAAAGTTAGACAATAGATCACTGAAGATGTCTGAGAATGCAAAGGTCAAGATGCCCAGAAGTTCATAGCAGCTCAGTTTGACCAGTTAAGTCGCTTCCCGTATACGGTATACGGTAGGTGCATGTGGCGACAATACACACGGGTTACCAGAACCACTACTGATACTCCTACTCCTGCCTAATTGACAGTTGACTTCAACGGGGTGACAGCCCTGAAACGGCCCTTTGTGGTCGGCTGGGCCATAAACAATATAGATTGTTTTTACTGCTATCACCACCACTACACCACCACCACCACCACCAACTACTACTACTACTACTCTTACCACCACCAACCACGACTTCCACTACTACAACCACTACTAAATATGGTCGTTTTGAAATGTTCACAGCAACAATAACGGACAGTTACAAGCATTTATGTAGCCCATCATTCAGTATATCTGCTCAAACGCTTTTTGGAAGAAACAAAAAAGTCTATCTCACTCAACCTCGTTCACTTACTCTTCTCACTCCCTCATCCTGCCCAACCCCATCTCCCTCCCACCTCCCCTTGCCTTAACCTTGCCCCCTCATCCCAGCATTGCATGCGCGTGCACACACACACGCACACACACACACACACGTACACACACACACACACACACACACACACACACACACACAACACACACACACACACACACACACCTGGGCCTCTGTTGGGGAGATGCTCAGCTGGGCCGTAACGTTGGAGACGAAGCTGAGCTGTTTGCGGAAGTTGGTCTCCCCCTCACTGTAGGAGGCGTCCAGCACGAACACGATGTCTGCCGGCTTGTTGCCACAGTCTGTGGGTCATGACAGAGACAAGAGCGTTCATTTTGGCCTCATCGCATTTCAGATATGTACACGCGGAGACAGACAGAGAGAGGAGAGAGAAGAGAGAGAGAGAGAGAGAGAGAGAGAGAGAGAGAGAGGAGAGAGAGAGAGAGAGAGAGAGAGAGAGAGAAGAGAGAGAGAGAGAGGAGAGACTGACATAAAGTTTTGCACATTTCCATAAGAGATAGGTGCATACATACATTCATGCATGCATCCAGATGGGTACGTACATACATACATACATACATACAAGCAAACATGCATACATACATACGTACATACATACATACATACATACATACATACGCACATACGCACACATACATACATACATACAGACAGACATATATATATATATATATATATATAGAGAGAGAGAGAGAGAGAGAGAGAGATGAAAGAGACAGACAGAGGCAAAGAAAGAGACAGAAACAGAGACACACAGACAGAGAGACGGAGAGGCAGAGAGAGACAGACAGACAAACAGAAAGACAGAGACAGACAGACAGGAAGACAGTGAGCCATGCAGACGGACAGACAGTACACACACACACACACACACACACACACACACACACACACACCAACACACTGTGTGTGTGTGTGTGTGTGTGTGTGTGTGTGTGTGTGTGTGTGTGTGGAGAGAGAGAGAGAGAGAGAGAGAGAAAGAGAGACAGAGAGACAAAGAGAGAGAGAGAGAGAGAGAGAGAGAGAGAGAGAGAGAGTTTTGCGCAAACAGTGTGTGTGTGTGTGTGATAGAGAGAGAGAAAGAGTTTTGCGCAAACAGTGTGTGTGTGTGTTGTGTGTGAAAGGCAAGTGGAGAGCATTGGCTTGTAACATTCGTCCGTTATCGTATGCTTCGAATACTCACTTCCAACCTGTTGCGAAGGTCCTGAAAAAAAAAAATCCGAATCATAAGTTACAAAATGACCTGTGTTCGTTTGTTAGAATACACAAAGCTTCTGTGCGTTTCGTATTAACACGTAGACGTGGAAATATTCCTGCTCCAGCCACGGAAACTACGTTTACCATGTAAACAACTTGTATCAAGTAAGTTTATTCTCTCTCTCTCTCTCTCTCTCTCTCTCTCTCTCTCTCTGGAAAGCCTGTGGACTCACACACACACACACACACACACACACACACACACGCACACGCACACGCACACACACACACACACAAGTACAATATTTATTCATTTTGCGCCTTTCGGGGTTTGGAGGAAGGGTGTGTTTAAAGCAAAAACAGGAAAAGGAAAACAAACAAACCAAAATAAAGCATAAATTGCTAGTCAATGCTGACTTAGACCAACACTTTACAGCACTTGAGGCGATCTAATATACTTTGAAAATAGAAGCATTTGTTTTCGATTAGTAGAAGGCATCATTTGACAAAAATTATAGACAGATCTTGGGGAGAGAAAGCTTTTTGGCAAATACGTGTTGCACAAAGTAACGTATAATGAACATTCTATGATAAAATGAAATTCATCACCTATTGCAGACATGTCACATTATTACATAACCTTTCTTCTTTTGGAATAGCAAATCGACGATCTACTTCAATTGGTACTTTATAATTAGAACATCTAAATTTGATAAGAGGGTAAATATAAACATCTGGTAAGCTAGAAATATATTTCTCCTCCTTAAAATCAGATTTATAAAATTTGTAGAACACACACACACACACACACACACACACACACACACACACACACACACACACACACACACATACACACACACACACGCGCGCGCGCGCGCGCTCGCGCGTTTATTAAAAGTAATCTAATTCCAAACGTGTTCATCGACCAGTTATTCTATGACTTCTATAACGCAAATACTGGTTTGTGCCGACTGATGTTTACAGATTTGTATGCAGAAAGTGCTCACTTCCAGTTCCTCGCATCAGATTTCATGTTCGAAATGATTAATACATGTGCCCCTTTATAGAGTGAAGAATGCAAGGTAATAAAACTTGAAGCACTAGACTATAGCTTCGCTTCACTGTAATCAAAAACAAATTATTTTAAAAGCAATTGCTAAAACATTTTAGAGCAAAAACAAATATATACATGTATTTGTTTTTATTCCAACTGGTGCTTCAATCACAATGAGGCAACTGTCTCAAGTGTTGCTAACTTAATGCAAATTTGAGTCGTATATTATTGATAGCGTGCAGCAAATATTTATAACTGGTCAGTAATAAAGTTGTTCAATGCTTTCTTCGTATGGCCAGTGTTTTGGGATGTTAAAAAAAACAACTAATTTCGTCCTGATGTTTTCGTCCCAAAAAAATCCGCTTCCCATGTCACTGCCGTTTCTCCATATTACGTTCAGTACAGGACTAGATGATGAGATACTATTACACCTGCACCTCCATATTACGTTCAGTACAGGACTAGATGATGAGATACTATTACACCTGCACCTCCATATTACGTTCAGTACAGGACTAGATGATGAGATACTATTACACCTGCACCTCCATATTACGTTCAGTACAGGACTAGATGATGAGATACTATTACACCTGCACCTCCATATTACGTTCAGTACAGGACTAGATGATGAGATACTATTACACCTGCACCTCCATATTACGTTCAGTACAGGACTAGATGATGAGATACTATTACACCTGCACCTCCATATTACGTTCAGTACAGGACTAGATGATGAGATACTATTACACCTGCACCTCCATATTACGTTCAGTACAGGACTAGATGATGAGATACTATTACACCTGCACCTCCATATTACGTTCAGTACAGGACTAGATGATGAGATACTATTACACCTGCCCTGGAGAAAACAGTTGTGAAATAGATACTATTTCTCATCTTAAACAAAACACCATTGAAGCTTCTTTTTATTGTGTATTGAACTGTCGACGATACATTCAAGAATCCTTGACAATAATTACATAGTATGTTCAAAATGTGTTTGTTGACTTGAGGTCATGCGAGTCTACTGTACATATGTAATTCAAATAGTTGTGCCATGTTTCATGTGAAAATGGAATCTGCGCTGTGTTGTATTATATGGCAGAATATGCCCCTGGATGACATTTGGGCTGCTGTCCCTCGGAAAGAACGTATCGTCATAGTGCAGCGCCAACTATACTTTCATTCGTTTACTTTTTGCTGTCACCTTCAAAGTGGATTTTCTCAAAGGATTTTATCCGGGAAAATTCCCCTGAATAGCCCTGGTGAGCCATACCGTGTTATTCATAAGACCTTGGTATATCAGTTCATCATTTGATAAACTATACTCAGACTATTTCCTAGGAATTTATCAAACGTAAGATACCATGAGCAGATAAGGAAACATGAACGTGAAAAGGTCACCCCTACTGTTGAGGCGTGTCTTATTTCAAGATAATTTCAAGATCGTTCCTTAGGATGCTGGAATATAGAACCAAAGGCTGTGTTTACCATTACGGTTGTTGCATGTGTGGTTGAAGCGATAGTGGGATTTGAACTCCACATAACAAATAAGAGAAAGGAAAGAACTCTTTGACAGTGGTAGATTGAGGCGATCTCGCTATGTAAAAATTGTCCGTCTGTATCAGCGTGTACGTGAGACTACCCTGGAGAACAAAATCGTCTTTTTCTTCACTTCAGTTTGACTACTCCCACAATTCACCTTCAGGTTTCAGCTTTCTTCGAAAACCAATCGAGCGTAGACTGCTAATGTCGACCGTCAGCCTGCAAAAGGGCCGCAACTCTTTAACATCATGTATTGATAGAAGGAACATAGTGGTTTGCTTGTTTTTCTCTCTGTATATACTTGTGAAGATCCTCAAACCACAGATCTGAGATTTTCTAGCTGTCTAGGCCAGTGCGTTATCCATTGGGCTATCTTTCTATTGCAGAGGATTAAAAAAAAAAGAATAAGAAAGAAGAAAGAAAGACAGAACAAATGATGGTACTCGCCTGCAGTTGTCGCCAGTGGTACAGCTGATATGTCTGAAACAGAAAGAAAACATCATCAAAAGGTTTATTTGGAGGTCAGTGGGTTACAGAGTGAGCGTGCTGTATAGCATGTGTGCAGGTGTGTGAGTGTGTGTGTGTATGTGAGGAAAAGGGTAAAGAAGTTGTGTTGTGGAGACATGGACGCGTGTGGACACCCTCTGAGTGTGTTTGTGTGGGGGTAGGGGTGGGGGATGTGGATGTTGCATGTATGTCCTCGAGCGCATCCAGGATATACACAATGTGGTAACAGAGTGATCTTACGCAAAAGGCATGTGTGTGTGACTGCCTGGAACATCTCCCTCAATGCCGCAGGCACTTTAACGTGCGCCCGGTGTCTAATACACACAGGACCTCAATTTCTTGTCTCATCAAAAAGACAAGCACACTGGCCACTACGTCGGCTGCAGTGGAGATGAGAAGAAAAAGCCTCTTACAAAATTCAAAACATGTACTACGGGTTTTCTTGTTTCTTATGGGTATGTTGCTATGTGTTAGATCAACCTCTATAATAGTTTACTACTGAAATACACGACGAAAATAAAAGATGCCTTTCTTCCCTGCTTCCAGTAGGAGACAGATTGGCTCAACGGTTTGTAAATGACCGAGGTCACGGTCAGAAGTTGCCAGTTCAAATTCCTCTGGCACGTATTGGGAAAAAAAAGCCGTATTTGCGTTTGTCAGAATCCTGTTTAACATGTCAGTTCTCGTGGTATCAGTGTCGCGGTAGACAATCCGTTTCTCTCAGCCCCCCTCCCCCCCCTTCCCCTCTTTCTCTGTCCCTCCTCTTTCACCTCTCTCCTCTCCCCTCCTCTTCCTCGCTACCCTCTCCATCCCACCCCACCTACTCACTCTGCATTCTCTCTCTCTCTCTCTCTCTCTCTCTCTCTCTCTCTCTCTCTCTCTCTCTCTCTCTCTCCAACAAGTCATTGGGGGACATGTCATTTCTACCTTCCTCTACCAGTCTCACCCCCCACTGGTCAATTTTTCGCCGGTACCTTGGTTGGGGGTTACGTTGAGGCTGGGGTTTTGCGGGCGTGGAAGACATCTGGGACTGACAGGTCGATGGGTGAGCCTTCTGGTTACTGTCCATAGTAACATATGTTGTCTGAACATTGTCTTTGTCAGCTGCAGTTGAGCTGAGTATGACCTCTTCTTGTTGGTGTGTATCAAGTCTTTTTTCAGCTGTGCTGTCTGAGGTACTCTCATGCTCCGCAGATGAAAGGTATCTGTTATTGACCTTCGGCTTCTGACTCTGGAGTGTCGGAAGTGCGTTCATGTCATAGGGGTGGGGTGGATGGCTGTTCAGGCTGCAGATTACCTGGCTGGTCTGACCACTGGTCTGCTCTCCATGGAGATGACTGGACGTGAGTTGAATCAGGTCCTCTCCTTGGGATATACCACCAGTTATTTCTGGATCTGACTGTCTCTTCCCCATTGTCTTCCTGCTGTCAGCTTCTGCCGCGCTCCTTCTTCCTCTGACTGCAGACTCAACAGGGCTGTCTTTAGGAAGTGATTTCCTATGGTTCCTGACTTGCTGCCGAGACTGTCTGTGTTGCAGACGACCCTTCCAGAAATAGACGCTTCTTCCTGCTGCCTTTTCTTTCTTGAGAGCTTGGCTCTGTCGATGAGTCAGGTCGGCGGCCACTCTGACACCAATGGAGACAGCCATTTCTTTCCTGCTCTCGTTTGCCTGAAGAATATTGAGTTTATCGTTCCAGCGGTGGATGCAGGCGATGATGGGTCTGGGGTTGTTCCAGTCCTCGGTCTTGTGACCCGTGCGATGGGCACGTTCTATGTCATCGACTGTCCATTGTTGACTTGTTGGTATCCCCTGTCAATGTGTCTCCTACAGCCCCATCCCACAGTGATGATGCCCATGTAGGGAACACGCTGGTGACTGACAAAACCCCTTCACACCAGGATGTTCATCAAGCAATAGACGTTGAGCACTCCAACTCCCTGGTACTAACTGATTGTACCCCAGGGGGTCATTCTGCTCAGATCCCACGAGTTGTGTCTGAACCTGTACCGACTATACCCTCACCCTTAGACACTCCAGACAGCAGTTTGACTCTTGTGAAACAGGCAGTGGCAGTGGGAATGAAGCAAGGTGACGTTGAGAGCCAATCACCCGCCATCTTGCAAGCATGTAGCTTGCCACAGGTGAAGTCCACGGCACAAAACTGTTCTATGGTGACTGAAACTCCTAAAACAGCAGGTCGTCTTACCCGAAGCAAAACGAGGTGCAGACAAATGCAGGTTACAGAGAGCTTTAACCGCATCAGTACAATGGGAAGGGGGAAAGGAGATAGTATGATGGCGGACAGAGGGGAAGGAGGGAATGGAAGAGGTGACAGTGGTGCAGGAAGGAAAGGGGGACAGGGGAGGGAGAGGGAGAGGGGTGAAAGTGCTACGGGGGGAAGAGGGGCAGGGAAGAGTGAAGGGGAGGAAGGGGTGAAAGGAGGCAGAGGGGGAAGGCAAGTGGAGAGAGTGGATGGAGAGATGGGAGGCAGACAGACAGAAAGCATCATGGAGGAGACAAATGATGGTGGGGGAAGGGAATCTGGCGGGGGTGGAAGAGGGGGAGATGGAAACACTAAATGACGGGGAGGCCGAAGCCGTAACTATATCAATATATGTACGTGGAATTGCGAAGGTTTGATGCAAAAACTGGATATACCAGACGTTGTGTCAACTCTTTTGTCTTTTGATATCTTTTCATTGAATGAAACATTCATATACGTGGATACGATTTCATTTTTGCCTTTTATTGATTATAATGTATTTGCGTCAAAAGCTGTTAAATTGTCAAATCAAGGGCGTAGTTCAGGTGGAGTGTGTGTGTTTGTGCATAAGTGGTTGTCACAATTTGTTAAGAGCATTGATACACATTTGGACCAAGTTATTATTTTGCAACTTGATCGAAAGTTATTAGAAACAGATAAGCCAATTTTTCTTATTTGTACATATATTCATCCATATGATAGCAGATACTGGACACAGACAGAGCATGGGTATGGGATTGAAATCATTGAACAATGTTTGATGGACTTGTATGAACGTTACGAGGATTTCTATATTATAATATGTGGTGACCTGAATGCAAGGACAGGATGTATGAATGCATCACTACAGAATGAACTGTTTACGGACAATGTGTGGAAAACGGATAAAGAAGATACAGATCAGATGATTACTCGGCATTCTGAGGATAAAGAAATAACAGGTTTTGGGCGAGATTTATTGAATTTATGCACAACGTTTGAATGTATCATTCTCAATGGTCTAAGTAATTATGATTTTGATGAATCACTCACTTTTGTATCGAGCAATGGGGGGAGCACAATTGATTACTTTATAACTTCTAGTGGTTTATGTTTACAGAATTATATTAGTTCTTTAAATATTCTGTCCTCCATTGATTCATCACATTTACCTGTTTGTATCAAACTGTTAACCACCCTGAATTCTCAGGCAAACATGGACAGCCAAGGTAAGAAAGCAAAGAAGTGGATGGAAAAGCAATGTTGGGATAAGTCATTAGAGCAACAGTTCATTGAAAATGTCAATACAAAGGAAATGCAAGATATGTACTTACAAGCTCTAGCACATACTGATAATGATGTAAATCAAGCTGTAACCTTGTTTTCTAGAACTTTGGTACTAAGTAGTAACTGCATGAAAAAATGTGTCTGTATTGATAAAGAGATTAAACCTCCACAGTGGTTTGATGCTGAATGTAGACAGTTTAAGGTAAAAGCAAGGAATTCGTTGTTGATACTGAGGAAATCAAACAAAGCAAGGCAATTAACATATACTGTGTCAAATACACAACAATCAGAGGAAAGGAGGCAATTTGTTCAGGATAGGAAGGAGTACAAAACAATGATAAAAAGAAAAAAGAGCAGCTTTAAACGTGAAAAAGCTAGAAAACTTGCAAGTTTTGGCAAAGACAGTAAATCATTTTGGAAAGAAGTTAAATTCATGTCTGGTAAGAAAAGGGCTCGCATTTGTCCTGAAATTTCTGACCAGCAATGGCTTCACTACTTTAAAAGCCTATTCAATGTTCCAGAAATAAAAACATTTGATTTTAGCCTTGAAAGTTATGAATCAGAATGCAGTGATTTAAACTCACCTATTTATGAAAGAGAAGTTTATGAGGCAGTTCATAAACTGAAAAATGGAAAAGCATGCGGTATTGATGGAATTACTCCAGAAATGCTAAAACTATGTAGTGAGCAATCAGTCAAATTCATGACAAAATTATTTAATAATCTTTTCGAGAAAGGTCAGTATCCTGAGGAATGGACAAAATCCATTATAGTACCAATTTTTAAGAAAGGTGATAAAACAGTGACAGATAATTACAGAGGTGTATCATTACTGAGTTTAATGAGTAAATGCTATACTAATATTCTCAACAAGAGATTAGTGAACTTTATTGAAACAAATAAGAAGCTAACAGAGTCCCAAGCAGGTTTCAGAAAGGGGTATTCTACATTTGACCATATTTTTACCTTGAATGCAATCATTCAGAAATGTTTTTCAAAGAAAGGAGGAAAGCTTTTTGCATGTTTTGTGGACCTGAGAAAAGCGTTTGATTCAGTACAACATGGATCATTATTTGAGATTCTGATAAAAACAGGAATTCATGGTAAATTTATTAAGGCAATAAGGGCTATTTATAAATCAGCTCTTTCATGCGTCAGAATAGAGGATCGTGTAACTGATTTTTTTGATTGTCCTGTTGGGGTGAGACAAGGCTGCATCCTGAGCCCAGAACTTTTTTCGATTTTTATAAATGAAATTGCTATGGCAGTGGAAGAAAATGGAATACATGGTATCCAGTTGTTACCAGGTTATGTTGAGCTATGTATACTTTTGTTTGCTGATGATATAGTCCTGCTGTCCGACACCGCTAAAGGTCTACAGAATCAAATTGATGTACTGAACGAATCTTGCAAAAAGCTATTTCTGAATATTAACAAAGACAAAACAAAGGTTATGGTATTTCGAAAAGGAGGGTTTCTAGGCAAAAACGACAAATGGAATATAAATGGAGATTCTTTAGAAGTAGTAAATGAATATAACTATCTTGGTTTTGTGTTTACAACCAAAATGAGTATACTAAAGTGTGTTGATGCTCTGGCGGTGAAGGGCAGAAGAGCTTGCATTGAATGTGTGAAACATATTGGCAGATTGCATGATATTTCAAAATCTTGTTTTTTCAAAATATTTGACACTCAAGTACAACCTATATTACTGTATGCAGCTGAAATGTGGGGTATGAATAGATTAGACAACATTGAAAAGGTTCACAGTTATGCATGTAAACGATTTTTACGAGTCCCATTAAAAGTACCAAATAAGTTTGTTCTTGGGGAAACAGGAAGGCACCCATTATATGTGAATAGTTATTTTAGATGTATTAAATATTGGCTTAGAATTCTAAAGATGGACACGACTAGAATCCCAAGGATGGCATATGCAATGCTTTGGAAATTAGATGAAAGGGGCAAAGTTTGTTGGGCAAGTCAGATCAGAAACATTGTGTTCAGAATGGGGTTTGGGCATGCATGGATAAATCAAGGTGTAGGATGTGAAAAGACTTTTCTCTCTTTATTCAAACAAAGACTGAAAGATAATTATTTACAAGAATGGGAGGAATCTATTATGAATAAAGATATATACAGAAATTATCGGCTTTTTAAAACAACCCTAGAAAGCGAACCTTATTTCCAGTTTTTAGATATCAGATGCTTCCGTGACGGACTTGTGAAATTAAGACTGGGGGTACTACCAATAAATGGTTCTTCATTTAGGAGAATATTTAGTGAAAACCTAAACTTTGCTTGTTCAACATGTAAAGTAATTGAAGATGAAAATCATTTTGTACATTACTGTCCTAGATATGATGCAATAAGAAACAGATATCTGAAAGGTATTAAAGAACCGTATACCGATACACTTCACAAGGGGTCAGTAGATGCGATAAGAAAACTTGCCATGTATATTTTTCATGCTCTCCGTCAAAGGAATAGTGTAACCAGTTGAAGGAGAAATTGATGAAAGATTTAAGTCCATTATGTTGTAATTTTCAGATATTATTATTTATTGTAACAATTGCTTTATTCCACGTGCATAACATTCTGTATATTTTGACCTTATTTCTATGGGCTAGTGGCCTAGAGAATAAAATTGTTGTTCTTGTTCTTGTTCTTGTTCTTGTTCTCTCTCTCTCTCTCTCTCTCTCTCTCTCTCTCTCTGTGATAGTTTCCCCCGTTTGGTGCATACTCCCCTTGATAGGTGTACACGTTGTCTTTTTGAAGGGACTTATGACTGGGAAGGCACTTCGTCTCGCCCACAATTGTTTTGCCTACTTTTGCTTTGTTTAAATTTGTTTTGCCTATGGCCAATTCGACATATTATTTTCACCATTGATTTTTTTTTCGCCTACAATTGCTGGTGTGTGTGTGTGTGTGTGTGTGTGTGTGTGTGTGTGTGTGTGTGTGTGTGTGTGTGTGTGTGTGTGTGGGCGTGCATGCGTGTATGTGTGTGTGTGTACACGCGTGCGCGCGCGCGCGTGTGTGTTTGATAAGGTGAGTATTCAAGAGCAAGTTCAGTCAAACATGTATTTATTCAAGTCAAAAGTTTAACATCTGTCAAGATATTCAATAGGAAAGTATTAGCACCGTGTTTTGACTTGGGAGACTTCATTTGGGTAACGGGGGGGGGGGGGGGGGGGGGGGGAGGGCTGAAAACTCCACCTTGCTGCGTAATTTGTGAATAACAATTGATTATCACTATTTAACTGGCAAGAAAGCGGCACGAACTGTGGGCAGTGAAAGAGGTAGAAACAACCTTCACAGAGACCAGTGGACATAGCAGCAGCAGCTGTAGTAGCATGATCACTTCTCTGGACATAAAGAGGAAATAAGATGAAGAAAAGTGTGTACATGTAAACAGCCTTCAGCCTTAGCTTACTTTCACCGAACATCGACTTGATAAGCGTATGTTAAATCAGTTAAATACTGGTTAAGATTAGTTCAGTTACCTTCGACCACTCTGCAGCCATGCGTATAGAATGCTCTTGTTACAACATGATTCGGGAACATTTAATGGGGTTTCTTGTGTGAAGAAATTACTGACAGAAAATGGCTTTGGTGTCGTTTGGCTTTTTCAGGGAGTAGGCATACTGCACAGTTTATTTCTGAATCCAAGGTTCGTTTGATTTGTTCTTACAGACAAAACTGGCATTCCAGCATGAATGGAAATGTCAAATACGAATGGCATCTCTCATTTAATATTAATTTAGAAATGGGAAAATATTGTATAATTGTTACATACAAATGGCATAGATATAACTTTACAAAATTCCGAACAAGAACACTGGGCCTCAATGCAAACAAAAAATGGTTCGAAGCATCAGATAATAAAGTATGCCTCATGTGTGTAGAGAGAAACAACAATGAAGACAAAGTACATTTTGTCTTCGATTGCCCTACTTAACGCACATATTCGAAGGAGTTGGAACATTTTCAGTGAGCTAGCTGCACAGAGAAAAGATCTCACCGCAATTCTGTCCAGTTGCAACGAAAACATTACCATATCATTTGCAAAATATATAGCAGAAGCGAGTGATTTTCGGAGAAAGAATATCACAAACAATCTGTTGAGTTAAAATTTTGTGACGATATATGAATCCATATTCGGCACTTATTCTGTATTTTTCATGGTTTGATGGTCGGAGAAAATCAATTAGAGTGATGCGCGGACGTGTATGTGTGTTGTGTGTGTGTGTGTGTGTGTGTGTGTGTGTGTGTGTGTGTGTGTGTGTGTGTGTGTGTGTGCGCGCGCGGATATGCGTGCGTGTGTATGCATTATGCGTGTTCAAGGTATGTGTGTATGTGCGCTAGGGGGGAGGGATATTGTCCACTCGCGCGCGCGCGCGCGCGCGCGTGTGTGTGTGTGTGTGTATGTGTGTGTGTGTGTGTGTGTGTGTGTGTGTGTGTGTGTGTGTGTGTGTGTGTGTGTGTGTGTGTAGATTTGAAATATTGGTAAAATTCGTATGAGGTCTTTTTGTTTCAACTGAATGTCTTCACTGCTGTCTATTAATGCAGTAATTGTAACCCCCTTGCCAACAGGGCTTATTTGCTAATGGCAATAAAAATGTGTCAGTGTCAGTGACTTGATAAGCCCAGACTTGGTAAACGGCGAAACAAATCCCACCCTATCGGAGTAAAGAACATCAGATGAGACCTTCATACCGACGTGAAGGGCTGAAGCCGCCATCATCAACGGATAGGCGGAACGAGTTTGGACGAAACGCAAAGAGATCTTATCTTGGAAATATTCCTGCTCCAACCACAGAAACAACGACTTCCATCTATATCAAGTACACTTCTTCATCCTTCCGAACGTTCTGTCTCTGTCTGTCTGTCTGTCTGTCTGTCTGTCTGTCTGTCTCTCTCTCTCTCTCTCTCTCACCTGCCCTGTCTCTCTCTCTCTCTCTCTCTCTCTCTCTCTCTCTCTCCCCTCTCTCTCCCTCTCCCCCCTCCCCCTCTCCCCCCTCTCTCTCTCTCTCTCTCTGTGGACAGGACTAAGACACTGGTCATTACACTGGCAGAAGGAGTGCTTGATGGTGTCGATGTGGGTCAGCAGGGCGTCGAAGCTGGACACGGTGAAGACGCTCTGGGGGCTGGAGGCGATGGCCCTTAGCTCCGCCATCCCCAGGGAGGACCCGATGCCCACGGCGATCACGTGCACGCCCGTCTGCTTGAGGAGGGCCGCCTCCTTCTCTGTCTGTGCGGGGTTGGTCGACTGACCGTCGGTCAGCAACACCAGCACCTGGCGTGATGGGTGGGGGAGGGGAGAAGGGGGTGGGGGAGGAACGGAGGGGGGAGGTAGAAGGTGAAAAAAACACGTCAGTAAATGGATTACTGTGTCACAAAATTAAGTTAAGAAGAAAAGAACAACGGATGGGGTGACAATTTTCTTCTGTCTTGTAAACTGATAAGGAATTATTGATAGATGAATTACGAAGGTGAGTATAATGGTGGGGTCGAGGGTCGGGGCAGCCCGCAACAACCAACCTCCCCCTCCCCTCCCTCCCCTTCAATCCTCACTCGTCCGGTCCTGAGGGGAAGAAGTGACCAGTGTCCCGAGACAAGTTTACGACATGAGATGAGCTCCTTAGAAGAATTTGCCTCCTCATCACAAGGGGTGTAGGACATACAACATATAAAGATATTCCTCATTACAAGGAACGTAGGACATACAACATGCAACATGCAAAGATTTTCCTCACCATTACAAGGAACGTAGGACATACAACATACAACATACAAGGATTTTCCTCATTACAAGGGACGTAGATATGCAACATACAACATATAAGGAATTTCTTCATCCTTACAAGTACGTGGACTTACAACATAAAAAGACTTTCCTCATCATTACAAGGGACCTAGGGCATACAACATACAACATACAAGGATTTTCCTCATCATCACGAGGGACGTAGGGCATACAACATACAACATAAAAAGACTTTCCTCATCATCACAAGGGACCTAGGGCATACAACATACAATATACAAGGATTTTCCTCATCATCACGAGGGACGTAGGGCATACAACATACAACATAAAAAGACTTTCCTCATCATCATTACAAGGGACGTAGGGCATACAACATACAACATACAAGGATTCTCCTCATCATTACAAGGGACGTAGGGCATACAACATACAACATACAAGGATTTTCCTCATCATCACAAGGGACGTAGGGCATACAACGTACAACATACAAGGATTCTCCTCATCATCACGAGCGACGTAGGGCATACAACATACAACATACAAGGATTCTCCTCATCATTACAAGGAACGTAGGGCATACAACATACAACATACAAGGATTCTCCTCATCATCACGAGGGACGTAGGGCATACAACATACAACATACAAGGATTTTCCTCATCATTACAAGGAACGTAGGGCATACAACATACAACATACAAGGATTCTCCTCATCATTACAAGGGACGTAGGGCATACAACATACAACATACAAGGATTCTCCTCATCATTATTAGGGACATAGGGCATACAACATACAACATACAAGGATTCTCCTCATCATCACAAGGGACACAGGGCATACAACATACAACATACAAGGATTCTCCTCATCAACACAAGGGACGTAGCACATACAACATACAACATACAAGGATTTTTCTATCGTTATAGAAAACACACACACACACACACACACACACACACACACACACACACACACACACACACACACACACATCAACACAAGGAACACAGCACATACAACACACAACATACAAGGATTTTCCTCATCGTTACTAGGAACACAGCACATACAACATGCAACATACACGGATTTTCCTCATCGTTACATGGGATGTAGGACATACAACATACAACATACAAGGATTTTCCTCATCGTTACAACGAACACAGCGCATACAACATACAACAAGCAAGAATTTTTCTCATCGTTACGTGGGATGTAGGACGTAAAACAAAAGAATTTTCCTCATCATTACAAGGAACGTAAGACATACAACATACAGTATACAACGATTTTCCTCATCATTACAATGGACGAAGGACACACAACATACAAGGATTTCACCCATCATTACAAAGGAACGCAAGACATACAACATACAAGGATTTTCCGCATCATCACAAGGGACGTTGATATACAACATACAACATACAAGGATTTTCCTCTTCATCATAGGGGACGAAAGAAATACATCATACAACGATTTTTCTCATCATTTTAAAATAGGAAGGATATACAACATAAAACAATTTTCCTCTTCATTATAAGGGATGTAGGACGTACAGCATACGAGGATGTACTTTATCATCAAAAGGGACTAGAACATACAACATACAACACACAGGAATTTTCCTCATCATTAC